>CM074451.1:15395693-15613193 GCA_037101425.1 Elopichthys bambusa
GTAGAGCTGCTTATGGTATATCAAACCATGGTATTTATGTAGTATTTTTAGTATGTGTGTGTGTGTGTGTGTGTATATATATATAATATATGTACATATGAACATTTTGTTTTACCCTTACAAAAAAGTACTGTGCCAGTACTAGTTGATAGTGATTTATATTATATTACATTATTAATATGGCTTTCAATCAAGAAAGTTTCATGGATTTATTTGCATAATTTTCAGATTAATTAATCGCATCAATCTATGTTGTTATGTTATGTTAATTATGTTCCAAAATCACTTACCATGTTATTTTAGCAAGCGTAGAGCTTCTTATGGTATAATGATGACCATATTCAAAACCATGGTATTTATATGGTATTTCAAGGCCCTTCAAAGAATACAATGCTAATACCATATTCTGTTGGTAGAGCTACTTATTGTGGGTCATCTTCAGTTTATCTCCCTGCAAAGGAATTTTGACTAGTTGCCTGTCGCTGACAGACAATGACTTTCTAGGATAAATCACTCGGAATTGATTATCGACAAGGTGTCTGTAGACTGCAAACAGGTGCTTAGGCCATGAGAGTGTGGCGTGATATCGCTTCTCTGCTCCACATCCATCATACTGCAGGTGATCTTGCTTTTACTGTGCCATACCATCAGTCTGTGTGCACAGAAAAATATGATCTGCCTCTGCAAAATCTTCTCCTTAGAGGCAGAGGCTTTAATTGAGCTGTGTGCACAGATGGATGGACGAGCTGGAGAGATTTAGGAGGGATGAAAGAAAGGAAAGAGGGTGGGGTCACTTTTGACAGGCGAAGCCGTTGCACAGGCCGATAATATATGTGCACTTATACTGTCTGAGGAGATCAACAGGGAGAGAGAGAGAGAATGGGTGCAAGGTCAAAGAGGGAAGGGGCAGGAGTGAGGAGGGATCTATTAAAAGAAGGACTACAAAAAAAAAAGAAAAAAAATCCATCATTCTTCTTTGGCCTTCATTTTGACCTACTGGACAGACTACAAATATTGCATTTCCACCTAATGCTGGCATGTTGTATCCCAATCTTTAAGCACAAAGCACATAGTATCAAGTCTGACTTGTGATGCAGCCCATATTCAAAAATCATACTATGTTCCTTCATTTGGCTAAAGAAGCACTAGCTCCCTGACTGAGCCTGGTTGATCTCAAGAAGCCTGATGGAGTTTAGGTTCCTTGCCACTGTGTCATTTGGCTTGCTTAGCTGGGGTTTAAAGTCACCATGAATTCACAATTTGAAACCACCACCTTATTTTTCATGAAATATTGCAGTGTTTATTGTAAATGATTTATTTGTACACATTATGTGCCCCCGTTAATTTTAATCAAAACAACTCCCCGACCCTCTTGCAACAACATCTCTTCTTTGATGACATGTTTTTCGGTGTGAGGGCGGGACATCCTGACTCACATGTGATCACAGCAGTAGAAAGCAACAATGATCCAATCAATTCCGAATTAACAAAATCAAGTCCCGCCCTACAATTTTCCTTTGTTTGAGAAGCCATTACACCTGAATATACAGTACATCACAATAGGGAAGATAGTCTTATCTCAACTTCCATTTCATGCCGACTTTAAAGGGGTCCTTCATTATGACTTTACACACTAAATAAAGTTAAAAAGTAATGTTGCTGTTTGAGCATAAACAACGCCTGCAAAGTTCAATGCAAAGGGAGATATTTTCTTTTACAGAAATTGATTTTTAAGGACTACAACAAATGGCTGGTAGGGACTACAATGAGCTGCTTCCTGGGTTGGTGACATCACAAACCCCAAAATTAACATAAACCCTGCCCCCGGGAACACACAACAAAGGGGGCAAGGCCATGTTGCCAAGGCTGCTTTAGAAAAAAGGAAGAGTGTTGTTGCCATGCCGTCATTTTACGTCAGACTGTTTCACAAACGAGGGTCAATTCAATGCTGTATTTGCACAAAAGATTAACATGACGGCCATGCTAGTTGTTGAGTCAACTCCACAGCAACTACATAAATGTATCCACTAACCATTCAGAAACATCCAGTTGCATTCTAAAAGTTGTAACTTCTTCCTGAGTTTCTCCATCAGTGTCCGACTCCGGTTTGAACAATGTAAGACTGAACACGGTTACTGACAATCGTCATTTTGGCTGCGTGAGATTCTCCAGCTTTGTTGTTGTTGAGCAACTGAAGGGCAAGCTGTTAAAGCTCCGTCCTCTTCTGGAAAGGGGTCTGTGAGCAGCAGCTCATTTGCATTTGCTCACTCCCAAATAGGGGCAAATTTGACAAACTATAATAAATGATCTGTGGGGTATTTTGAGCTCAAACTTTACAAACACATTCTGAGGACACCAGGGAAGCTGAAATGAACTTTTGAAGTTATACTGCTATTTTCCTGTTTATTACTGTGAAGCTGCTATGAAACAATCTGTATTGTACAAAGCACTATATAAATCAAAGTGACTTGGATTGACTTGATGGCCTCCGTTTTGACATTCAAAACACCATCATAGCAGCATGCAAGAATAACACTAGAAATGCAGCTTTCAGATGCAGAGCATCTGTTGTGGATGCGCCGGTTACAGAGGAGCTCTGGGGAGAAACAGCACAGCCCACGAGTCTCCACAGCCACCTGTTATCACCTCAGGGCCTCAGTGTCGATGGCACATCCTGCTCCCGAACGCGTGATGGGCAAAAATCCCCCTATAACACCCGTTTTAAGTACCCATGGAGTGGTGAATGCTTTACAACCTACTGCTGCTGCTCTGCTGACGGGGTCGGCCTCCACAGAGAGACCGATACATTAGTTAAACCCATTTGCAGAGGCTGGTGAAGCTGCGGTTGAAGCATCTCTGCAGACAGGAGGGGGATGGCAGTAGCAGGACACAGACGGTCAGACGAGCCTAGAAGACGACAAGGAGGGGGGCAGGATGCATTAGGCTGATTTAAAAGAGCGCATGATGACCAAACTGGCCTGTTAGAGCAGAATGAGTACTAATAGGTAACTTGCTTAAATTTTAACACAAGATCATGAGATGTTAGAAGGAGGAAGAAGTCTCTCTCTTTCTCTGTATCTCTATCTCTCTCTCTCTCTCTTTCTTATATATTTATATATATTTTTAATATAATTTTTTTCCCTCTGTTTATCGGGCCAGTTGGTTGAAATAATGAAACCGAGGAGAGTGAATATCATTTGTAACCCTGTATAAAAAAACAATTTTCATGTAAAAGCATTAGTTAAGGAAGAAAACAATGTCAAGATATTAAACAATTCACTCTATTGTTCTTTTTGGCACTTGCTTCTTCAAGGCAAGATGAATATCTTGAAATATCTTGAATATCATGAATATCTTTATTCATGCATTGCCAGGCAATATACTTCTTTAGACTGCAATCAAAGTAATGGGTTCTTGAGAATGAGTTGCATTTTTTAAATCCCCACATGCAAAGCTTCACAAAATGAAGCCAATCATGCAATTGAGACCATAATGCAGCCATCTCAAAGAGCCGGCCCTTAATATGCTGATGAAATTAACTTATGCTGACAGAGGTCACTTTAAATCAGTCAATTCTTTGGATTTAATCACCAAAAAGCAGGCATAAGTTTGACGATAAATCAGAAACAAACAAACACTGTCACCATAGCTGAAACCCCTCTTGTGCAAAGGTTTTCTTCTCTTCATAAAACTAGCTGCTTGTTTTTGACAGCAGAAGTTGTAACAAGCTTTGTTATTCAAAATGTGTAGGTTGTGAATGTCAATGTAAAGCAACAAAGTAAAAAAATGTAAAGGAAAAATGCAGCTGTTCTAAAACAAGTGCAGTCTCCTCCCACAGTCGGGTGAAATAAAGCCATGTCTTTGTCCAACAAACATTTGCCTCATTCTTCTTAATATCTCTTTTTAATAAAAGACGCATTATTGACCAAATGAATGAATGAACTCCGCGTGAATCTCTGCTTTGTGAGAGGTCCCTCTGTTGTCTTGTAGAGTACTGTGAGGAGATGTGTAGTCCATTGTCATAAGCTTCCCATAATAGCAATTTCACTGTTCTTCTACCTAATTTGAATCTTAAAGGGTTAGTTCACGCAAAGATAAAAATTGTCATGAATTACTCACCCTCATGTCATTCCAAACCCGTAAGACTTGTATTCATCTTCAACTACCACTTTTGATTCTTCAAAAGGTTCATAAAGAGTTTGTAAAACTAATCTATATGAATCGAGTGGTTAATCCAAAATTTTCTGAAGAAACTTTATCACTTTATATGATGAACAGGTTTAAGTTAGGCTTTTATTCACATATAAACATTGATCAGCGAACATAAACAAAAGCTAAACCGAAACTGCTTGATGCGTGAGAACAAAGCTCTTCCGGAAGTTCAAATGTGCTGCATAAAACCTGAGAATGGACTTCGTTAGTTTATTAGTTCGTTAGTAACATGCTTGAGTTTCCGTTTAACACGGCTGATGAATGTTTGTGTTAATAAAAGCCTAAATTCAATCTGTTCATCATATAAAGCAGTTGAGTCTCTTTGGAAAATTTGGACTAAACCACTCAATTCATATGGATTAGTTTTACGATCACTTTATAAACTTTTTGAAGTGTCAGAGTGGCAGTGGTCTATGGGGGGACAGGAAGCTCTCAGATTTCATCAAAAAGATCTTCATTTGTGATCCGAAGATGAACGAAAGTCTTACAGGTTTGGAACGACATGAGGGTGAGTAATTAATGACAATTTTCATTTTTGGGTGAACTAACCCTTTAACTAAACATTTTATATCAACCTTCACATAATGCCTACAGCTGCGGTGAATCACTTTTTGTTTTGTTTTTTACATAATTTATTCATCATTTATTGAAAATCTGCTGTTTGGAAGATTTTATGAGATGACCTGGACTGGAATGGGTGACCATATTGTGGCCGTGGGCTGACAGTCTGCTAGATTAATGACTGTGGAGATGTTCAAAACAGGCATGGTAGATCTGTGGCTCCTTTCTTAACATAAAAGATTAGAAATTCAGAAATTTTTAATGCCAAAACACAACAACAGGAAATGGAATGGTGGGGAAAAAGTGTAGTTTTGGTTTTAAAATCTCTTGAGATCACATAAGTGTGGCTTTGGTCTGTTTTTTAGTCTGGGTCTACATCCAAGATGGTTTATGATTCCAGACCAAAGCCACAGTCTATTTCCAGAATTTTTTCATGCAGGGACAGATGTCTCAGTGTCCTCTTTAGTTAGTGTACCTCCAATTTAATAAGAGTGTATTTAAAAGGAGATATATATCATGTTTTCTTTGAAAATATTTTTTATATTATTAGTATTTTCATAATTAACATATTTTGAGCATTTTAATATTTGTTTTAATATTTTATATATTTTATGAAATTTAATATTTTTTGTTGTTTTTTATTTTACCATTTATCATTTCTTCTATTTAATTTCATTAACACTGACATCCTGGTTCATGGACTGACAGGTCTGAATTTAGATGGATGTGGACATGAATGATAAAATTACTTATTAAAGTTCATGTAAGAATAAGTTTCAGATTTTGATATATATTTAATCTTTAATATGGTAAGATCTTTAATATTTTATTTTAATATATTCTTTTAAATATTTTTAAGAATCAATATCTTTAATATTAATATATATATATATATATATATATATATATATATATATATTAGCATTCAACATTTACCCTTTTTCTGTTTAATAAAATTGACAGCCTGGTTCTTGGACTCACAAGTCTGCATCTAGATGGGTCTAGTCTGGATCTGAGTCTCAATAGGTCTCATTTCAATCTGGGACATCTGTGTGTAGTCTGAATCTAATTTTGTGTCTTAATGGATCTAGTCATGGTCTGGGTCTCAGTAGGTCTAGTTTTGCCCTGGTATTGGTCTGGTCTTCACTCCAGCTCAGTTTTCCAGTGCTTTTCAGTTCTCCAGTGGTATAGCTGTGAGAGTGTTTGTAGGTTTGTGTGACAGGCCTGGGGCTTTGAGTGTTTGTTCTAGCAGAGTCAAAAGCGTTATGTCAGGCATGATATATTCATTACTGCGGGATCAGTGCTCTGGTGAGTATGATCCCCATGCACTCCGCTAATTTAATCTCACCTACTGTGTCATCTTATCTCACACTGCACTCGCCAACCACCCAGAAGCACTTTAAGACCCGGGGATGGTGGGGCAAGTCAGGACCAAGGAAAGATACAACACATCCCCCTTACAGAGCTAACGCTCACTAATCACGAGGAAATCTCGACAATCACACATTTTAGCTGTCCTTTCTTTGACAAGGCGACTGCACACATTTGAATGATTCAGACGTTAATTGTAGTCTTGATTCTGTAGTTGTGATGTTCTGCTGAAGTGTGAAGTTTGATTAAACCACCCACTTTTGCTGCCAGACAAATAAGCAGCAGACTAACAAAACACTGTAATATAGAAGCACATCCTGATTTTGTAGAGTTAGACGTGTTCCTGGGTCAACATATTTTTTTTGATCCTGGAACAACAAAATTTAATCCTAACCATATCCCAACCCCTAAACCTAACCCTACCCATAACTTATCCCTAAAATCAGAGGGAAAAGATAATGTAAGCCTAAACTTGACATAAACTGTAAACTTGTCCCTCAGATCTGATTTGATTGGAATGCTGTTCTGGGATCAACAAAGATGATGATCCAGGAACATGTTGCACTTGGTGAAATCAGGTTCTGCAATATGGACACACAAGAAGCAGACTAACAAAACACAAAACTGTAATATAAACGCTTACAACATGTTCTTGGATTAACATCTTTGTTGATCCTGGAACAACATTCCAATCAACCAATCAGATTTGAGAGACAAGTTTTCAGTTTCTGTCAAGTTTAGACTTAAAACCAGGGTTAGGTGCTTCTACATCCGTGTTATTCACCTATCATTTCCCTCTAATTTTTGGTATAACTTATGGGTTTAGGGTTAGGACTCAATTTTCAGACAGGAATGTTGTTCCAGAATCATCAAAATATGTTGATCTAGGAACACATCTAACTCGGCAAAATCATAGTGACCCAATAATAACCCTATCCTATAATTAGAGAGAAATGATAGGTCAATAAAGTCTTGCATCAGGGCTTAAATGTATCTCTCAACCCAAGCTGTGCACCATTTTTGAAAAGCGTTTTTAGATGCCGTTAGTGTCACAGTTTTACAAGGTTCCTACACAAAATTGTGATCACATTTGCAAAAATCTGTTGAAAAAAAAAAGGTCCATTGCCTAGTGTAGCAATGTATGAACTGCAGCTCACAGAAGTCACTTTCAAACCAAACAGCTTTTTATCGATCAATGCAGCAAATCCATGGAGAAATCTTTCGCCTCTACGTGTATTACCTAATTGCGTAAATTCCTATTGAAATGACTGGATTTCACCTGCAAAAATTTGTCGAAATGCGACCGCACCATAACAGATGAATTGAGCTTTGAACAGAAAAAAGTAATGGCAATTTACATTACTGAAAGGGGAAAAAAGACCGGTAAGCTGCATGCTTAATTTAATTAAATACGTTTCTACAAGTATGCATGGTATGTTGTATGAATACCATCTGCACGTTAATTGTTAACTGGACTGGCACTTCAGAATCTCGGTGCGCCATTTGAGTATTCTTCGCCTAATGTTTAATAAATACTGCATATTTGGACATGTAACACAGTGCTGGCACTCTTGTTTGATGCTTCGCTCTGTTTTAATTCCTCCAATATCAGCTAGAATGTTGATCCAGGAACAGGTCCTGCTTGGATAAATCACATTAAGCAAATTCCAGTGGGCCAAAAGTGTGACATTTATACACAGAAATGCTTTTGATGTATCTTGTTTCTTGTATATCCTGCTCTTAGCAGTGGATGGTTTTATTACTAAAAACATCACAGTTAAGCTTTGTTTACTCTGGCTTCAAGGAGTATGTGTGTGCATCCATGTGTTGTTTTCTCAGGTATTTCAGCCTTCACTTTCTCCTCCTTGCATGTCATGTGACGCGGTGCGTGTTTTCACAGACAGGAGATAACTGGGGCTGAATGTAAAACCAGCAATGGCTGTGTTTATGGTATTTATGGTGTTGATGTGATACTGCAGTGCACCACTGCAAAATTGACTGTGCTGTATCTCGACGCACACTTTAGGGAAAAAGGAGCTGATAAACAACAACAAACTTGAGAGATGTTATTCCGCATGCACACATTTGGAGTGAGCAAAGCAAGATGAAAGGGCATGGAAGAGAGGAGAGGGAGAGAGTTATGTGCTAACGGTGGCAAATTGGGGTATGCTGAAAAATCAGAGAGCTGAGGGGACAAAGAAAAACCGAGATGGAGAGACCTCGTGGAGAAATAATACAGGGTCATAAACAATGCTAACAAGCTTAATGAGGTAATTATGCAGTTGGACAATGGGATGACCTGAGGGGTGATGGGCTGGGTGGGGCTCCCGGATGAGTGCAGGATGAAGATGCGCATCAAGAGAGTGTCATGAGGGGACAGGAAATGATCTTTGAAGAGAGCCAGGGGAACGGGGCTGTGAGGAGGTTCACAAGGAATGAGAGAATAGGTCGGGAGATTATTTTTTTGCGACAGATAGAAAACTAGATTTTTGCATGAGAGTGACGCTTGCCCTTGCAAATGATTGCCTTAAAGATGTTTGGTTGATACGTGCGTTTTAGGTGATTGCCATGGTATTTTGGGTGGTTGCTGTATGTTTGCTAAGATTTTCTGGGTGGTTGCTGGGAAATTGATATGCAGTTGCTAGGCCAGTGCATTGCCAGTTCCCTCCTTTGGTGTAAGTGGGATTTTTTTTCACCCTTTTTTTTTTTCCATTTAATTGCATTTTTGTGCAATTTTTTCTGCCCATTTTATCATTCGTAGTAAAGAAATGGCTCACCTCTTCTCAATAAGATGCTCAATTTGAGATATCATTCATATCTGTGGCACAAACAGTATGGGACACATTATGTGGCAATTTGAATACTTTAGGTGTAATGGTTTGTTCAAATCTCTAACCATAATAATAACAGTGATGTTTCCCTTACCAAGCAAGCATCACTAAAAGTGTGAAATTGCATGTAAAAGTGCATATATATAAAAGAGAGCAGAGCGAGAGTGAGTTGATGCCTGTAGCCATTAAAATGTCACCGCTGACAGTGATAAACTATGACAAAGTGCATACAAACACTCACACATGAAAAAAGCAGCACACACACTCGCGAGATGCCACAAGCGCAACCACCCCCTGCAGAAGATAACGGCTTGCTTATCTCAGCAGCCCATGACACTAATTAACAAACATCCTTTTACTGGTACAAAAAAACTCAATATTTACATCAGGTGTGGGTTGATTTCCCTTCTCTTAAGGCTAACGGAGTATGGAGACCACTGCGTCTGTTGTCACAAACATTCTCTCTTCTCATTCACTCATCCTTACAGTATTTCGTCTTACACCCTATCGGTTTTCCTTCTCCCGCAGTGAAGCCACTGTCAGGCCACCTGTCTGGTTTATTTTTATAAGGATTAGACATGCGTTCCTTCGGCTCTCTTGTGTAAAAGAAGCTACAATGAAGTGTAAATTTCTGTGACATGTAAGCTGCCATTGCTACGACTGCGGCTCACACGCTCTGTTAAGTGCCGTGGAATGCTTCCCACTATCTCTGTCGCTCGAGCCAGAGAAGATTCTTCTGATCGCCTATAATATACACTGTGAGGCTAGTAACTCAATCTCCTAATGTGGCTGATAATGTCTCTGATAATGACATGGATATGGAAGGCTGGTAAACTAATTTTGAGGAATGGAGGTTGACACTGGGTCGGATATGCTGACCAGTACTGAGTCGTCCACCTTAGACAGAATGGATTAGGGAGACCATCATGGAATCTTAATTGGATTTGGGAGAAGATGGTACTGGTGTTCTCTTGCTCTGTCTTTGCTCCATCTGTTATATTACCCGTGTGTGTGTGTGTGTGTGTGTGTGTAGGTATGCACGCGTTTTTGTGACACATCAGGACACAAATTTGTATAATGATATGGGTATTACAAGGAGAGGGTGACTTATGAGGACATTACCCTATGTCTCAATTTTTCAAAAGGCTTATAAATCATACAGAATGAGTTTTTTTGAGAAAGTAAAATGTGCAGTTTCCTGTGATGGGTAGGTTTAGGGGTAGGGTTGGTGTAGGGCAATTGAAAATACGGTTTGTACAGGATAAAAACCATTACGCCTATGGAATGTCTTCATAATTCCCAAAAACAAACCTGTGTGTGAGATACCTTAATGAATGGCCATGGCTTGGGATTTTGGTGTAGCATAAACCAGTGATTTTTCAACTGGTGGGTCGTCGTGACCCAAAAATAGCCTGTGGTAAATAAAGAGGAAAAAAAAAAGTATTATTATTATTAAAAGTAATATTTGTATTAGTAATTAAGATGGCTGTCAATGAAGAAAGTTTCATGGAATTATTTACATCATTTTCAGATTAATTAATCTTAATTAATCGCAGAAGTCAATATATATGTGATTATATTATGTTATATTATATATTATATTATTCAATTGACAGCCTTAGTAATTATGCATATACTTGAGCATAGATTAAATGTATTAATATGTGACTGTATGATAAATAAGTTTTTAAAAGCCCTATATTTTTTTTTATATTTTTACTCTCTCCTCTCCTCTCCTCTCCCTGGAAGAAGAGATTATCAATGGGATCTTCCTGATTAAATAAAAATTATATTATATTAATTATATTATATCCCTAGTAATTAACTACATATACTTGTGCATTATTATGAGCAAAATAAATGTATTTGATTCAAATTTATAGGCTTATCAACTTTTAAAAGGGAAGAAAAAATGCTTGCAATATCTTTTGTTCTTAACCCTGAAACAAAACCAGTAGACAACCACTAGTGTATTTGTCTGGCGTCAGCTCTGTGTAGTCAAACACTCTTTCTGTGGCTTTTCAGCGGTTCTGTAACTGCCGGGAAAGGGCAGTGTGGATCCCCATGTTCTCTCTTTTTCTCTCTCTCTTTTTTTCTCTCTCTTTTTTTCTCTCCCTTTCCCCTTGTGTGCTCTGAGATTCAGCCAAGAATCAGGGCCAACTACCGCTGTCATCTCTTATCAGCCTGGAGAGAGGGAGAGAAAGAGAGACGAGCGAGAGAGCCCCGGTTACAGCTGAGTCCCCTTTTGGAGTACATAACCAGACACATAAAAAAGAAGGAGAAAAGGACAGACTGGCCCCAGATTACAGATGCGATTGGGGGGGGGAGAGACGAAAGAGATTACAAAAATGCGGCATATACTCACTGAGTGTGTGTAGTTGCTCACTGGGGCAGCATTGTGATGTATTGTTTTATATAGAAAAAGGACAAATGCAATGCTCTGTGCTGTGTCACATTACTAGAGAACAGCCAGAGAGTATATCATGACTGAATTGCTTGCGTTTGATCCCAAACATAGTGAAGTGTCATGCCACACCCCAGACTTTGACAACTCCAAGGCAAAGCTGGTTGCAGGAGATAGCGTGTTGCCTTTGATGGGCCCAAATTAGTATGTGCTGAAAGGATACGACCGCTAAGTCTGAAATCGAGTTCCACAGTACTTTCTGTTAGGCATAATTAGATTTGCCACCAGGGAAAAAAAGGCTTGTCAGAGTGACACATATTTTCCCGGAAGAGGCAAAGCAAGAAGCCATGGCCGACACCCCTTGCTTTGACTACCTGTAGAGAAAATTTACATGTGATTGATTTCAACTAGCATGTAAAGGAATGGGTAATTAATATCAGTTAACTTTAATGACCAAAACTGCTTGAGATGGAGTTTTGCATGAATAGTTTAGGGAAATATAGTTGAAACAGTATGTTGTTGTTTTTATGAAGTTATGGTCTCTTGAGTTTTATTAATGGGACTGCAGATGCAATCTGTTTCTGAAGTAATAGAGGATGTGTGTGTTTGATGTGAAGAGGAATGGGCATCTGAGAGCAAAGGAAAATGGGATGTTGGAGGAAGAGAGATTGACTGGAGTTATCGATAGAGACAGCTAGTTAACAAAAACAAATCTTCCCACACTTCATCAGATTACAACGGATGTGTGTGGGTGGTTGACATTTAAGAAAATTAGTAAAAGACAAACAAGATATACACATAATATTGCACATACTTTTGGTTACACACAAAAAAATAGTATATTTAAACTAAATTTCTGTCATTTTTTTACGTAAGCCCCCCTTACATAAAATGTAACCTACTCTGATCTGTTTACTTTATCTTTTCCTAAGGATTGTAGCAATTTGCTCCCTGTTCTCTCCTGTTCCCTCTGCAATAACATATAACACCATTAAAATCTATCTCTTGCTGAAAGAAATGAGATTTAAGAATTGCAATGGGCTTGCTGAGAATTTGATGCGTTATAATGTTCAAAAACAATATGGTTGGACAAAAGTGTTAGATCCTGCTGAAATGCCAGAAATCTGTTTCCTGTCTCATCTTGAGGTTGAAGGTGAAATCTTGTCTGAAGTTCCTGTTATACTGTTTGTCGACAGACTGTGTAGGGGCTTTTGCACCGGTTATAGGAACTCTGTTATAGGAACTAGCCACAATCCTGTTCCCCAGAGAACTAAATGTTCCCCTAGGGCTATTTTCCTGGTTGCATTCGCTTCGCCAGTAGGAACTGTGAAGTGACGCCATTTAAGCCCTGCATTCAACAACTCCATAGTGTAAAGGTTGAGAAGTGCCTAGACTTCAGTGTCTGTCCATTTATCACTGTTTTCCATGTTCGTGGAGTAAATATATAGGCTATAAACTGTTTACATGGCTTTTTAAAAATGGCGGGTGCCGGTGATTCGTATGGCATGTGTTCGGCCAATCAGCATACTCTTAAGTCACTGATAGTTCCTATTGTGCTGCGTTAGATCCTACTCTGAAACAGGAGCTAATTTGGTCCCCCAAAAAGGTGTTCCTATAACTAAAATTGTTCCCAGTTTTTGTGGTGCAAACACGCCAAAAAAAAGGGTACTTCCAAAAAGAGTTTTAGGAACTATAAGAACATTCCTCCAGTGTGAAAGCCCCTTGTGATAAAGCTTGAACCTTTCAGTGAATTTCATCAATCTGCAAAAACAATGATTAGTTTGGATACTATCAGACCAAATGCAGTGTTGACTGGTTTTAGGTATCAGACAAAACTTGAACTGGTTTTGAATATCAGACAGAACATTATGTTTAAGGGTTTTGGATACCAGACGAGCGGATATTTTCTGACGGGATCTGGTCAAGAGACAGGATCTATCAAAATGTTTAGTCTCTGGCTGAGTTAGCATCCTCATAGCATATCAAATGACTGTACAACTTTTAATAACCAAAAATGTAAAAGTTTTCCATTTTGCTGTTGCACTTTGACTCAAGTTCTGAAAAAGTTAATAGCATAATTAGCAATATCATATTTCATTCTCTTACAAAATCTTTCAGAACTGCTAACCTCTGTATTATGTATGATCTGCAGAATTTATAGTGCTGATTTAAAAAGAAAAAAGGAGGAAAAGATGTTCTGGAACAGGACATTTTGATCTCCATTCTGGATAGATATAAATGAGCACTGATTAAAATTCTAGAAAACTCAGCAAATGCATATGAATAATGAGGACAAACAAGCACTTTCCATGAATATGGTACCCTTTGCTGTCTCATTACTTTTTTCAAAGCATAAGAGGCAAAAATCCCAGATTTTAAATGTTACACCCAACATAGAAAATAGCTAGTTTTAAACACATCAAATGGTTATCTTCTCTTGAAGTTATATTCCATTCCTTGTAGTAAACAACTATTTTTAATTATTAATTCAGTTTAATTACCAAACATGTAATATTTAGCTGTGTCCCACATTTTGGTACCCTACTTGATTTTCCTCATATTAAAAATGGTGATACCTAAAAAGTAACATCATTTGGACACTTTCTACAGCAATTTTGTTTTTACAGTACATTTTTTAAAATTGTCTATTTAATTGACCCTTTGCCGGGAGTTTGATTGACAGGCGATCTAACCAATCATATCGCAGAATCCGCCATTTTGTCCGACAAAGCAGTCAAGGGAGTAGCAGATTAACATCGGTGGACTTGAACTTGAAAAACAGTGTGTACTGACATCTTTCTGCGGTTGAAATAACAATCCTTATGATGTTCATTCATGTTTATTTGATGCTATAAATGAACTAGTAGGAAGAGATGATCGGTTCACGAGCCGCTTGAACTGAGGCGCTACAGCGATCTGTCACGACACATTAAAGAGCCAAAAAAAAACGGTATTTATTGTTTAAATTTCCTTAAAAATGACAAAATTTGAAATCTGAGACCTTGTTTCATATCAAAAGTAACCTGCTCTGTCTTGTCTGTCGACGCATTGTCAGTGTCCTCTTTGCTCCGCGATGTATTTTTCACTGCGTGAGAACATGGTGTGGCGAGAGACCGGCATGGCTTGTCGGACGTAGCAACAGTAACTAAAGGGGGTGGGTCTTTGCGAACGGTCAATTATGTTTATTTAATCAGGTTTTTAAACTGTATTCGCTTAGTTCCAAAATTCTGGTTACAGGGTTGAAAAAAATATAAGTCTCAAAGTATAAAATGACTAGAATATAAAACAGCTCATATAATATTAAACTTTTGACATAGTGAGGTTGACAGTCAATTGTTGAACTATAAAAAAAACCTTTTTATGTGTTTTGGACCCATTTTGCAGCCTGTTCATGGAAAGTGCCGCATGCTAAGACAGCTACTTCTTAACAGTGTTTGACAGCCTAAGCTGTAACGTCACATCAACCATCCATGTGCTGGGGAAAACATAAGGGACAGGCAGAAGTTGTGCCAGAAAGAAAGTAGCGACAGATGAGGAGAGAGAGAGAGAGAGAGAGATGGGGGATGGAGGAATGGGGGAAGGGTTGGGTGTATGGCTGCGTGCCGCTAGAGTCAGAGGGTTGTCATGGTGATTGGTGTGAAAAAGAAACAGGCAGAATTGTATTGACACCTTGCTAGCGTCACACTATTGGACAGCAGTGCAATCCATTCTCCATCCGAGCATGGCAGAATGAATCACTGTGTTTTTACACCAGTCCGTCCGGTCTCAGGTTTAGCTTCCTCTGCAAATGCACTGATAACACACAGACTTTGCCAGCACTGGCAGTATAGAGTATGGCAGACAGTATGCATTTCACAGTAAACTCACTCAGCCAACATGACCCCATTTTCACTATTCAGACAAAGACATTTGAATGACAGTCAAATCGCTTCAAACCGATTTCGCTTGTTCATGCTGCATGAGCCACTAATGGCTTAAATGTCAATGTGTTCATGCATGTGAACTGCTGAAAGACACACATTTGGTCTAAACATCTGCGGTTCAGATGAGATAAATATATAGAGTGACATTGGCTCAAGAAGGATAAACATCTCAATTCAATCTCTTTTTTTAACATAACCTGCATCCGCAGCCTGCAGGCAATATCTCACTTTTCTTTCCACAGATCCCAAAAGTCACTCTTTTTTTGATTGTATCAGGAGCACTTAGAGGCAAGTGCTGCTTTTGCAACTTTTAACAAAGTTAATAGGGTTGGTGGTGGAGAAATGTTCCTTTGGTCTGGTTAATCAAGTCTTTATGATCTGAAAGCCAGAGCAGAATGAACATCTCAAGATATATTTCTTGACTATATTGTTTCACTTTTGTCATCTGTGTACATGCCACTTCACAGGTGAGGCAAGGCCGCTGTGCCTGAATGCAAATCATGTGGAATACTAAAGCAGGGCTGACCTTGACCTGTCAATACTTCTCATTTCCATAAGAGAGGAGAGGACTAGCGGAGATTAGGTGTAGTCTAGAATTCACCTACCGATTTTCCCATTCTCTACATAAGAAAGAAGTAAAGACACCAAGCTTATTAGGTAATGAGAGTAAATTCATGAGGGGATCATGAATAATCCAAAGCAGAGATGGCTGATAGCCTTGAAGATTGCTGAATAGACTAATGGACTTAACTGCTTTGCTGAGTGTTTTCCTGTATACAGGTTGAGGGGAAAGTACTTTGTAACTGCACTTATGTTTATTTATTTGGCAGACACTTTAAAGGTAGTGTATTGTTTTACAATGTTAAAATACTTTCTCCTATCCCAGCTCAATATACTGACTATATGTAAGCTATTTGTAGGTTGAGTCCATGAAAAGTGTAAACAGTGGCACTGTGGTACTATGAAAACATTACTTGCTTGTTTGAGCAAACAAACATGGCAAACAAAATAGTGAGTTTGGTGTATGGCTATCCATTTAGATGACCTATGATCATTGAGAGTTTTTGGGAAACCTGATAAAAAAAAAATAAAAAAAAAATCATTATTTTTGCAATTTAACCTAGGTGTTGTAACCACCTGGCCACCATTTGAAGTTAATAATGATTTTTAATTATTCTTTACAATTCATTTAAATAGTTGTGTATTGTGTTTATATATATATATATATATATATATATATATATATATATACACACACACTACCAGTCAAAAGTTTGGAAACAGTAAGATTTTTAATGTTTTTAAAAGAAGTTTCGTCTGCTCACCAAGGCTGCATTTATTTAATTAAAAATACAGTAAAAACATTAATATTGTGAAATATTATTACAATTTAAAATAACTGTTTTCTGTTTGAATATATTTTATAAAGTAATTTATTCTTGTGATGGCAAAGTTGAATTTTCAGCATCATTACTCCAGTCTTCGGTGTCACATGATCCTTCAGAAATCATTCTCATATGATGATTTGCTGCTCAAGAAACATTTATGATTATTATCAATGTTGAAAACAATTGTGTACTTTTTTTTCAGGATTCCTTGATGAATAGAAAGTTCAAAAGAACAGCATTTATCTGAAATACAAAGCTTTTTTAACATTATACACTACCGTTCAAAAGTTTGGGGTCAGTAAGAATTTTTATTTTTATTTTTTTGAAAAGACTACTGAATACTTTTATTCAGCAAGGATGCATTAAATCGATCAAAAATGACAGTAAAGACATTTATAATGTTACAAAAGATTATATTTCAAATAAATGCTGTTCTTTTGAATTTTCTATTCATCAAAGAAAAAAAATTGTACACAAATATTTTGTACAATTGTAAACAATAAATGTTTCTTGAACAGCAAATCAGCATATTAGAATGATTTCTGAAGGATCATGTGACACTGAAGACTGGAGTAATGATGCTGAAAATTCAGCTTTGCATCACAGAAATAATTTACTTTATAAAATAAGCTATAAAGACTTTTTTTATTATTATTATTTATATTTTTCAAAAGCATTTTAATGATACTTTTTAAACGATTAATCAAAAGGGCTCGAAATTTTCGAAATCGAAATTTTGACCGGAACATAACCAGAAACAGAGACGCTAATTTGAAATGGTCATTAACCGGTTAATAACTTTATTTTATCGTTTTGTTTAATATTTTGATTTGGCAGTCAACCAATCACGAATTCAAATAGTACAGCCTATGCAAATGTGACGCTGACGAATCCAAAGTGTGTGAAATACCCGCGCTCAGGCTCACAGTGAGTGAAGCTGTCAAGCTGTCAAGACAACTAGGTTAGTTGTCACAATGGCAGGGGCGTAGCCATCATTTCAAAAGTGAGGGGGACAGAAATGTTAGGTGTAATACCAGTTTTTATGTGACCAATGAATAATTGATCGATTTTTTTTTTAATCTCATCTCTCGCTTTTCATTTGAAATCAGTTCGCTTTTAATAAGAAATCAAATACACTGCTGAACAATAAACAATATCTAATATTTGTCCCTATATTTTATGACAATTTTATGATTGGTTTATGTACTACAAACACTTGTGCATTAAGTCCTTATGAATTTCATACAATGTAAAAAAAAAAAAAAAAAGATCACAGAATAAGGCAGAACATACAGTACCTATCAAAAGTTTGGAAACATTACAATTGTACAGTTGAAATATGTCTCTTCTGCTCATCAAGGCTGGATTTATTTAATCAAAAAATGCAGTAAAAACAGTAATATTGTGAAATAGTATTACAATTTAAAATGGTGTTTACTATGTTTATATTTTGTAAAATGTACAATATATGTGATCAAAGCTGAATTTTCAGCATCATTACTCCAGTCTTCAGTGTCACATGATCCTTCAGAAATCATTCTAATATGCTGATTTGCTGCTCAAGAAACATTTTTGATTATTATCAATGTTGAAAACAGTTGTGCTGCTTCATATTTTTGTGGAAACCATGATACAATTCAGAAATTTGTGGTAAGATTAAAAAGAGAGAAATTAATACTTTTATTCATCAAGGATGCATTCAGTTTATCTAAAGTGACAATGACAATAAATTATGTTGATTGAACTTTCTATTCATTAAAGAATCCAGAAAAATTAAATGTATGATGGTATCCACAATAATTTTAAGCAACTGTTTTCAACACCGATAATAATCATAAATGTTTCTTCAGATCAACATATTAGAATGATTTCTGAAGAATCATGTGACACTGAAGACTGCTGAAAATTCAGCTTTGAGCACAGAATAGAAATTACATTTTAAAGTATATTCACATAAAAAACTGAAATTTTAATTTGTAATATTTCGCAATTTTACTATTTTTACTGTATATTTTTATTAAATAAATGCAGCCTTGTCAAGCTTGTCAAGTCTTTCAAAAACATTAAAAAGGTTGTCAATTAGCACTGCATTATTCATATACTTTATTGTCAATAAATACCTTGAGGTGGCTTGAAAAGCACACATAACAATCCATGTCTTGTCGCATTCGCGTGTTTATCCTCTTCACGTTTCATCAGTCAATGCATTTCTGCATTACTTCTACGAAACCGTTTTGGACTTTCTGTGAGAGAGCGCCCTCTGGTGTTCAGTATGAATGAAACATATTACACGAGAGTGAGCGCTCCGTAATGTTTAGATCGCTTCATTTTAGTTAAGAATAAAATGACAGGTCATGCATCTTGCCCGAAAAAAAACTGCGGGGACGAATTTACATTTGATTAAAAATGATTAGAAATAGAAAATAATACACCTACACCTCAGGTGTATTTCAACGGTTCGGAGTCAATTATTCTGCTTATACCATGATTACCATACTTCAAGACATTGTTCAGATGTTGTATTTCAAGACATTTGTCAGGTTTTTTGACATTTCTCATCCCAAGCCTTCGTTGCTAATTCCAAAACATCATTTAAGAACTAGTAACGAAGGCTTGAGTCTTGATAGCAGACTAATACAGTTCATACAGTTATTAACACAGTTGAGCGAGCGAGAGAGAGAGAGAGAGAGTAAGCATATGTGAATTAGCCAACCTCAGTCTATGCATCTCTCAACCGCAGCAGTGTCTCTACTAATAGCGAAACTGTAAGTTTATCTACCTCAAGAACCATAGTTATTACCTCGCTGGTGAATAATGTCATGTAGCTTTTAAGTTGCTAAACTATTTTACTGATTAATTCATCAGAGCAAAGCGTTTCTGTGTGACTGTTTGTCCTTACTGTATGTGTGTGCATTTGAGTGTGTGAGAGAGAGAGCGGGAGAGAGTATGTGCTTTTTAGGACATAATACTACCCGAATTCCGGAAATGTTGGGACGTTTTTCAAATTTGAATAAAATTAAAATATTGGCTCATGTGTTTTGAAAGTCTTTTAGTTTTTTTCACAATAGCACATATATAACATAACAAATGTTTAAACTGAGAAATTTTACAATTTTATGCACACAATGAGCTCATTTCAAATGTAATGCCTGCTACAGGTCTCAAAATAGTTGGGACGGGGGCATGTTTACCATGGTGTAGCATCTCCTCTTCTTTTCAAAACAGTTTGAAGACATCTGGGCATCGAGGTTATGAGTTTCTGGAGTTTTGGTGTTGAAATTTGGTCCCATTCTTGCCTGATATAGGTTTCCAGCTGCTGAAGACTTTGTGGTCGTCTTTGATGTATTTTTCTCTATAGGTGAAAGATCTGGACTGCAGTCAGGCCAGTTCAGCACCCGGACTCTTCTACAACGAAACCATGCTGTTGTAATAGCTGCAGTATGTGGTTTTGCATTGTCCTGCTAAAATACACAAGGCCTTCCCTGAAATAATGTCGTCTAGAGGGGAGCGTATGTTGCTCTAAAACCTTTATATACCTTTCAGCATTCATAGTGCTTTCCAAAACATGCAAGCTGCCCATACCGTGTGCACTTATGTACCCCATACCTTCAGAGATGGTGGCTTTTGAACTGAACGCTGATAACACGCTGGAAGATCTCCCTCCTCTTTAGCCTGGAGGACACGGCGTCCGTGATTTCCAACAAGAATGTCAAATTTGGACTCGTCTGAACATAGAACACTTTTCCACTTTGAAAGAGTCCATTTTAAATGAGCCTTGGCCCACAGGACACGACGGCACTTCTGGACCATGTTCACATATGGCTTCCTTTTTGCACGATAGAGCTTTAGTTGGCATCTGCAGATGGCACGGTGGATTGTTTACCGACAGTGGTTTCTGGAAGTATTCCTGGGCCCATTTAGTAATGTCATTGACACAATCATGCCGATGTCGTCTGAGGGCCCGAAGACCACGGGCATCCAATAAAGGTCTTTGGCCTTGTCTCTTACGCAACAGAGATTTCTCCAGTTTCTCTGAATCTTTTGATGATGTTATGCAATGTAGATGATGAGATTTGCAAAGCCTTTGCAATTTGATGTTGAGCAACATTGTTTTTTTGTTTTTTTTACGCACTCTTTCACAGCTCTGCCCATCTTTACTTCTGAGAGGTTCTGCCTATCTAAGACATCCCTTTTATAGCTAATCATTTTACAGACCTGATATCAATTAACTTAATTAGTTGCTAGATGTTCTCCCAGCTGAATCTTTCAAAATTTCTTGTTTCTTTTGCCATTTGTTGCCCCTGTGCCAACTTTTTTTAGACCTGTAGCGGGCATCAAATTTGAAATGAGCTCATTTAGTGGATAAAAGTGTAAAATTTCTCCCTTTAAACATTTTATGTTACCTATGTTCTATTGTGAATAAAATATTGGCTCATAAGATTTGAAAGTCTTTTAGTTTTCATTTTATTCAAATTTAAAAAAGTCCCAACATTTCTGGAATTCGGATTGTAAAATGTATTTTGTGGAAAAAACCATGACAATAATTTGTCATTTTTATCCTATTGTTTACTTATATTGGCTTGGTCTGTGTCATTGTGGGTTTTGTTTCTTTTGCAGTTGTAGGCTGTAAGGACTTTTTCTTTCTTTCTCTTTCTTTCTTTCTTTCTTTTTCTTTCTTTCTTTCTTTCCTGCCTTCCTGCCTTCCTTCCCGCTCACTTGGTTGCCAAACATTTGTATTTTTATTTTGCTTGTTCCCTGGAAATCAAACCCATGATCTTGGTGTTGCTAGCACCCTGTTGAGCTACTTTGATAGGAGACCTTGTAGTGGGTGTGATCTGTCATGGTAAAGCGTGTTTTGCGGTGTAGTGTCACAGCTGATGGTGTGGACGGGCTGTCCATCAGTCTGGGTATGATGAGGGTGTGGGGTTTGTGCGTCTCCCCTCGGGAGCGGCTTACATGCCCCGCGTGTCACACAACCCCTCGACAGCTGCGCTCCCCCCAGTGCTCTCCACTTATCACTGGGCCCAAGGGACCTGTAACACCTCCACGCACACTCATGCACACTTACTGACAGCCTGTACCCCATCTCCATCACACAGGGACCCTCAGATATAAGCCAGCTACAGCATGTGGCATGCTAATGATATGCTTCCATGCAATTGTGTGGTCCAGGCCTTATTAAGGTCTAATTGAGCTGCTGTGCTTTGAGATGTGCTTGGTTTAATTATTCTGTGTTGTGTTGCTGTGACATGCTGTTTTGGCTTGGTCAAATGTTATTGTTGTATGCATAATTATGCTTTTCTAAGCTTAACAAGGTTGTAGACTCTCAACCGTATGAAGCTCTCATTGTTATAAAATGTCTATGCTATGGGTTTATTTTACTGTTGTTGATTAATTCTGTTGTTTTCTTGTGTGTTTGACTATATTCAATTTTTGGGTATGTGGATATTTGTCATGTTTAAGTTTTTAATTTATTATATATATTTTATGTATATATGTGTACACGAACACTGTTAATATCCCTTATCCCTGTCTGTTATTGGCTCTCTGAATGGGTCAAATGCCCCATTGCAGGTCTGTCAGTATAGAACAGGACGTGTCTATCCTATCTGTCTGCAGTGGAGCGCTCAAGACAGTTCCTCTAAATGCCCTCACCTCTCTCATCAGTTCAATCTTGACCCCTTTGACAGCACCCAAGAACTGCAATCCGGCATTGAGACCCAAGTCAGGTGAAAAATACGTGGTTTGTATTTGAAAAGCGAAAAATCAGAAGTGAAGGTCAAAGTCGTGGCTGAATTTAGTCAATTTAGAGAGGTGCTAGATACTCCGGGGCAGGAAAGTAGCCGTGCCTGACAAAAGCGGACCGAGGGGGGATGGAGAAAGAAGGTCAATGGTAATGGGTTTTCCGCTTAATTTCATAATGCTATGATTGCTACATTTACCGTAGCTAATATTGACTCGCTGTAGCCTTTTATGAGTTTAGGCCCTCCCACATACATCTGTCCCATGCTAGCATGTCATTCCATGAGCTCTTTAAGCAACATTTGTCATATTAATTACCTCTTTAGTGTAGAATATCTTCATGTCTACAGAGATTAGTCGTCGTTGTTGACTTGGCTTGTCGGAATAGGGTGAAATTTGTAATTGGGTGACCGGCCAAGTGTGCATGTCATGCGTCATCCCAAAGCACCAGAGGTGTTTCTTTAATGAACGCTGGTGTTCCACAAGCTTAGTATGTCATTGCGACTGACACTAACAAAGTGAATGTGGCCCATTTAGAGTTGAGACGGAGAGACTAAGAATCTGTGCCAGTGAATCTGGAGGCCTTTTTTCCAAACCAATGATGCACCTACATTTTTGATGCTGACATTAATTTACTTTTTCCCAAACAACATGCACTTGATTTTTAATCCATGGCTTAATCCAAGGCTGTTCAAGTATCCCAGATCAAGTGAAATAGAAATTAGATGAAAATGAGAAAAGCACTATATAAATGTAACTAATAATAAGAAGAAATAGCTACCTTGACCTTTTTATACCTTTTCATTACCGAACCAAGTGACTGCAGCTATGCCATATGGAGCTACACATGTTTGCTGTCGGATAGATAAAATTGAAGCTCTCTAGCTGGTTAATTTTCCCTAGTTAATTTTCCCTAAATGTTGTCACCATGTTCCCACATTTCTCTTGCTCTCTTTGTATAACCATCAGATTAATATTTAATATCATTATTCAATCAGAATCTCCTTTGATCTTGAGGCGTCTCCGTCCCTCCCTCTATCTCTCCTCTCTCTCCCTTCCCCCCTCAAGCTCAGTTGGAAATGTCTATACCCTCTTTTCCACCTTTCTTGTCTTAATGAACACACTTCTTTACTTGAATTATTCAAGTGTTTTATTCCCTGTTTTTATTGTGTCTTAAGGGGAAAAAAAAACATCAATAAATAAATAAACCTGACGGGTACGACCTCATGTAACATGGAAAAAGACAGCGGGAGTGATTTTTTTTTTTTTTTTTTCTTCCTCTGAATGATTTTCCTTGTTGACATTGAGTGTGGTTAGAGCATAATATCTTGCTAACTGAAATACATCAGATTTGTTTATAGTGTGTTGCAAGCTTGATAATGTGTACGCTGCATGATGGTCTCCCCGTGTGTGTGAATAACTGAATTTGTATGTCCATGTATGGAGGAGATGCTGTGGAGCCCCCGTTGCCATGGTAACGTGGATGGAGGGAGTGGGCGGTTGCCCCTCTGACAACCTTTATTTTCTACAGCTTTCTGTGTCTCCAATATTAACCCTTAGCCCAGAGAAACAGCGAGGGTTTTTAGAAAACAAGAACCAGAATAATTACAGGGGAAAAAAGCTCTGCTGGTCTTAGACTCAGTGCTCCGCAAACATTGCATCAGTAGAGATCTAAAATACAGGTCAGTTGTCAGGTGGTTAGGGCGGCTCTCTGCTCTCCTGTGCGCTCCGGTGCTGTCGGCGCACATCAGAGGCCTTTATGAAGATGAGAGGCCACATCCATGCAGAGGGACCCTTGGGTAAACCGCATAGGATGTCAAGTCAATAAAGCGGAGAAATATCGCCTCAAGTCAGCAGTGTTGGTGATCTGGGTGCACTTTAGAACTGTCCAAAACGAGGCAAAGAGGAGTGTGTGCTTATGTCCCTGTGTGAAGAAAAGCTAAACTAAAGTGTGTCATATCAGGGGATATAGAGTCAAAGAGACCTGTTCATCCTCTTATAAAAGGAAGAGAGAATTATTATCATATCCTCTATAGTTTATAGTTTCTCTATTGTTATTTTTAATGCTCTGTTTGTACACCCTACAATGTTTCCTACAGAATTATATTTTTGCAGTAAGGGGGAGTCACCATCCATCCAAAACTTTGTTATATAGACAGTAAGTCAGTTTTGATACTGACAAAACTTCGATATTGATACAAACTTGCAGTTCAGTATGTTGATTCAGTAACCAGTCAGTTCATAGGAGGATTCATTTGATTGATTCAAATTGGTAACTTGCACTTTCAAACTGTTTATTAAAGGAACTGTATAATATGAGCCATTCATTTGGGAATCAGATTACACCGGCCATGTTGTATGTTTTTGAATCAATTCCTGCACAAATGATTCACCTATGATAACGATACCAAGTAACGATATCATTAGAATCTCTTTCAAAACCCTTTTTGGTTACACTTTATTTTGATCCTGTTGATTGTTACATTGCACCTACATGTCAGATAACTCTCAGAGTATTAGTTAAGTATTAGTGGACTCCAAGGGGTAGGGGTAGGGTTAGTAGAATAAGTTGACATGTACTTGCAAAGTTACTTAGAGTCAGTAGAAGTGTAAATTCTATTCTAGCTTCTAATTCTATAATGAGTTGACATGTAGGTGCAACGTTATAGTCAACAGCAGTGTTGGGGGTAACGCATTACAAGTAACGCGAGTTACGTAATCAGATTACTTTTTTCAAGTAACTAGTAAAGTAACGCATTACTTTTACATTTACAACAAAATATCTCCTGTCCCCATGTTGAGAGAAATCGGGAGTAAGTGCAGAGGCGTTGTATGCACTGTGTAAACATGATAGTTATTCTAGACTAGTTCTAGACTAAATATGAACATACGTTTACTCCTTTACTACTTCTCCTGAGTCCTATTCTTCTGTATTCCAGAATGGCTGCACAGCTGAAAGGCTTGTTTGTTTGAACTGTGCCCTCTATACAGGCATGACTTTGCATTTCTTTCAGCTTGAGGCTTATTCATTTCACTTTTGGTGTAAAACGGCCTTTACATTTGCCAAAAATAGAACAAACAGCTCAGCCCAGATGAGAAAAAATAACGCAAAAGTAACATAACGCATTACTTTCCATAAAAAGTAACTAAGTAACTCAATTAGTTTTTTTTTTTTTAGGGAGTAATGCAATATTGTAATGCATTACTTTTAAAAATAACTTTCTCCATCACTGGTCAAGAGAATGTCTAAAGGGGACCATCAAATTAAAGTGTTACTCTACTTTTTCCAGCTGATCAACAATAAAAACATTGCGAGCCAATCAGAATAGACCCAGAATCCACTCTTTTTCACTAATAAGAGAAATCACAATATCTGAGTTTTATGATCGACAACCTACCATAATACACTATACAGTACATAATATATATATATATATATATATATATATATATATGCAGCCTATGTACAGTTGCTCATAAATATTCCAATATCGCATAGCCATGCAATGGCGGGCCAGTCTAAAAAAATGATCTATACAAGCATATCTTGAATGACAGATGTCTGCGCTAAACAAGATGATGTCATCTGGGTTTTGAATTGAAGATGTTCATAAAATTGTTGTATGCAAATTATCTGTTCTCGTTCAAAAGATAAAAGTTTGAAGTGTCAAGCCATCCTATATTTCTGGCAGGGAGTCTCACATTCATCCAGGCCACCGCATAAACGGCAAAAAACACTATTGTTGCAACCATAAGTTACATAGCTTTAAAAAATAATAAAACAAATGTTGGGAAAGTGGCACTCAATTGAAAGACATTTCTTGCCATTATATCGTGATTCACATTCCATAGATTCACTACTGTGCAGGAAACACTGGTGCACATGTTTAAAAGACAAATATTGCATAGTCTCTGGAATATTGACTTTTTATTAGTGAGCAATAATTGCTGCTTTCACCACTATCGTCAGAGTACAATGGAATCAATGTAATCTGTAATCTAGCATTCCATGCACACTGTTGTGTGAAGCTTGTCTGCTTGGATCAGGAGCTAGTATTATTTTTGCTCTACATCGCTATATACACCTAACCCTTGAGTTACCTGCAACAGGTTCATGCAAATAAGATGCTGGTCTTCAAGAAGACCCAGACACAGTGACGGCTGAGTGCACAGAGGGGGACAATCTGGTCCCGGACCAAATATATGGTGAACAAACTGATATGAATTATGAATTTAGGTGAATTCAGGGCAAATTGTACCAGTAGGGAAGGCCAGGCTATAAATAATTTACCCTGCAGGGGGTCTCTGCAAATTACAGGCCCCCCTCTATGTCTCCTTGTCTTGTGCCACTCCTCTTTTTTCCCATTACCTTCAGTCACCTATCTCCTCCCCCTCTTTTTTTCCTGTCCCTCTTTCTTCGCCTTCAGATCTGTGTTTCTGTTGCTGTCCGTCTCTTGGCTTTCCAGACAGACAGACCCTCGGGGAGGTCTTGAGGGTGGAGGGCAAGCATGTATTCATTTATTCTCCATCTCTGTCTCTCTCTCTCTTTCTCCTTCAGTCTTTGACACGCATCCTCACAGTTGGAGGTGGTAAATATTTAAAGAGGAGGCATGACAGAGCCCAGCCCTTATAAACACATACTGTACAGATGACTTTCACTGGATAAACACTCTTAGTGCTACTGCGGTTCAGCAAAACGGCAGAACGCAGAGTATTGTTTGAAGAAAGCGTCTGTGTGTAGATTAATATTTGCATTTTTTTTGTTTCTAATTTTAAATGAGTGTGCTAGAATACATATTCTCACCAGTTGCTTTAGGGTGCAGGGAAAATAATTATGCAAGCAGTAGATGATGATTTTAGAACAGATAAGAGATATTACATCTCAGAACAGTGAAGTCTACACGGTCTCCTGCTGGTTTATCCTGTAGCCTGTATAGTCTGAAATGAATCATTGAGACTCTTCTTTGTAATTGGCATGACCATTACATCCTCTCAAAATGAGAGGTTATTTATGTTGAAGATACAGTGGCCCAATATATATATACACTACCGTACACAAGTTTGAGGTCGGTAAGATTTTTTTTAATGTTAAAAGAACTATGTTGAAAGAACTCTTATGCTCTCCATAGCTGCATTTGTTTGAGCAAAATACAGTAAAAATTGTAATTTGAGTCGGCACCAATAGCCTCGTGGGCAGCATGCCGACATAGGGCAGTTGCGCTTCGGGCTTCCCGAGTTCGAGTCCCGGCTCGTGGACCTTTCCCGATCCTGTCCCCCCCTTTCTCTCTCCAACTTCGCTTCCTGTCAACTTACTGTCCTGTTATTAAAAAAAGGCAAAAATGCCAAAAATAAATCTTAAAGGGGTGTTTGATTATTATTTCACTTTTTTTTTACTTTAGTTAGTGTGTAATTGCTGTTAGAGCATAAACAACATCTGCGAAGTTACGACGCTCAAAGTTCAATGCAAAGGGAGATATTTTCTTTTAAAGAATTCTCTGTTTAAAGACTACAACAAATGGCTGGTATGGGACTACAACGAGCTTCTTCCCAGGTTAGTGACACTAACCCTAAAATGTACATAAACCCTGCCTCCGAGAACATGCAACAAAGGTGGTGAGGCTGTGTTGGGCTGCTTTAGAGAAGAGGGTTAATTCAATGCTGGATTTGCACAAAAGATTAACATGACGGCACATGCTAGTCGATGAGTTGAATCAACTCCACAGCAGCTACATAAATGTATCCACTAACCATTTAGAAACGTCCAGATAAATTCTATAATTTGTAACATCTTCCTGAGTCTCTCCATCAGTGTCCGACTCCAGTTTGAACAATGTAAGGTTGAACACCATTACTGACAATCATCATTTTGGCTGCGTGAGATTCTCCAGCTTTGTTGTTGTTGAGCAACCGAAGCTTGAGCTGTTAAAGCTCCACCCTTTTCTGGAAAGCGGACAGGGATCAGCAGCTCATTTGCATTTAAAGGGACACACACAAAAATGGCGTGTTTTTGCTCACACCCGAATAGGGGCAAATTTGACAGGCTATAATAAATGTGGGGTATTTTGAGCTGAAACTTAACAGACACATTTTGTGGAAACCAGAGACTAATATTACATCTTGTAAAAAGAGTATTATAGGTCCCCTTTAAAAAGGAATATAATTACAGTTTAAAATAACTGTTTTTGGATAACCTCAGGATCAAATAAGAGCAGGATTTACACTTCTTGAATCCCACTATAATCCAGCTGACATGACAGGAATAAGTTTAGCTTTCAGCTCTCATCTACTGAAATACAGTGTTCAGCAAGTTGGTCCACTGAAGATTATATAACACCATCTTTTAAAAATACATCTTTCTCACTATTAATGTACTTAAATGTAACCGGGTAGTAAATAACCTTAAAAAATGTTATCTCTCCTTGCATGTTAAAAAACTGTTTTCATTATCCTTATTATGTTCAGTGAATTAAGAGTTGTCAGCAGGTGGCACTGTGTGTGTTGCGTATGAGACCCTCGGACGTTTTGGTTAGATCGCGAGCAGTGCAAGCAACGCGCGCGCTCTGGGAATTGTGGAGTTTTTGTGATTGTATTGTATTGTACTATAACATTTTGATATCGTGTTACTTTACTCTTATTTTTTATATTTTTTTGCATCTTAAAAAATTTGCACTCCGAGTAATGTGGAGCTGTGAGGAGGTTTAATTTGTGTCACCAGCTCTGTGAAAGCTCTCATTTTGTTTATCTGAATTTTGTTTCACTTTTCCTGATCGTTTTGTGAACTAACTTCTCAATTAAATTGAGAAGCCACTTTTGATAGTGAATCGTTTTCTTGAAAACAGTAAATGAATAAACTAAAACCCCTTAATGTGTTCCTGGTGGTGAATTTAAATCCCCGGTCACATAAATAACTTTGTTTCAAAGTTAATTTTTTCAAAGCTGTCATTTTTTTAGAAGCTGTGATCCACACAACCTTTGCTGTGATTACATTCAAAACATCAAGTTTCTGTGATGAGATGATTTCCACTGAAATTCAAGCAGTATGTGCTGTGAGTGAAGTGATATGCTCCATTTCGCAAAGATAATTGTTTGTTTTTCAGTTGCCTCAGGGTTGACATTACAGAGTTTATGTGGGATGATGCATCAATTCTCTGTGGCGCTGAAAGCATGGTATGTTTATTATGATTATTATTGTTTTTGTTTTGTTTTTTGCTTGCACATCTGTTCTACGGAAACTACATAATTGCCTTCGTTTCCCGACCGCTGCAGGGAATCAGTGACGTTTAGTCTGTGACCCTCTGTAATGAGGCAGGTGACAGGATTAGATACTATCAGCAACAGCTGCACAGAGGTGCTAAGAGACTGGCCGTTGTCAGTCTCTATCACATCAGCAATAGAGGCCATGTAAGCCGTGATAGACAAGGTTCTTATCAGCACGTTGGGGTTCAAGTAGTGCCTGAAGCTCATTTCATGGATATGTGACACTCCCCTTCATTTTCCTCACCCTCAAACCCCTCCTTTCCTGCTCTATTCTCTGCAAGCCAGTCATGCTTGACTTGGTCACCTAGTTAGTGGGTACTGCTTAATCACGTTACCGGGCACTAGTTTGATTGGCGGCTGGCTCCCTCCGGAGCAGAAGTGTGACAGGGCTAATCGGACTACGCTCAGCACCTCTCAGTGCCAGTGAAATCCAATGAAGGCCCGACTCGATTCATCCTCATTTGATGGCATTTGTTAAAGGCCAACGGAGACTTACCTGGCATCTAATTGGCTGCTTATACATCTCCTCCCCCTCTGATCAGTTCATACTAATATCTCAGAGTCTAGAGGATGAAAGGAGAGGAAAGGTGACTGATTGATTTGGGCAGCTGTGTGATTTAATGGAGGAATGGATTATGGTCTTGGCTGTCATCTTCATTCACCCCTTCCACTCCTCCTTTTCTTCTCTCCTCTAATTCTTGCTTTCATGAAGAGATTTGCAGGCACAGCGCCGATTATGCTTACTGAGCCACGTAATCCAAGATTGAAGTGCTACACCAACATTATGTGTATGATCTTCCATATGTGACCTGTAAGTAACATTATGTGGGCTCAAATGCTGACTCAAATGTTCCAGCTATAAAAATTAAATACGAGTCCTCCTCCTACAGTTGTTTTTCTTGGTTGAAAAGACTAGCATGGTAGGCTGTATTTCGGATGCTGGTACTGTATGTTGGGGTCAGGCTTCCTAACTAGTTTAAACAACAAAATTTTCAACCAAGAAATTTTCATCAGCATAATAAAGAATGTACGATATTGCTAACATATCAGATTTTTATTTTTAGTCGATATATAGGCTATCAGCCTGTGTATTTAATTGTGCATTATCATTTCCACAGTTTTTACATGTAGAATATTAGATCGATCCATTTATCAGTTATTAGCCAGCACATCAAAATAATTAAGGTTCGGTCACATTTACCATTGTTTGGCGAATTTTCACAGGTGGAATCCAGTCATTTCAATAAAAATGAATGCGATCGGGATCGTGATGGCGAAAGATTTCCCCACGCAGATTCCGCAATGGAGACTGGTTGTGTTTACCAACAGAAATTTGGATTTATGCCAATTGTGAGGTACATGAGCCAAAGTTTATTTAGAGTATTTCCCACATGCTGGTAGTTTCAGTTTCACTTTAAATAAATTCGTTTAGGCTTGCCGTTTATAGATGGCTATAGTAAATGCCACTAAAATTTATGTTTGTTATATTTTTCATTTCTGCTTGTTCTGAATACCGTTAAATTTAAAACATTTGTTGTGGTATGAGGGGAGCAAAAAATAATTAATTTTAATTAATTTTAATTTAATAATGTTTGTAAACGTTTTGTTAGGGCTGGACGATTAATCGAAACTTTCGAAATCGAAATTTAGAACCTCTAACCAATGTAATTTTCCCATATCGGTTATGTTGTTTTTTTAATCCTCTTACTAATTTCCCCCTTAAAAAAAAATTCTACCGTGTGTGTAGTCATGTGACTCTACGTGAAGCTATGTTTTAAAGGCTTGCCAGTTTGGACATTCAAGCAATTTTAGACCATCGGATGTATCATTATATTGAGCTACTGCGCTGATGCATTGTGACACAGACACTCTAAAGTTAACTATGAGGGCAAAAAAAAACTAACAAAACAAAGAAAAAACAAAAAAAATTGTTCATTAATTGAGGTAAAGTGTTAAATGATTTATGAGCAATAGTTCATTTTCCGTGAAATTTCGCTAAATTTTTTGTGACCACACATTCCAGACATAATTTTAATATAATTTTTTGTTGTAATTTTGACAAAATAGTATAGATTTTCTGTTTTATGCATGTTAAGGGGGCAGCAAATGTAGCTGGCAAGAGCCAGGAAGGCGAGTCTGGCGACCTCCAAAGATGTTTTTTTAGGGGCCTTGTGGGACTGTGATCCAGCCCTGTGGTGCTTGTCTGCCACCAAACCTCCATAGACCTTCATGAAACTGCTTGGAAATTCATGCTAGTCTGAGCCTAGTCTTTGAAGGTTGTATTTGTGTGTGTGCACGAGTGTTGGAAAGTAAATGATTGTGCTTTACTCCTCCTTCAACCTTTCCTTCTGCTCCAAGGTCAGTCAGCTCCAGGGTTTGGCACCAGCAGGGTACAGCGGTGCCCCAGCTAAAGATATGCATAGCTGCCAGCTGCTGTCAGACACGCTCTACCCGAGTCAACAAAAATATCCACCTCTCGCTTCTTATATTGTTTCATCCCCATTCTCTGTCTGAAGGTTTTATCACAAGTCCTTGGGGAGCTCATTTTTATACAGTAGTGTGATCAAGGCAAGTGAATGAAAAAGATGATTGCTTGATCCAGTAATGGTGCTGATAAATGGAACCACACATGGAGGTCTTTGTGATGTCAATTGGCAGGCCCAGGTACAGATGGAGAAGTCCTCCTGCGGCGTAGCTCATAAGCCTGTGGTGTGAGCGATAGCTGCTCTAATAGATGCATATCTTTTCTGTTAAAGAGGCTCCTCCAAAAGACCCAGACATTATTTAATATTCATCTTTTTGGTTGCACTGGCCTCCATTCATCATTATCTATTAATGGCATGACCATTAAGATCTTCTGAGATCAATTACTTTGTAAGTTTGATAAGGATATTTTGCCATGTACTTGCACTTATGGCCACTTCATCTATAAAAATGGTTTCTAGTATTTATATCAATGAAATGTATTGTATTCTGTTTTGTAAATATTGTAGTGCCTTGATACAGAAGTTTTAGCTGCAGAATATGTTAATTTTATGACTGATAACTACATTTAAAGCATAAACTTTCCATGGGTTATTGGAAAAAAGATAATATAAATTATTATTATATATCATAAATATCATCAGTATTTTTTTGTGAACAATTGTTTTTATTGAATAATCATTTAAATAAAAAGAATACAACATATCAGAATGCAGCCCCCAAAGATAAAGATAAAGCAAACAGTAAGGGTGAAAGAGGGCAACCCTGACGAGTGCCTCTTCCAATCAGAAAAGATTGTGAACATACCTGGCCAGTAAGAATAGAAGCCGAGGGATTAGCATACAAGATTGTAATCATATTTATAAAGTTAGAACCAAAACCTAGGTGCTCTAGGACTGCCCACAGATGGTTCCACTCCAAATGGTCGAATGCTTTCATTGCATCTAAAGAGAGTATTGCAGAGGGAGATGTCAATTGTTCTGCTGTGTGAATTATGTGAAGCAGTCTTTGCAGGTTATCTGAGGCAGAGCGAGATTTAATAAACCCTGTTTGATCATGATGCACAAGTTTGGTCATAAAGCCTTCTAGACGGTGGGCTAAAACTTTTGCATAAATTAACATCTGTACCAATTAAAGAAAGTGGGTGATAACTAGAACAAGTTGTAGAGTCTTTATCTTTTTTTTAACAGAAGAGATGCCATATAGGCCTGGGGATTTCCCTTTTCTCATACCTCTGCCCGATGATTCTAATTCAACAAGTGATAAATGTCTATCTAAAAACTCAGTGTCTGATTCAGACAGATGTGGAAGATTAAGAGCAGTTAAAAAGGAAGTATAAGAGGTAGATTCTCATTTAGAGTTGGAGCTGTATAGTTCAGAATAGAAGGAGCGAAAAGCCTCACCGGCTTGAGATTTCACTGTTGTAATATTCGCAAATTTTTCGCTATTACATAGCCTTAAAGCCAATAAATGGATTTGTCGGCTACCATGAAAATAATAGTTTTGTCTGGATCTTTGTATAAGGAATTCAGCTCTGTATCTATATGTATCTATATAATAAATTAAGTTCTTTCCTCAATTTTAGCTGCAATTTTTGTCTGTTCAAGTGACCGAAGTTTGGATTCCAGATCCGAGATTTATGATCCGTGAATATGATTTGTGTCTGGCTGAGAAAAATGTATATGATTTTTGGGAAGGGTTAAATAACCGCAATGTATCCACTAATGAAAAAGAGACTATACAATGTTTGAATTGCTCAGTAGAAACAGTCTGGGAATAAGAAAAATTACCACCAGACCTATCGAGGTCATGGGACATTACAGCATTCATATCTGTTCCCATTACTATCTCAAAGTCTGTTAGATCAGTGAGATAGGTAGATAATTCAGTGAAAAACGCTGGGTCTGGTCTACATGGTGGGTAAACAGAGAGAAAAGCTACCTTCCTATTCTCAACTAAAGTTTTTATAAGTTATTCTGCCAGCATCATCACCATTTTTATCTAGAATAGAGATATTTAACTTTCTTTTAACAATTATTAATACTCCTTTAGTTTTATTGTCAGTAGCGGCAAAAGAGACCACCTCATAAAATTTATTGTTGCATCTATGAACATCATTCTTCCTCAAATGAGATTTCTGGATTAAAGCAATGTCTACCTTTCTTTGTCTCAATAATTCTAAAATACCTGTACTTTTATGGGGGCCATTTAAACCATTTACATTACAACTTAGTATATTCAGTTCAGTCATAAGTATCAAACAAATAGATAATTTTAACAACTGAGTCAAAGTAATACCACTGCAAATGAATTATCTTAAGGGTGCTTTCACATTAGCACTTTTGGTGCGCACCCGGGTTCGACTGACGTCAGAGTTCGGTACGTTTGGATGATGTGAACACTTCTGAACTCGGGTGCGCTCACGCGAACCGCACTCGAATCCGCTTAAAAAGGGTGGTCTGGGGTGCGGTTCAAGTGAACTCCGGTACGGTTTGCTTCTGATATGAATGCAAACGTACCAAATTGCGGAAGTGAACCGCTATTAATGCTGCATTATTTGATAAAAATGCGTGTTTGTGTGTTTCACTCAGTTTCCCGACGAGCGTGACTGACGTGCTGCAAGCAGAGAACTGTAGTGTAGTCTTTCTGATTTCTGCTCGCCTTCAGCATTCTACATTCGCGGCAGATAGAGGCAAGTGCCTTTATGAACAAAACCAACGGTTCAAAAACAAAAATATAAAAGCGAGGAGAGCAATGTTATGCATTTTGCCGCCTCCTCCTGCGCGGTTGTTACTAAGCAACGGAGTAAACAGCTGCTGGTTTGATGACGCAAATGAACCGCGGTTCGGACCCAAACAAATAATATAATGTGAACACAGTCCAGTGGGGGCAGCAATCGATTTAACCAATTCCTCACCCACCAAACAACCCTGTAACATAAAACAAACCCACCCAATAGAACTACCACAGACTGGGGTAAAAACAGACCTGCCTCTTTCAATTATTTCCTTATTATAGTGAAGGAGCTCCGCTTCTTTGCCGTAGCAGGAGAAAAGTCGGGGTAAAAGCTCAGCATTGCGCCGTCGTTTATTTTTTCGGGGCCATGGCGTCTGGCTTTGTTTAGAATCAGATTCCTGTCGTTGTAGCGTAGCAGCTTGAAAAGAAAGTGTGATCAGTTGAAGCTCTGGAGTAAACTTGATGCGCACGTTTGATTTCGATTTCTTTGCCCGCTAGTGATGGAATCCAGGTCGGCAGGGACCGTTTCAGAAAGCCAATTGGATAATCTTTTACGGCCCCTTCAGGTAACCCTAGCAGCCGGCGATTACTGTGTCTGCTGCGATCCTTCAGATCTGTCACTTGTTGCTCGAGGACATCCAGACACCTAGTGTGTTCGTTGACCACTCTTTTCTGCTCTCTCTGTTCCCCGGTTAAAAAGTCCACTTTGGAGCACAAACTTTGTAATGTGGTCATGTGAGAGGTGAATTCGGCGCGCATTGCCGCTAATTCAGTTTTCAGTATGTCCTCAAAATGTTTTATAGTGATCGCCATGTTGTCTTCCATAACCGCTCAGCCTGCCGCGGCTACTGATTTAGTTTTCTTCTTTATTGGAGAGGATACGCAAGTTTTCGACTGTGTAACATTTACAAAACAACAGAAAACGAAAACACTACCCCAGATGTCAAAAAGAAAGTTAAACAAAGGGTTATGCGTGGAGCTTGATTAATGTGCGTCTAGGCCCATGAAAGCGTCACGTGATCCCAATATCATAACTTAATGTAAGAATAAACATTGATACATATTAAATAGTACAATAAATAATAATGATAATTTTGTAATTATTTTAAATATTAATTAAATATTAATAAATAAATATAATAATACATTATAAAAATATTCATAAATATTAAATAAATACTGATGATGGTAATAATAATAATAATAATTATTATTATTATTATTATTACTATTAGCATTATAAAGCTTTTAAAGCCTAAACTACATAAACATTACCTTGGTTCTACCATGGTTGTTGGACTACCATGGTATTCTTTGAAATACAAAGAACAATGTAGTTTAAATAGCATGGTACATTAAATTAATTTGATAATCATTGTGTACCATGGTATTGCCATCTGAAACTATCACTTTACCATGGTACCACTGCATTTTTTTTTTTTTGTAAAGGTTGACCGATATTGTCACAGCATATCATGCACCTCCATTTCTTACTGTGCCCCCAACTCCACCCCTCTCTTTGGCTCTTCTGGCTCCCTCTGTCCTAGGCCATGTGGAGGTTTGAGTGGGTTTTTTTCTACACGTGAGTCTCCCCCTTCCTGCCCCTCCCTCCCTCACTCTCTCTCTCACTCTCTCTCTTCTCCTGCAGTAGTCCAAGTGCATCAGGAGGGTGTGGACCTGAGAGAGACATACAGAAAGAAGGAACAGTGAAGACCGCTCTACTCTGATTCTACTCTCGTTGTGTTTGTGCCTGCCAGCAGGTGTAATGCCTGCCACGTCACAACAGCAGGTGGGCAGCAGGGGGCGATGTGCTGCTTTCCTGCTCCCTCTCCTCCTGCTGTCTGTGGCTCCAAGGCCTGGGGACACCATGATCAACATCCCATCCAAATGTGAGTACAGGATTTTGCATTACATTACAAGTGCATGGTGAGTTTTTTTGTTTGTTTGTTTGTTTGTTTTGCATTGATTTTTGCAGTATTATAATGTTTGCTATGGCTTATTGTTAGGTGTATGTGAGTTAAAAAGTGCAGAATGAGCAGTTTTAAGCAAGTTTAATTGCTCAATTGATTATACTATTGATCCAAATGCCTAGTGCAGGCCTGATTGGAAAGGACACAGTGATTGAAACCCACCTGAGCAGGAACTGTAAAAACAGCAGCTGCTACAAGCGTCCTAAAGCTATAAACAGCACTGGTTTTGTTGCTATTATTGTACATCTGCAATTTAAGATTGCAGCCATGTATCAGTGTAACAGCGCATTTCTCTTTCCCACCCCTCCAAACACACACACACACACAAAAGAAGAGGAAAAAGAGTAGAAAATGAAAACTACAAAACAGAAATGCACCAGAATGAGATGTCAGTGAAGAGTTACATCTACATGAAAGGTCACGGTTTCTCTTGACTTTAAATTAGTGACCTTTAAATGGGAAACATGGAAATGGATGTGACCACTGAGATCAATAACACACCCACATTAAAACGTTCAGCCAGCACACACAGTCTGACCGGGTCCGGCCCATATGCTAACGCTCTGTTCTTGTCTCACTGCCGTGTTGCAGTTTTCAGGCATTCAGCGTGTTTGTTTTCTTATTAAGTTGTTGGGACTGCAGTACCAAGCAGTCTTGCTAAGGGTGGTTGAAGTCAAAGGTAGGAAAATAGCTAGGAAGGGTGTTTATTTTAGCTCTGCTTTGCCAGCATCTTGTTATCTCTAGTGTGGCTTTTGTTGGCCAGCTGATGACGGTCCAGGTGTCTGAGCTGGCATCATGTGTTTTCTTTGTTTTACCTCCAAAAAGTGTAATCATACCATCACAAACCATTGTTTCATTAAAAAAAATGCTTAATGCCATCTTGGGGGGTCAGGTTTTGCCTTCACTATCAAAGCAAATGTTGTCACGGGCAAGGCTGTAACCATGTCTTGAACATTGGGGCGGACCAATTAAAAAAAAAAACAATTTATAAAGCATAAAGAAACAGAGCAGTGAAGGAAATTCTAGGTCTAATTGACCCTTCGCCAGGAGATTGATTGACAGGTGATCTAACCAATCATAACACCGAATCTGCCATTTTCTCCGACAAAGCAGTCAGGGGAGTTGGTGTGTACTGACATCTTTCCACGATTGAAACAACATTCCTTATGATGTTCGTTCATGTTTATTTGATCCTATAAATTAACTAGTAGGAAGAGATGATCGGTTTACGAGCTGCTTGAACTGAGGTGCTACAGCGATCTGTCACGACACAAAACGGTATTGTTTAAATTTCTTTAAAAATGACAAAATTTTAGATTTTGTTTCATATCAAAAGTAACCTGCTCTGTCTTGTCTGTCGACACGTTGTCAGTGTCCTCTTTGCTCCGCGATGTATTTTTCACTGCTTGAGAACGTGTGGCGGAAGAGATCAGCATGGCTTGTTGGATGTAGCAACAGTAACTAAAGGGGGCGGGTCTTTGCGAATGGTCAATTCTATTTGGGAAATAATCATTTTTTAACTATTTGCAAATAGGATTGCATTGTACTTTTATTTTCTATTGTTTCTTGTCTCGTCACACTCAGTTTGGAATTACATGAATCACGTAGCCTAAATGCATATTTTCTATTCAAAACGGCCATATTTGAGAAAAAAAGTAGAGTAATTTGCAGTGTTGCCCCACCTACTTTGATTTGATTGGCCATCTCAATCATTTTGACATTGACGAGCGCTGAGGCAGACCAGTCACCAGACTAAAAATGTAACTTTTAAACTTTTTTGTCATCCTAACAACATACAGATGGCTGCGTAATGAAGTGCAGCAGAGCAGTAAATTTCAGATACTGGGGGAGGGACAATTTGGCCATTCCTAATTATTGGGGGGGGACTTGTCCCCCTCAGTGTCTACGGTGGTTATGGCTCTGGTCACAAGGATAGTAAAAGCTGACACACCAACAGAGCTCATAAACCAAATAAACAATAAATAGGCTAATGTCTTAAATCTAAAAATGCAAAATGGTTTCTGTGAGGGTTAGGAGATAGAAAATATAAAAAAAAATATAAAAAAATTTAAAATAGAAAATATCTATATAAAAACAGGTCAATGGAAGGTTCACACTGACAGAAGAACAAATGTGTGTTTGTGTATGTGCAGTACAGTACAGTAAAAAAATCTAGTCCTCATTAGGGTTAGATGTTAGAAGTTAGCTTAATTTAGGAATAGCAGTCATAAAGGCACAGTTTATGTGTGTGTGTGTGTATGTTCTGCATGTTCGTGTGTGTGTACAATATAAGTGCATTTTGTTGGTGTGCATTACTGTAAACTAATAAGATTTCTCTCCCTCCCCCCGCTGACTCAATGGACAGACAAAATAAGAGACTGTAAGTATTTCTAGCATGTAATATGTTTTTGCATGTACTGACTCAACATTTCCCAGTCTCATTCGCATAACAGAACACAGCCTCAAGCAAATAGCCCAAACTGATCAGCTGAGAAATGTGTTTGTTATATTCAGAAGTGTGGGAATGATTGTGGAAAAATAAAGGCATGAGTTTTTTTTTAAATTAATGATCATCTTCTGTAGATGGGTGAGGGGTGGCCATGCCTCCCAGTTATAATGGTTAATAGTCCATAAAATGGTCCATCACAAGGGATTACTTCAATTTTTGAACAGTCTCCTTTTAATTTTTTTTCTTACCTCTTTCCTGATCACCTGTTCTTGACCTCTTCCAGGGTTGTGTGCCATTCAGAATAGATAGATGATAGATAGATAAACTGCATAGTGAGGAATCACTGTAATCATTCCCAGACATCAGTGTTGTTTTGTGTCTAGTTTATAGCCTCAGTGACTCTGTCCGCAGATTACATCACTAATGCTTTATGCTCTTGCTGTCTGCCTCGCTCTTTCATTCCTCTAGTCTCAATTTATTCCTGCTCTCCAGTTCTTTCACGGGCCACTCATCCGTAAAACAACCAACACTTAGAGAACATCTCGGGCTCACCTAATCTCATGTATTACCTCTGCATGCATTACACTGCATTCTTCATTTCCCTCTTTTTCACTTGGGAGTTTCTAATGACATGGACGATATTCCGTTTCCTGCAAATGTCTTTTGGAACTAATCAAGTGTGTGCATTGGTGAGATTCAGGGGCACTTGCTTCAGAACATTGTTGAGGTTTAGTGGGAAACTTTACTGAAGTCAGTGGCGCAGCTGATCATTAAGTTGTTTTGAATATTGTGATTAAAGCAGGTCAGCGGAAAGGCTGCTTAACTACTGTGACTAATATGCCTTCCCCATCCACAGCTGAAGCAACTAACAAATGAGCTGAAGTTATTATAGGTCTTTGGAAATAGATGTCTGTTTCTATTTTAAGGGTGTTGCTTTGCTAACTTCACAGCTTACAGAAATGTACAGGGTAATTGAATGTTTTGTGTGTGATTGTGTGCTCTCTACGCAGTGAAAAGCCCCCCAGTGATTACCGCCCAGCCAGAGTCTATCACCACCTTCTCAGCAGATGACATCACACTCACCTGTGAGGCAACTGGGAATCCCCCACCCACGTTAGTATCCATAGCAACACAGTTGCATAATTTAGTAACTGTTTATTTGAGGCCTTAATAAATTGCTTTGTATTTTGCATTGTATTCTTTCATAAATAACTGTAACCACAGCCACAGTTACATTATAATAACCAATTACTAGATACACATTTAAAGGGATAGTTCACCCAAAAATGAAAATTCTGTCATCATTTACTCACCCTCAAGTAGTTCCAAACCTGTATGAGTTTCTTTCACAAAGGAAGATATTTGAAAGAATGTCAGTAATTAAACAGATCTCTCACCCCATTTACTACCATAGTAGGAAAAATAAATACTATGGTAGTCAATGGGAGGCAAGATCTGTTTGGTTACTGACATTCTTTCAAATATCTTCTTTTGTGTTCAGCAGAACAAAGAAACTCATACAGGTTTGGAACTACTTGAGGGTGAGTAAATGATGACAGAATTTTCATTTTTGGGTGAACTATCCCTTTAAATCTATCATCATATGATTTGTTTTAAAGACTAAAAAAATTGACTTGAATGACTTTTATGTCCAGTCATTTAGTCATAGGTCTATATTCCATGAAAGACTAGGAGTGCCACTTAAAAATAAAATGAATAAGTGATCAATGTATTAATTAAAAAAATAAAAATGCAAATAATCACTTTGTAAATAGACATTTAATTTAATTCACAATTTTAATTCACATTTAAAAACATGATTTAAGTAGTTTTAAATATGTTTGTTTTTTGTAAATCTATCTTTTTTTCCTATTTGATCCATAAGAAAAAGGACAGGCCTGTCTATATGTCCCACTCAGCATATTTTAAAAATTACATTCATCAAGCCATTCCGTTGACTATGAATATTATAATACATTGTAAAGTGGTTACAGTGACTTAAAATACCTGATATTAAGGTGTATTAAAAGGAGTTATGTATACCTTTATAGTTCAAAAGTTATTAATAAAGTGTATTTAAAAGTTCACCAAGGCTGCATTTATTTGATCAAAAATACAGTAAAACTGTAATGTTGTGAAATGGTATTACATTTTAAAATAACTGTTTTCTATTTGAATATTTTTTAAAATGTAATTTATTCCTGTGATCAAAGCTGAATCTTCAGCATCATTACAGTCTTCAGTGTCACATGATCCTCAAATCATTCTAATATGCTGATTTGCTGCTCAAGAAACATTTCTTATTTTTATCAATGTTGAAAACCGTTGTGCGGCTTAATGTTTTTGTATGACATGAGGGTGATTTAAATGACAGACTTTTTGGCTGAATTAACCGTTTAATCATTGAAGGGATTGGTTGAAAAAAAAATGAATTTGTCACTATAGCAATTTAATTTATTTTCCATGTTGTTATAAAAATTACTGTCACTTATTTTTTATCTGTATCATTGCTAGGTTCCGCTGGGTGAGAGATGGTGTGGAGTTTGACCCCTCTAAAGACCCTGACCTCTCAGTGTCCAGAGATTCTGGGACCTTCTCGTTAACAGCCAAGGATGGACCCATCCACCACTACCAGGGCAGATATAACTGCTACGCATCTAACGAGCTCGGCACGGCAGTGTCTAACGAGGCTCGTATTGTCACAGAGAGTAAGTCACTCTCATTACCGCAACATTATAGAGCAACACATTTATGATTGCCTGTTAGATATCCCTGACGTTACCACATGTGGCGAGTTTTCTGTTGAGAGAATCTGGCACACAGCAGATAACAGCCCAAAATCAAGCCCCCTGCCCCCTGTTGTGTTATATGTAGAAAATGTCATTTAGAGGAAAATTACAGCTCATTGTGTGTGCCAGTCACACAAGCACTTCGAGAGAATTCCAGAACGAATATAAATCCCAGATTGCTTCCCAAATCGCTATCAAACACAACACTGAGTGGCTCATTGTACAAAAAAACAACAACAACAACAACACATCTATCTAGCAATCTACCTGTCTCCCTTCCTCTGTCGCGACCTCTCTGCCAGTTTCCCTGACAACAGTTACCTCAGAAACCAGTGTGAGTCGTGTAAGTGTGTCAGCGGGGACGACCACTTCTGGGATTAATATGTGCAGGAAGTGAGAGTACTCAGCATGAGCAGGGCTAACAATAGCCTACATATTATGAACTCCATACACAGCTGGTGCTGCTGGCCGCATTAATATGTGCACCATCACACACTTATTTCATATAATTTCAAGCCAAGGCATTTTATAAATAATGTTGGACTAGTTATGTAGTTTTTAATTGCATTCTGGTGTTCATTTGTTTTGTCAGCTGTGCTGTACATAATTACTTGCTAGCTAATTAGCAGTTTCTCAGAAGGATAAAATGTATTTGAAATGGTTGACTATTGTAAATAATAATTTTAATTCTTTCCCACATCACTAACCCTAAAATTGACATAAACTCTGCCCCTGAGAACACGCAACAAAGGGGGCGAGGCAATGTTGGGCTGTTTTAGAGAAGAGGAAGAGTTGTTGTAGTACAGAGTTTTTACCATGCCGTCATTTTACACCGGACTGCTTCACAAATTAGGGTCAATTCAACGCTAGATTTGCACAAAAGATTAACATGATGGCACATGCTAGTCGATGAGTTGAATCAACTCCACAGCAGCTACATAAATGTATCCACTAACCATTCAGAAACGTCCAGATGCATTCTAAAAGTTGTAACTTCTTCCTGAGTCTCTCCATCAGTGTCCGACTCCAGTTTGAATTATGTAAGGCTGAACACCGTTACTGACAATCGTCATTTTGGCTGTGTGAGATTCACCAGCTTTGTTGTTGGGCAACCAAAGCATAAGCTGTTAAAGCTCCGCCCTCTTCTGGAAAGGGGTCTGTGAGCAGCAGCTCATTTGCATTTAAAGAGGTACACAAAAATGGCATGTTTTTGCTCACACCCAAATAGGTTATAAGCTATAATAAATTATCTGTGGGGTATTTTGAGCTGAAACTTCACAGACACATTCTTGGGTCACCAGAGACTTATATTACATTTTGTAAAAGGGGCATTCTAGGTCCCCTTTAAAAGTTTGGGATCAGTAAGTGTCACTTTTTTTTCTTTTCTTTTTTTTAAAGAAATAATACCTTTTCTAGCTTGGATACTTCAAATTGATCAAGAGTGAAAGTAAAGACATTTTATAATGTTACAAAAGATTTCTGCTTCAAATAAATGCTGTTCTTTGGAACTTTCTATTTATAACAGAATCCTGAAAATATGTATCACGGTTTCCACAAAAATATTAAGCAGCACAACTGTTTTTAATATTTATACTAATAAGAAGTATTTATTGACCATCAAATCAGCATGATTTCTGAAGGATCATGTTACACTGAAGATAGAAATAAAAAAATAATTAAAATAGAAAACCGTTATTTTAAATTAATATTTTTGATCAAATAAATGCAGTCTTGTTGAGCATAAGAGACTTCAAAAACTTTATACATTTTTACCGACCCCAGACTTTTGAACGGCAGTATAATTTTAATTTATTCTCTCTTGCAGACACTCCCACTCTACAGAAGGAGAAGAAGGTGATAAAGAAGGTGGAGGAGGGAGAGAGTGTGGTGCTTCCCTGTAATCCTCCTAACAGCACCGTGGCCCCGGTCATCCACTGGATGGACAAAAGTCAGTTTGATTTTATCCTGGTTTATCCATGTTAAACATGAACAACATCTCAGCAATATCTATATATATGCATCTATTTCTACACCTTTTTCTCTAAGGGCTGCGGCACATTCAGCAAAATGAGCGTGTGATTCAGGGTCGCGATGGAAACTTGTACTTCTCTCATGTGATTGCGGCAGACAGCCGAGAAGACTACACCTGCAACACTCAGTTCCCCAGTGCACGCATCATCGTGCTCAAAGAGCCCATCAAACTCACTGTTGTCCCCTGTAAGCATCAAGGCAGTGGATGCTGACTGACCTTGACAAAGCAGAACTAATTTATAAAACTTTTTTATCTGTCTTTCTGTCTGTCTGTCTTTATCTATCTATCTATCTATCTATCTATCTATCTATCTATCTATCTATCTATCTCTGTCTGTCTGTCTGTCATTCCATCTATCATTCTTTTGTCCTAACATGTTTGTCTCCATCCATCCATCCATCCATCATATTGTTTTAGATGTTTTGCCCAGCCTTAGTCCTGTATGAACACCCACTTACTGCAGCCATGATTGTTTTCCATGCTCCCTCACTAATTCTGTCTTTGTCTGTATCTGTAGCTAACTCAGTGCGTAACAGAAGGCCTCAAATGATGCGACCCACTGGCTCCCACAGCTCCTACCTGGTGCTCAGTGGCCAAAGCCTGGATCTGGAATGCATTGTTCAGGGCCTGTAAGTCAAAGCTGCTCTGGCTGTGTGTCTTTTAGAGTTTTTACTTACTTAAAAAGTGTCCCGTTTGTTTACATCCTGTTGTTTCCCTCATTAGGCCCGCTCCCAGTATCCAGTGGATCAGGAAAGATGGAGTTCTGTCTGAGTCACGCACCTCCAGTGACAATTATAACAGAGTTCTGCGTTTTATGAAAATCTCAGAGTCTGATGGCGGCGAGTACCAATGTACCGCCACGAATGTGCAAGGCATGATAACTCACACCTACAGCATCACTGTGGAAGGTACTGTATGCTTCACACTGCCAGATCATTTCCTCTGCAGATTTAGATGTGGGGTGTGAACTTGAGGAGATATTTGGGTGGATGACTTAAATAAAAAAATGAAATTAGACTCAGTCTGGAGACATTGTTAGCTCTGCATGATTGGTGTATAATTGCTTATTGCTTGATAAAAGCTTATTGGCTATCCCTTCTGAAAAGTTGTATAATTGTTGCCAGTTATTGTCTTTCATGATTAGTTGTTTGTTTTGTGGTGGTCTAGCTGCCCCATATTGGACTAAAGAACCAAAGAGCCAGCTGTACGCCCCAGGAGAGATGGTCAAACTGGAATGTAAGGCTGATGGCATTCCAAGCCCTGAGGTCACCTGGAGCATCAACGGCAATCTTCTTACTGGTAACTGATTCAGTCAGACTTCTGTGGAAGTCTCAGGATCAAAAAATATTCATCCATTTATTGCATTTGTTGTCCTACCTGCCTGTCAACATATGTATTTCCATACCTCCGCGCAGCCTGCTCGCGCAGACATCACGTCATCAGCGGTTTCTATAAGGCTATGCAGAGTTAGAAAGACGTCAGTCACCGAGCACCACAACCGAAACTGCAGCCACCTTTCACAGTTCCTGAACCAAAACAACAGGCTTATGCTGCGTTCACGCCATGTTGTAACCGTAATTACGAGATGGCAAACTGTGACATTCTACCCAGAGCTGGTCACCTCCTCAGACTCGGATTTATGCGTTTCTGTCAACACTATTAACGGCAAAATAAATCTGCAACAGTCAGGTGGTACAACTACAGCTCTGTAAGTTGTTTACGTTCATTAGGGCCCGAGCACCGATGGTGTGAGGACCTTATTATAATTGGCCCTATTGTCAATTATTATTCTTCTCCTAAATTAATCGCTTTTTTGAGGACCTAAACATGCTCGAAAACTTTGCACACGCATCAGAAGTGGTGAAAATTTATGTCTGATATGGGTTTCAGAATTAGGTGTGGCAAAATGGCTCTATAGCGCCACCTACAAAATTTCAATTAAGCACATACAATGTCCGATGTGTGTCCGAAACTTCACACGTGTGATAAGAGTCCTGATCTGAAGACATCTATATTCCAATATTCAGTTAGTCATAGTGCCACCTGCTGGCAACAGGAAATGCCATGCTTTGCACTGTAATTCAGAATTCACTCCCAGAAACACATTTAAATATGCCATGAAGTACCAAACATGCTAGAAACACATTAAATCATGCAACACTTGGCTAAGTGCTAATCTATGCAATTAACATGACGAAACAGGAAGTTGTTGTAACTCCGGCATACAATGTCCAATCTGCCCCAAACTTCACATGACATCTACATGACAATATTCAATAATACTCAAAGCACCACCTGTTGGCAGCAGGAAGTGTGGCAAGTTGAAATGACTTTGTCATATTTCTCCTGTATTTACTCGCTTACATGCCTGTCTCCCACTATTCACTGTTTTCCTAAGGCTACCGGGTGGTGGTGGCCCCGGGTGCGAGGGCCCTTTCATCGCTGCTTGCAGCTTTAATTATTATTGTAATGTTATGTGCTTTGAGACATAAGGTAATTTAACGCCATCTCTTGTCTTGTGACGCTTTGAAAAATATGCTGTGTGCGTTTGTGTTTTGGAGGAGGCGTGGCTTTGGAGAGCGCACTAAAGGGAGGGATCTTATGCTTTCAAGCTAGCTTGCTATTGCTAGCTACTCAGAAATTGCCTATCCTACCTTTAATGCAGGGTTTCCAAACTGGGGTTTATAGGGAAACTGTGGGGGTTCTTGATTGATGAAAATCAAATGAATAAAATCGTAAAACATTTAAATAAATAAATAAATAAAATAAAATAAACATTTTAATAATCAAAATAAAACACTTAAAGAATAGGAAATACTTGTTTACCTGCATGTTATGTGACCAATTAAACGACATCAGAGAACCGTGACCATGCAAATGTGTTGCTAAATTATTTAAATATTAACCTAAAAAATATATAGTACCTTACACACCCAAATCAATTATTGGATAAAATTACAATAGGCTGTCCGCCTAACTGACCAAAACATTGCCATTAAAATATATTTGTGAGCGTAAAAAAAATTACCTTAAAATCTCAGAGGGGTACTTAGAATAAATATTTTAGGTAAAAGAGGTTCAGCTGACAAAAAAGTTTAGGAATCCCTTTCTTAATGGATATTTTGTTTGTATATGTTGAATCAGCTTTATCTGTTAATGAGAGACATTGGTATATGGTCTTGTATTGATGTACTGATGTGTCTTTTTTACGTAGATATTGACCCAGACCCCCGACGCAGTCTGAAACATGGTGTTCTCACTTTGAAGAACGTGGAACTCAGTGACACTGCGGTGTATCAGTGTAAAGCTGCCAATAAGCATGGATCTATCCTCATCAATGCCTACGTCTATGTTATAGGTAAATTAATTTTCAAAAGCAGCTCTAAAAAAAAACTAAAAAAAAAAACTGTTTTTGTTGTTTTTTTGTTTGTTTGTTTTTTAAGAAAATTTATATTTTGGGGTTCTGAGAATTCTGGAAACTAAATAATATATTTTCAATTTTGTTTCTCTAGAACTGCCTCCCCAGATTCTGACAGAAGACGGTCTCCTGTACTCTGTGGCAGAGGGACAGACGATTGATCTGGCTTGCGAGACCTTTGGCTCTCCTCAGCCCAATGTCACATGGTGAGACAGACTCGGTCCTGTGTGGTGTCCCTTCCTCACATGCCAGAACTGCGCCAGCCAGCTGTCCTTATTATTGCTGAGGGAAAACTGCTTTGTGGGGAATCCATTAGGGCCCATGTCATAGGCAAAATCACACTCAGTAGTCAGCATTTCTAAATGTTAGTGTTCTTGGAATATTGCACATTGTATTCATTCGAACAGGCTAAAATGAATATTTTGTGCGTTCACAGGGAGGGTGAGTCCTGGGGCGCACTTATAGCCAACCCAAGAATGAGTCAGTTATCCGATGGCTCTCTACAGATCAGAAACGCCTCCCGCAATGACAGCAGCCAGTACACCTGCACTGTCAGCAACAGCAAAATCACCATCACCGCTGAGCTGGATGTACTCAGTGAGTTCTACATGCGTGAATGCTCATGCATTCATGCATACTTGATTTATAACTGGTTTCACTTCAGGCTGTTAGGATCATTCCTTTTTATTACACTAATTCTTTGGTTGATGCTTTTATTATATTCTGATATTCTTAGCAAAATTGCATGCAGGATATTATGCACATTTTAGTTATTGTATATTATAATTATCATCATCATTGGAGTTTATAAGTTATTTTCTTTTACTTTGCTTTTTTATAATAATAAATCGAACAGGTTAAAAGTAGGTTAAGAAAAAATACAATTAATTTAGGATATATTCCCTGAAAACAAGTCTAATGTTAGATACATTTTTTTAAAGTAATAAGACTTTTTTTACTTAAACATAAAGCAAAAAAATACTGGTTAATAAAATATATATATATATTTTTTAATCAATATAATCTTACTTTTTTTCTTTTCATTTATTGTTTTACTTAAAATCAAGATATTTTTTACAAGTAGAAATTTTGTGTTCCAGATAAAACGGTGATTGTGAAACCTCCATTGGCTCTGCGGATTCAGCGAGGGCAGCCAGCTACCCTAACCTGCGAGTACCAGGTGGACTCCAGGCAGGTTGCCCCTCAAGTCCAGTGGAGGAAGAACCGACAGAAGCTCACAGAGTCCTCTGATTCAGACAAGTATGCTTTTATACCTTAATTTCCCTCAGAACGCTGCAAAATAACTTCGAACTGTATAATGTGATCTCATGAACATTATTAATCATAAATATCTTAGCTACATGATAGATGAATCCACCCTCATAATACCTGATGTTGAAGAAGAGGATGAAGGGATTTACACCTGTGAAGTCATTACCACTCTGGATATGGCAGAAGCGAGTGGCTCCATCACTATCGTTGGTAGGTAACTTTATATTCGACTTGTTCTCTAAAACACGGCCATGTCTAAACCCATGGCCATGTCTAAATCTATATAGCTGTATGTGTTGCGTGTTGTATGATAATGTGACCTACAAAAAGGACAAAAGGACATGTTTTGCTGTAGGCAGATTCAAGAAATAACCTTTAAAATCATAGATGCCTTGTTTTTACTGGCATCTTACCCCTTGACCTCTTTGTCAACCCTCATTTACCAGACCGACCAGACCCTCCGACCCAAATACAGATGAACGAACCTAAAGAACGCAGTGTCACACTCAGCTGGACACCTGGAGAGGATCACAACAGCCCTGTGCTAGGTACAGTATATGTTTTTTTTTTTTTTCTGTTTATGCAACATAGTTTAAGTGTATGCAGTCAATATTTGATACATGATCATTTTTTTGAAATGCTTATTGATTTTCTTCCCTTTAAATGTCAAATGTTGTATAAGTTGATGGTTAAACAAAATGTGATATTGCAGTTTGGCCCCCCTAAAAAGATTTGGACATTTTTGGACACTTAAATCACACTTAAAATATATACAAATAAAATAAATAAATATTTAAAAATATATATTTTCATTGTTTTATTCATTGTTTTTATTATATATCTTTATGATTATTGAATCCATTATTAGCTTTTCATCAACTCACAAACCCCATTTTGGGAAATCATAATTTTTTTTTTTTTTTTTTTTTTTGAAAAGTGTGCTTTCTGTAAAATAATTGTCATTTGAGTTCATATTTTGTATCTAATGCAGTGGTAGCATTCATATATTTTTAAGTGTTTTAAGTCCAAATACTTTATGTATCTAGAGTATTTGATTGAGTTTGAGGAGACGGGATCTGAAAGAAAGGAATGGGAGGAGCTAAGCCGCGTGTCTGGCAGTATTCAGAGAACTACCCTTCCCTTGAAGCCCTTCATTTCTTACCGCTTCCGAATCATTGCCATTAGTGACATTGGCAAGAGTGACCCGAGCAAGGAAACGGAGGCCTATTCCACACCAGCTGCTCGTAAGTAACACTGTGTGTGTGTGTGAACTTTTACATTGCCTTGAAAAAGAAAATGCTTGTACTGCTACATTGTGATGCATTTGTTTTGTCTCTTGAATCATTGTATGACACTTTGAATTTGTTTGCATCTTCTCTCAGTGTGTGGCTGATGTGAAGTGACAGTTTTATTGCCATGTTAGAACATCTTGGCACTAAATTATGATTTGTCCTCTACAGCTCCAGACAGCAACCCTGAAGGAGTGCGCAGTGATTCCATCGACCCAGGCACACTTGTCATCACATGGAAGGTGCGCTGCACAATTCAGAACAAAAATTATTCTTAATGCATTCACCCTCATGTCGTTCCAAGCCTGTATGATGTTTTTTTTCCCCCCATGGAACACAAAAGAGAATGTGAACAGGAGCAGATAGTGAACTGGAGCTTGGACCAGTTCCAAAATAGACAAAAAAGTTAGATCAAAGGAGTCCATATAATGTAGCCTCCATGTGATATTGCAGTGTTGGCAAGTAACTAACTAAAAAACGCTGCTAACTTCACTACATTTTTCAGTAGCTCAAGTAGTGGTGTAGCATAACCAACTGATTTTAAAATGTTTTATATAAACAGTTAGTTCCTGTCCTTGATTCTGATTGGTCAATAGCTGTATTTTATTCACGATAAAACATGGTTATGACCGCTTCACAAAATGGTTCTGTGTATCACTACACAACACCCTTAGCAACCACTTTAACGTAAACTGTATGTTCTGAATTGATATTCTTAATTGAAGCTTACTGTATGATGTAGAAGAGTATTGTGAGAAAGAGATCGAGTGAGCAAGTTTATTACCTGCATTCAGATTTAGCATTTTCCTTCAGGTCAGTCCTATGTTCATAATAAAAAAATCTGTTTAAATGTCCAATGTATCATCTTGTCCTTTTAACATTTAAGGGGTTTTCCTGTGACTGACAGCGCTAGTCAAAGCATTTGTCAGCTGCGTCTTGTTCCGTGTTCACAACAATTCAGTCTTTTCAATATAAAAGTCTTCCCTACTGACTGATTAACTCATAAAGAGAGTCTTTGCCGCCATCTATCTAATGGCGTAATAATGTAACTTCTGTTGCTGTTTACGGTCAGGGACTATTTTTTCTGGCGGAAGGAAGGCTTTTAGTGAAAGTTTACTTCATGGAAGTTGCATTGATACACATTTTTGGCTTTAATATCTGTATTGTGTGGTAACCGTTTTATAAAAGCAATAAGGTACGAGAGGCTGTGCTGTATAGTGAATAAGTCATGGCTGAAGGGGTTGCAGGCACTCTGCTTCGCAGACTTATTCACGACACAGCACAGCCTCTCGTACCTTTTTGCTTACTTAAGTATTCACACTCACGGTTGTCTCTTATTATGTAGCATTGTCAGGTCTGATTTATTCTAGTGAGTTGGCATGTCCTAAATGGTCCTATCTCTCATATGTAGCACTTGATTCATTCAAAGGAATTTGTTCAAGTGAATCAATTCATCCTATACGGTCCACTCTCTCTCTTATGTATAGTGTTAGAGAATTCAAATTCAGTGTAGTGAACCGGTTCATCCTAAACAATCTGCTGTCATAGTGTTAAAAAGTCTGATTTATTCTAGTGAATCAGATCATCTTAAACATTCCTCTATCTCATATGTAGTGTTAGAAAACTACTCACATAGTTTCATCCTAACCGGACCCCTCTCTCTATGTAGTGAAAACATTAATGTAGTCTAAACAGTCCTCTCTGTCTCTTTCATATGTAGTGTTAGAATAGTCTGGTTAATTCTAGTGAATCAGTTGACCTCAGAAGGCCCTTTCTCTCTCGTACGTTTGTAGCATTGGAAAGTCTAATTCATTCAAGTGAATCAATTCACTAAACTGTCAACTTACACTCTCAAATGCAGTGGTGGAAAAGTTAATGAAAGTTCATCCTAGCGAATCATTTCACCTTAACCGGTCCTTTCTTTTTCACATGTAGTGTTAGAAAGGTATGATTAATTATAGTGAATTAGTTCATTCTAAATGATCCAATCTCTGAAAAAGTCTGATTCATTCTAGTGAATCAGTTCGTCCAAACAGTTAATGTAAATAAACCGATAAAAAAGGAATCCCTGTACTTACTGCCAACATTTAAAATTCTTATTGTTCAAAAAAAGATACATTTTAGCTCAAGACTGAGTCTGTGTTCTTACAGGAGTTGGACAGGCGTAGTTTCAACGGCCCAGATTTTCGCTACAAAGTGATGTGGAGGAAAGTTTTGGGCAGCGGCCCGTCCTGGCACACCAAATACATCACCTCTCCACCCTTCATCGTCACAGATGTGGGCAACTTCTCTGCCTTTGACATTAAAGTGCAAGCTGTTAATGAGATGGGAGAAGGTCCAGAGCCCAAATCCGCCATTGGATACTCAGGAGAGGACTGTGAGTTTGTCATGTTTGATATTTTTGCTGCTACTTTTCCTGACATCTTCCTGTAAGGTTATACATCTCAATTCACCTTAATTAAACAAAGATTTTAGTTTACGTTAATCCTGAGACAGACGTTTTAAAGGGAATCAAAATGCGGGTGCTCTTTCTCCCTATCAGACCCTCTTGAGGCCCCTCTGGATGTGGGAGTGGTTCTGATCAACAGCACTGCTATTAAAGTCACATGGGCACCCGTGAACAAAGAAACTGTAAGGGGCCGTCTGCAGGGTTACAAGGTAACATACGGTGCTGTATTAAGCTCAGCCAAAAATTTTAAAAATGTGAGATGTAAAATATCTTCAACATATTGTCTATCATTTATCCTATAGATTTATCTGCTGCACTTTGGCCCAGAAAGCAGACACCTCAGACGGGAGCGTGTTAGGGAGGGGAAGCCGACAAACATCTCAGTTGTGACGACGGACAGTAATGAGGAGAAGAAGATTCTTGGAGATCTGCAGCCCTACTCCCATTACGCACTGGCTGTAAGTGTCTTTAATCATAAAGGAGAAGGACCCCAGTCTGAACCCCTCACTTTCCACACTCCAGAAGGAGGTAAGAATGAGAGACAAAAAGTAAGAATAGATTAAGCAAGGTGAGGGTTTCAAATTCTGTCATCCATTTTTTTCAGTACCTGGTCCTCCATCATCTTTACTTCTGGAAAGCCCATCAGAGACAGAAATGATACTGCGTTGGACTCCACCCATCCAGCCAAATGGAGTCCTGAATGGATACATATTACAGTATCAACAAAGTGTGTCAACTAACAGCCTAATTCGTTCTCATCAGTATTAGAAGCAGTAAACATTAAGCATCAGAAGTATTACATTTTGGCAGGATACATGAAAATACAAATGGTTGAGAAAAAAAAAATAGATGAAAGAAGGAAACAATCTATGTTTAGACACTCTTTTGACTTGTCCAGGTAAACAAACACCAAGCATTTAATCAGAACCTAAAAACCACTCAGAACACACTAGTAACGCCCTAGAAACTACCTAGAACACCCTATCAACTGCATAGCAACTAAAAAACAATCAGATCATCTTAGCAACTGCATAGCAGCACAAAAAACACTCAGAACACCTTAGCAATGACCTAGCAACAATCTAGAAACACTCAGAACATCATAACAATTGCATAGCAGCGCAAAAAACACTCCAGGTAAACAACCACCAAGCATCTAATCAGAACACTCTAGATATCTCCTAGCAATGCCTTAGTAACCACCCAAGCAATTCTATAAAAGCACTCAAAACACCTTGGCAACTGCATAGCAACGCATTAAAACAAACCTCAGAACACCCTAGCAACACCATAGAAACCATCTAGAACACCATAGCAACTACATAGTAACCCAAAAAAACTCAAAACAGCTTAACCTTTGCATAGCAACACATTGGAAACCACAGGACACCCTAGCTGCATTAGCAACAAACAAAAAACTTTCAAAACACCTTAACAATATACAAACCCGATTCCAAAAAAGTTGGGACACTGTACAAATTGTGAATAAAAAAGGAATGCAATAATTTACAAATCTCATAAACTTATATTTTATTCACAATAGAATATAGATAACATTTCAAATGTTGAAAGTGAGACATTTTGAAATGTCATGCCAAATATTGACTCATTTTGGATTTCAAGATGGGCAGAGGATCACCAATTCCCCCAATGCTGCGGCGAAAAATAGTGGAGCAATATCAGAAAGGAGTTTCTCAGAGAAAAATTGCAAAGAGTTTGAAGTTATCATCATCTGCAGTGCATAATATCATCCAAAGATTCTGGAACAATCTCTGTGCGTAAGGGTCAAGGCCAGAAAACCACACTGGATGCCCGTGATCTTCGGGCCCTTAGACAGCACTGCATCACATACAGGAATGCTACTGTAATTGAAATCACAACATGGGCTCAGGAATACTTCCAGAAAACATTGTCGGTGAACACAATCCACTGTGCCATTCGCTGTTGCCGGCTAAATCTCTATAGGTCAAAAAAGAAGCTATATCTTAACATGATCCAGAAGCGCAGGCGTTTTCTCTGGGCCAAGGCTCATTTAAAATGGATTGTGGCAAAGTGGTGTGGTCAGATGAATCAAAATTTGAAGTTCTTTTTGGAAAACTGGGACGCCATGTCATCCGGACTAAAGAGGACAAGGAAAACCCAAGTTGTTATCAGCGCTCCGTTCAGAAGCCTGCATCTCTGATGGTATGGGGTTGCATGAGTGCGTGTGGCATGGGCAGCTTACACATCTGGAAAGGCACCATCAATGCTGAAAGGTATATTCAAGTTCTAGAACAACATATGCTCCCATCTAGATGTCGTCTCTTTCAGGGAAGACCTTGCATTTTCCAACATGACAATGCCAGACCACATACTGCATCAATTACAACATCATGGCTGCGTAGAAGAAGGATCCGGGTACTGAAATGGCCAGCCTGCAGTCCAGATCTTTTACCCATAGAAAACATTTGGCGCATCATAAAGAGGAAGATGCGACAAAGAAGACCTAAGACAGTTGAGCAACTAGAAGCCTGTATTAGACATGAATGGGACAACATTCCTATTCCTAATCTTGAGCAACTTGTCTCCTCAGTCCCCAGACGTTTGCAGACTGTTATAAAAAAGAAGAGGGGATGCCACACAGTGGTAAACATGGCCTTGTCCCAACTTTTTTGAGATGTGTTGATGCCATGAAATTTAAAATCAACTTATTTTTCCCTTAAAATGATACATTTTCTCAGTTTATTATCTATGTTGTATTCTGAATAAAATATTGAAATTTGAAACTTCCACATCATTGCATTCCTTTTTTATTCACAATTTGTACAGTGTCCCAACTTTTTTGGAATCGGGTTTGTATATACTGTTTGAACAACCACCCATAACATCTTAGCAACTGCATAGCAACACACTAAAAGCCACTCAGAACACCCTAGAAACCACCTAGAACACCCTATCAACTGCATAGCAAATTAGAAAACTCTCAGAATATCTTAGCAACTGTATAGAAACGCACTAAAAACACTCTAAAAGTGCTGGGTGGTTAAAATTTTAAAACAAATATAACTACTAAATATAAAATCACTAACCTGTATTTAAAACATTATTTTTTTACATATGTTATCTTTTCCCCCCATTTCTCTGCAGTTGATAATGAAGACAGTCCTATGCAAGTAGAAAAGATTAGCGACCATGCCAAGAATCACTTCACGTTAAAGCTGGACTCTCGCAGCCGTTACCGCTTCTACCTGCGGGGATACACGGCTGCTGGCGAAGGACTGCCAATCATTAGGGAGGGAGCTACCACACTGGATGGAGGTCCAACACTTTACTGATCACTGAATGATTTATCTGGACATAGAGTTGTATCTGCTGTAACTGCACATCGTTTTGAGGGGTTTTACTTGATGATAAAATGTTTTGAATATTTGTGAAAGTGACACAATCTGTGTTGGGAAAAGTTACCTTTAAAAGTAATGCATTACAATATTGCATTGCTCCCTAAAAAAGTAGATAATTGAATTACTTGGTAACTTTTTATGGAAAGTAATGCATTATGTTACTTTTGCGTTACTTTTTCTCACCTAGGCTGGGCTTCCTTGTGTTTTTGTTGTTGTTGTTGTTTTTTATTGTTTTTTTAATTTTAAAAAAAAAATGGAAAAAGTGAAATGAATAAGCCTTAGGCTGAAGGAAATGCAAATTCACGGCTGTACAGTAGAGGGCGCAGCTCAAACAAACCTTTCAGCTGTGCTGCCATTCTGGATTGCAGAAGAATATGATGCAGGACAAAGTTAAACTCTTTTAAAAAAATAAATAAATAACATAATTGTGATGTTTAAGTCAGTTTTTGGCATGGTTGAATTTGATCAGCTGCAAAGACATTGGTTAATAAAGTGAGATTAAATACATAAAGTACAGGTGCTGGTCATATAATTAGAATATCATCAAAAAGTTGATTTATTTCACTAATTCCATTCAAAAAGTGAAACTTGTATATTATATTCATTCATTACACACAGACTGATATATTTCAAATGTTTATTTCTTTTAATTTTGATGATTATAACTGACAACTAAGGAAAATCCCAAATTCAGTATCTCAGAAAATTAGAATATTGTGAAAAGGTTATATTGAAGACAGACTCTAATCAGCTAATTAACTCAAAACACCTGCAAAGGCCTTTAAATGGTCTCTCAGTCTAGTTCTGTAGGCTACACAATCATGGGGAAGACTGCTGACTTGACAGTTGTCCAAAAGACGACCTTTGACACCCAGGAGGGCAAGACAAAAAAGGTCATTGCAAAAGAGGCTGGCTGTTCACAGAGTTCTGTGTCCAAGCACATTAACAGAGAGGTGAAGGGAAGGAAAAGATGTGATAGAAAAAAGTGTACAAGCAATAGGGATAACCGCACCCTGGAGAGGATTGTGAAACAAAACCCATTCAAAAATGTGGGGGAGATTCACAAAGAGTGGACTGCAGCTGGAGTCAGTGCTTCAAGAACCACTACGCACAGACGTATGCAAGACATGGGTTTCAGCTGTCGCATTCCTTGAACTCTTGAACAACAGACAGCGTCATAAGCGTCTCGCCTGGGCTAAAGACAAAAAGGACTGGACTGCTGCTGAGTGGTCCAAAGTTATCCACGTTGCTTGAGGTCCAGTGTAAAGTTTCCAGTCAGTGATGGTTTGGGGTGCCATGTCATCTGCTGGTGTTGGTCCACTGTGTTTTCTGAGGTCCAAGGTCAACGCAGCCGTATACCAGGACGTTTTAGAGCACTTCATGCTTCCTGCTGCTGACCAACTTTATGGAGATGCAGATTTTATTTTCCAACAGGACTTAGCACCTGCACACAGTGCCAAAGCTACCAGTACCTGGTTTAAGGACCATGGTATCCCTGTTCTTAATTGGCCATCAAACTCGCCTGTCCTTAACCCCATAGAAAATCTATGGGGTATTGTGAAGAGGAAGATGCGATATGCCAGACCCAACAATGCAGAAGAGCTGAAGGCCACTATCAGAGCAACCTGGGCTCTTATAACACCTGAGCAGTGCCACAGACTGATCGACTCCATGCCACGCCACATTGCTGCAGTAATTCAGGCAAAAGGAGCCCCAGCTAAGTAATGAGTGCTGTACATGCTCATACTTTTCATATTCATACTTTTCAGTTGGCCAAGATTTCTAAAAATCCTTTCTTTGTATTGGTCTTAAGTAATATTCTAATTTTCTGAGATACTGAATTTGGGATTTTCCTTACTTGTCAGTTATAATCATCAAAATTAAAAGAAATAAACATTTGAAATATATCAGTCTGTGTGTAATGAATATAATATACAAGTTTCACTTTTTGAATGGAATTAGTGAAATAAATCAACTTTTTGATGATATTCTAATTATATGACCAGCACCTGTATATTTGCATTATTTAACATATTTAATTATTGTACGTTTGAATAGTATTCTGAGTATAGGTGTCAGTCAATAAATGGGAAAACAAAGTAACTTGCGTTACTAATTTGAAAAAGTAACTCAGATATTTTGTTACTTGTAATGCATTACCCCCAACACTGGACTCAATCACAGCCAATACATATTTGATTTATATTGGAACAAACAAATTTGTTTAACAAACGATCATAAGATTTAAGTGCATCTAAGTGTGACTTGTTTTGTTTCTGTGTGAACAGGTCCACCCTCCAACATTAGCTTATCGATTGGAAAGACATCCGTCAACCTGACCTGGGTGTCGAAAGAAAGACAGCGGAACGTGGGATTCCTTATTCATTACCTGAGAGGGGATGGTACGTGCCGTATAGACAGGATGTGATTGAGAATGATTGAACACAAGCTCATTCATCGAATAGCAAATCAGGAAGTAGCAGCTTTATTACCTGGTCTCTTAGTTTAGTTAGTTAGTGCCTCTACCCTTTCAGTACCCGAGAGAGAATACAAACGAGTGTGTTTTGATTTACATTGTATTGTGTTCTGTCTAGGCAAAGGCAAATGGAAGCACTCTGAAAAAGTAAACAGCTCTCAGTCTTTCTACACGCTGCAGGGGCTCCAGCCCGGATCCCAGTACCACCTGCGGATTGACTTAGGAAACAAGACTATATGGACGGATAAGATCCAGACAGCTGGAACATGTAATCACAAAACAGCCCTCTTAATGCTTTTTATAATAAATTTCACTGATGTGCTATATATGTCCAGACCACAGAAGAGCTTTCATGAACACCCTTGAAGATAAGCTTTTATATTTGGGCTGGAAAATGGAGTGCAGAGGATGTTTTCTTGTAAAACTTGTCTTCAGTTACTCTCTTTGACCTCATCTTACTCCAAACCTGTATGGTTTTTTTTTTTATGCAAATGTGTGTAATGTTTCCCAAACTGTGATTATCATAGTATCTTTCAAGCTTAATAAAGAACAAGTAACATCATAAAAGTATAATAAATGTGGCCCAGATGACAGAATATAGCTTAATTTGGAGCTTGACAGACATGGTCACTATGAAGAGTACTCAAGAAACATTTCTTTTTATTATGTTGAAAACAGTTGTGCTGCTTAATATTTTTGTAGAAACCATGATACATTTTTTCTTCAATACATTTCAATTCTTAAATGAATAGAAAGTTCAAAAGAACAGCATTTATTAAAAAATAGAAATCTTTTGTAACATTATAAACGTTTTTAGTGTCACTCACTTTTGATCCATTTAATGCGTCCTTGCTGAATGAAAGTATTTATTAAAAGTAATAGAAAAAAAGATCTTACTGACCCACATGGCCGTGAATGCTACTGTAATTTTGAAATGACACGATAGAGAGTAAATTATGACAGCATTTCTTTTTTTGGGTGAACTCTCCCTTTGATATAAAACAAAGTGTCAGGAAATTCATAACATTAATAGCATTTCCCCTCTCTGCTTAAGTAGTCATGGAGAAACGTGATGGATTTGTGACTGAAAGCTGGTTCATTGGACTCATCAGCGCCCTTGTGCTGTTGCTGCTGGTACTGCTCATTCTATGTTTCATTAAGCGAAGCAAAGGTGGAAAATACTCAGGTAAAATACACTCGCAACAGCACACACACCATTCTAATCAATTTAACCATCTAATAAGAGATTAGTCACCTGACACTACTAACAAATTTGGAAATATCCCTGAATTTTGATCTCCTTACAGTTAAAGAGAAAGAAGAAGGCCAGATAGATTCTGAAGCTCGGCCGATGAATAATGAGGCTTTTGGAGAGTACAGGTGTGGTGAAGTTTGACAGATTATTGCAGAAATTTCCTTTCCTTGTTTCTTATGTTCTTTCTTTCTCTCCTAAATGCTCTTCCCAATGATTTGCAGATCTCTGGAGAGGTATGCTTTGCGGTGGCGTAATGCATGCAAGGATTCCTCAATACTTTCCTTTGCATGTACAGAGTGGCATTCTTGATGTACCTTTTTGACATCGCACTTGGTGTATATTTGTAGCTTTATTTGTATTTCTCCCCCCCCCCCCCCTCCTCCTCCTCCTCCTCCTCCTCCTCCTCCTCCCTTTTTGCGCAGTGACATCGAGGAGAAGCGAACGGCCAGTCAGCCGTCTCTGTGCGAGGATAGTAAACTATGTACCGACGATGCTCTAGATGACTACGCCAACAGCAACAGCGTGCAGACCGAGGTCCTCATGGATGAGTCGCTGGCCAGTCAGAGCAGCGGCATCCGAGATGTTCCTGACCCTGAAACTCAGGAAAGTTCCCCTCTAAATCCTGCCACAGCCATCTCCCACCTCGGCCTGCCCAACTCCGCCGCCTTCCTTGACTAGCCGGGCAAGCCCGAGACCAAACGTGGATTCACACATGTGCCCACCTGTTGCAACTGCTCATGATTAACCAAATAATCGAAAACCCACAATAATGAGACCTACACACACAACAGATGCCAAGAAAACCTACCAGAGCCACTGCTGGAACTTACTTCAGATGTAATTGGACCAACACAACACTTTTAACACAGCCAGAGGAAAACATTCGACAGACATATAACAAATAGACTGCCATGCTCGTTGTTTACAGATATTATCTCTCATTTTGCGATATAAAATAGGCTATAGCCGTTTACAGTTATACAGACGTGACAAGAACATCTCCAGAAGAGACTTCTTTGATAATCCGGTGAAAAATAAAGCATACGCTGAGCTCCTGTGGCAGATGCCAAATCAAACATGGAGTCGGATTCACCTGTTAGTAAATAAAGAAGCGTTGTGGAAGAAGGGTGTGAGAGAGAAGAGAGAAGCTGAGGGCCTTAATCGAAGTTTAATCAACTTACTGTGTTTTGTGCGTCTCTACCATTTTGTTTATTCTTTGAAGACTTGCCTGAACCATTTTTATAATTCATTTTTTATTATTAATTTATTTTTTTACGCAAGAATCCCTTTTATGTTATGTTTTAAAGGTGCTGTAAGCAATGTTAGCTATCAAGAAACTTCTCAGTCTTAGCCACTGACTTAGACACTCCCCCCTTTCCAAAACCTCACCCTATAAAGATTAGCACGGTTAGCGTGGACCCATTAGTCCCTGCTGGTAGATGCCATTGATGTGCCAAATTTCGACCCTCTGCCAGATTATTACCTTCCTAGTATTGGTAGGTTTAGGAGTAGGTGTGGGGGAGGGGTTACCATTTGGGGTGGGGTTAAGATTAGGCAATCAGGTAGCGACTTCAACTAGGGGGGTAATTATTTGGCAAGGGGGCCAAAATTCGGCACAACACCGTATGCAACTAAAAACATCTTTCTCCATCAAAATTTGCAATTATTTGGACAGAATAATTTTTTTTGCCAACTCACAAAAAAATGTGTTCTATTATAGATGTTTGAATGGTGCACATTTTCTCTCTGGCTTGAAAGGGAAATTAACTTATTTATTTCAAAGACTATAGGATAACACAAGATGCGTATTGTTTTGAATGGGAGAATGTGCAACGTGCAGTATGGCAGAATAAGTCCTGCCTTCTAAATAAGAGCCAATCGCCGATTGGTAAAGTCATCGCGTCACTGCAGCGTTAGAAGCTCCGGTTTCTATAGAAACAGTCAGACGTGCGCCTCCGAAATGAGGCACAAGACACGCGCATTTAGGACTGCGCATGTGCATTAACTTGATCCAGCCTGAAAAATACTGTTTTTAGTCATGATTTGAGCATTTAAAAATCTACATTTATGAGACAGTTGTCAGATTTCATTGGTGATTTTTAAATATGAAATTGAATCGAAAGCTGGGCAAACAGTTTTGGAGAATTTGATGTTTCCCCATTCAAAGAGATAGGAGCTGCACTTGAATGCCCGAGAGGCGTTTCAAAGATGGCCGCCGAGTGAAATGACTTGTCATAAAGGGACTTTGTTTATTTTCAAAATGCCTGTTACTGATCTTATTGTGAATGATTCATCCATGCATACGTTTCTTTTTTCTTTTTTTACTTTTTGTAATCAAAATCTAATAACTCGATCTTCCGGTGAAACAGTCTTTTAGTCCGCCTAAACCCCGCCCCTTACTTACAATCAACTGCAGATGTATAGAACCAATTCCCCACCCTTCCTTTTTTTTATCATTCCATAAAATTTGCTTATGGCACCTTTAAGTCATCTGCACATTGATTTGTTGTAATATTGTCATGATTCAATAGAAGATACATATCGGCATCCCCTCAGTTACAATTATAGAATTCCGTACTGTAAATACATGAGATGCAATGACTCTACGACATAAGATCGTTTATAGCAAGCTGTACATATAAGCATCTATCAATTTAGCCAAATACAGTATTAATAATCTCTTTCATCTCCATTGGTTCCTGTGCCTGCCTACTTCATCATCACCACCACCATCTCTCATATTTATTTCTTCCTCTCTGTATGTGTCTGTGTTTTTAATTCTTGTTTTTTGCATTGTATTAAACTGTATTGATCGATTCTCTCTTGCAGTCCTGTTGGTATAAAGCCATAAGAATACACACACAAGGTGCGTAGTTGTAAGGTCGTATTGAGTTAGATAGGGTTGTGAGAGAGTACGTCACACTCAGTTTAGTTTGGTTACGTAAAATGCAATCATGTATTGGCTTGTGTCTTATTACACAGAATGTATGCTTTGTTTGGGTGGGAATTGTTCCATACCAGTATACCAAATAGCATTTGTTCTCTTTTTTGCTTTTTGGTTCATTTGATTTGACAATTGATAAACAAATATAGCAGAATATAGCGCTGAGAGAATCTATGGCACATCTGGTATTTCTCAAGAGAGGGGCACAGGGAAAAAAAACTCTTTAATTTCCAGATGAATGTAAATATAGCCCAAAAGATTGTTTGTTATGATGTTGAAAATTGTGTCTTGTTGATTGTTTTAGGTTTTGAAATTTTGAGTTTTGTAACTTTTTTTAACTTTAAAGTAACTTGTTAGTTGTGATTTGAGTGTGGTAGATGAGTAGTGCATAGTTTTAAAAAACTAAGAAAAAGTCCTTTGATAAATAAATGTTGCAGGTTCTGAAAAAAAAGCTGATTGGACAAAAGAGACAAAAAAAAAAAAAAGCTAATTGAAGCAAAACATGATTGCGCTTAGTTTCCCAGAGTGCTGAAGAATGGCAGTATTGTGCGTATCTGATTAGAATCTATCGCTGCAGAGGCGGTGCGAGAGGAAGGACGCAGTCATCTTATTTTGCACACTGCACACACACACACACACACACTTCCAGGGAGCAATAGAAGCGTGCTGACTCAGATCTTTGAGACCACTGTCTTGCGGCGGGCTTTTGCAGTGATTCCTAGCCCTCTGGGATAGCTGTGGGGGCCAGACTGCTCGAACTGTGTTAGCCTCCCTCACAAAAGCTGTACAGACACACTCAGGACAAAAGTCTCTTAGAGATCTATTTTCTTACAAGAGGGGGAAGTGATGCAAATTATATTCAACTCAATATTCAACTGAACTGCTGCTAGACGACGTGTATTTTGTCAGTGTCTTGACTGTGTATTGAGCTCGGAGGCGAATCGACTCGGATATCCACTATACTGCCCTCTGCTACTGCAAGTAAAACTGGGTGGGAGGGCACAATTTAAAGCTTGACTAGCAAACGAACGTTGCCGTTTCTGTTGTTACTTGTCAAATGTACGCATTCAAGCTCATAATGCATCTTAAACTGTAGGCTTAATGCATAAATAAGCTTGACATAATAGTCTCTTATTCCTCTTGTATGTTCTGTTTGTTACTGCATATGATGTGAAAATAAATGAAGGACCAGATGAATGAGGCTGTGGGACTGTATTGGTCACATTCCCCTGTGGTGTTTGTGGACTGAAGGGGTCAGTAAGGGTGGGATACGTTAACTAGATATGAACTGGATTTTGCTATTGTATCTGCATTACCAATCAGCCAGTGCAAGTAAATACTTCTTAAATAAAATCAATGGAATCATCTACAGTTGTTTGTTTATGTGAAAATACATCACTATATAACATTTTATGAAGGCAACTATAAGGGATGATGCCTATAAAAGTCCAATTTATGCTTTGAAGCAGCTTTGAAACTCAGTAGCACTTTATTTCTTGTGCAACAGAAGGATGGAATGGGAGGCTGCTTTATCGAGAGCTTGTGTTGAACTGGGTGAAGTACTGAACTGTAGGACGGTTTGTATACAGCTGCCTGTCCAGGTAGTGTTGGCTGAAAAAACAAGAACAAAAAAAAAAAAATGTTTCTAAACATTCAAGAATTACTTTATTCTCTAATAGCTACCTAGCATTATTATACAATTGTTGAAACTAGAATTTACATTCACACAAAATAGTATTTATTAATAAGTCTTTATTATTAATTTTACTTCTGCAATGTAATGTACACTGATGTTCAAAAGTCTGGGGTCAGTTCGATTTTTTAATTTTTTGAAAGAGTCCCTTATGTTCACCAAGGCTGCATTTATTTGATAAGCAATATAATTAAATATTATTACAGTTTAAAACAACTGTATTCAATAATATATTATGTTGTATTTAAATTATATTTAAATAAAAAATAAAATGTATTTATTATATAATTATTTTTAAATGTAATACATTTTTGTATAATTTACTTTAATCTTCAATGACACGTGATCCTTCAGAAATCATTCTAATATGCTGATTTGGTGCTCAATAAACATTTCTTATTATTAATGTTAAAAACAACAGAGCCCATAAAGGGACATGATGGTGGAAAAAAATATGAGATGGGAGGAAACATAAGTCAATGCTTTTGCCATCTCTCGCAAATGTTTTGCATTATCCCGAGAAACTTTGCATTTGATTGCAAAACCATTGTGTTCCCCCGAGAAATTTTGCATTTGCTCGCAAAACGTTGTGTTCCCCTGAGAAATGTTGCGTTTGCTAGCAAAACCATTGCGTTTCCCTGAGAAACTTTGCATTTGCTTGCAAAACCATTGCGTTCCCCCAAGAAATTTTGTTTGCTAGCAAAACCATTTCGTTTCCCAGCAAAACCATTTTGTTTCCCCAAGAAATTTTGCGTTTGCTCGCAAAACGTTTTGTGTTCCCCCAAGAAATTTTACATTTGCTCGTAAAACCATTGCGTTCCCCTGAGAAATTTTGCGTTTGCTAGCAAAACCACTGTGTTCCCTGGTTAAATTTAACATTTTCTTGCAAAACGTTCTGCGTTGCCCTGAAAAACTTTGCGTTCGCCTGCAAAACCTTTCGAGCTCTTTGCAAGCAAACGCAAAGTTTCTCTGCGGAACGTTTTTGCGAGGGAATGCAAAGTTGCTTGGGGGAACGCAAAACATTTGTGAGAGAACGCTCTATTTTTCTTCCATCTCATATATTTTTTCCTTCACCATGTCCCTTTAGGGGCGCCGTAGAAAACAGTTGTGCTGCTTGATATTTTTGTGGAAACCATTATAGTTTTTTCAGGATTATTTGTGTATATATTTGTGACCATATCTATTGCCACCTTTGATCAATTTAATGCATTATAGTTTACTAAAGTATTAACTTAACAGGATCAACAAGAAAAAATGCAGGATGGGACTTTTGATTGTGAACCCAGTTACTGGCATTACAATATAGTGGAAAGCTTGCATTACCAAACACAGTAGACCAACTTGTGGTCTAGTTGACGTCAGCCAAAAATGAAAGGTGTGGGAGAGGAGCAAATTATTTCATTTAGATTAAAGATTATAAAAACATTAGAATAATGTGCACTGGTGAATTGTACACCTGGAACATTTTATGTTGACTTTACTGCTTAATTTTCAGTTGTATTCATTCTGCTTGTGTCCTGATGTTTTTTTTTTGTTTGTTTTTTTATGAATGTGGCACTCACTGCGCTTGCTGCTCTCGTGCCAGCTGTTGATTGTATTTATCGAGCTGAACTCTCCTCTCTCTCTGCAGCTCCTTGTCTCTTGTCTCCTCTCTCTCCTGCTGTCTGACCTGCTCTGTCAGATGGTAATCCCAGGCCATATCTCTCTGCCTCTCCATCTCTCTCAGTCTCTGGTGAAATTGGAAAGAGAGAAAAGAGGATTACTTTTATGATGACTATAAATGCATGCTCAAACGGCACATGTCAGTGCAGGATCTTAACCTCTTTCTCAAAGCACTGTTCCTCTCTCTTTCTGTGGATATCACTGATCTGCTGTGGGGTCATGCCCTTCCAGCGGTCGGTCAGGACTCGTGGACCCTCTGCTGAGGATTCTGTTATTCTCTTTGCAGCCTCTGGTCGTTCTGTCAGGAGGTCAGAGGTCACTATGTACCGTACCTCTGCCAGCTCCTCTCCCTCTCTCTTCAATCTCACTTGTCGCTCCTTCTCCAACCTCTCCTCTGCCTGCAAGGGGAGGTCAGATGTTACTTTGACCTTTCACCTCAAAGATCTATGGTGCCGTTGTGGGTTTTCGAAATGAAAATTCTGTCATGATTTACTCACCCACATGTCATTTCAAACCCGTGTTTGCGCATATTGACCTCAATTGACTGTTCGCAAAGACCCGCCCCCTTTAGTTACTGTTGCTATTTTCGACAGGCAATGGCGCTCTCACGCCACACATCAAGTTCTCAGGCAGTGAAAAATACATTGCGGAGCAAAGAGTGACACTGACAACGCATCGACAGACAAGACAGAACAGATTACTTTTGGTATGAAAAATACTGTAATTTTAAAAGAAGTTTAAACAATAAATACTGTTTTGTGGCTCTTTAAAGGGTTAATTCACCCAAAAATGAAAATAAAGTCATAAATTACTCACCCTTGCTTTGTCAGAAATAACAACGGATTCAGCATTATGATTGGTTAGATCGCCTGTCAATTAAACTCCCGGCAAAGGGTCAATTACACCTTAAGGCAATGATTCTGTGTGATTTTACCTATTTTTCCCCTTTTTGGAGCTTTACACTCACTATATGCTTTTGTAGTATTTTGTAAAATAGCAGTATCAACCTTCTTGAATACTTCTGTTCCACAGAAGAAACAAAGTCATGCGCTGCATCCGAAATCACATACTGTCTGAGTAGGTACTACATTTCAATTTACTTCGCTAGTGTTAAGAAAAAGTACGTTCTAACATGAATGCCGGTAGTAAGAATGAAATTTGGACATACTATATCCGCCATGTTGTTACTGTGATGTAACCTACTAGCGTCAGTTGCATTGCTTCACTGCCATTCATAAAGCCTCATGATAGTAAAGTGTCCATCGAATGCGCACTCCAGAATCTCGGCAGAAGAAGTAGGTCATCCGGGACTTTACACCTACTTTTTCGAATGCTATGAATTTGGACATACTACTTTGTTGGCGTCCTTTTTTCGCTTGCTATATAGTAGGGAAGTATTCGTTTTTGGACGCAGTGATGGTTTTGAACGTCATCAGGGTGAGAAAATGAAGACTGAATTTTCATTTTTGAGTGAACTATATTCAATTAGCCTGATAACTGTCAGCGTTCTGGTAGCGGGACACTTGACACACGTTTTTTTATTGCCTTTTTATCACATATTTTGATAATCATCATAAATTAGTTAACATTTGAAGGATTAAACACTCAAATTCATCCTGTGCAAACAGTTTTGAAACTGGACATCTTGGTTTGGACATATTGCTTTGATTTTCTAGCAATTTTAAAGTCCAAATTATTTTGTAAAATGTACATTTTGTATATAAAAAAAAGTTTAGTTCAGTATATTTGTATATTCAGTATATTATAGTAAACTTAATTAAGTGCTTGTTATAGTGTAATTATACAAATAAGTAATGAGTGATATTAATTAACAAAACCTGCTTACTATATAATTAAAGTGATAGTTCACCCAAAAATGAAAATTCTGTCATCATTTACTTACCATCAAGTTGTTTCAAGACTGTATGAATTTCTTTGTTCTGCTGAACACAAAGGAAGATATTCTGAAGAATGTTTGTAACCAAACAGTTGTGGGGCACCATTTTTTTTTTTCCCCTCCATAATATGGAAGTCAATGGTGCCAACTTGAGGGTGAATCAATGATGACAGAATTTTGATTTTTGGGTGGACTATCCCTTTGAAGGATCTATAAATAATGTCTTTTATTACTCACCCTCATGTCGTTCTACATCCGTAAGACATCATCTTCAGAACACAAATTAAGATATTTGTGATTAAATCCGATGGCTCAGTGAGGCCTGTATTGCTAGCAATGGTACTTCCTCTCTCAAGATCCATAAAGGTACTTAAAACACATTTAAATCAGTTCATGTGAGTTCAGTGGTTCAACCTTAATATTATAAAGTGACGAGAATACTTTTTGTGTGCCAGAAAACCAAAATAATGACTTTTTAGTGATGGCTGATTTCAAAACACTGCTCCAGAGCGTTATGAATCTTTTGAGTCGAATTAGTGATTCGGATCGTGTGTCAAACCACCAAACTGCTGAAATCACGTGACTTTGGCGCTCCGAACCACTGAATCGATTCGATTCATAAAGCTCCAAAGCTTCATGAAGCAGTGTTTTGAAATCAGCCATCATTAGATTGTTAAAAAGTCTTTTTGTTTTTTTGGCGTACAAAAAATATTCTCGTCGCTTTATAATATAAAGGTAGAACCAATGTACTCACATGAACTGTTTTAAATATTTTTAGTACCTTTATGGATGTTAAGAGAGGAAGGACCATTGCTGTCTATGCAGGCATCGCTGAGCCATCGGATTTAATCAAAAATATCTTAATTTGTTTTCCGAAGATGAACGAAGGTCTTATGGATGTAGAACTACATGAGGGTGAGTAATTAATGACAGAATTTTCATTTTTGGGTGAACTAATCCTTTAAGGGTAGGGTTTGGTTTGGGGTTAGTTGCTTGTAATTATGCATAATTTACTGTTATTACTATAGTAAGTAAATGTTAGATGTGTAACTGGGACTTCTAGAATTTCTAGAAACTTCTAGAAAAAACTCAATAATCTACTGAGTGTATTTTTTAAAAATAGACCAACCGTAGGTTTACAATCATTTAAGTTTAGATCTATGCTCAAAATGGGGGTAACAGTTAACAGGTTAATGTTTTATTAATCTAATAAAAAATAAACACAAACGATTGTCCTCATTAGTTTAGGGGTGAGGTAATACCTGAGCTTGATTGTAATGACTGAGTGCAATGCGGGCCACTCTTTTGCACTCCTCCTCCAGGGCATTCAGCTGCACTGCCCTGAGGTCTTTTTCCACCAACTCCCTGTCGGTTAGCAGCTCTGCACACACAAACACAGATATAATATGCATGCTCAGAACCTCTGTGCACCTCTGCTACTAACCACGGTGAAATATACTTACATTACTGTCCTTTCTATATTAACATTACAGGGCTAAATGGGATATAATATTATCTGTTTACCTTTGTTTTTCTGTTCCCTTTCTTGTTTCTCTCTCTCTTCCTTTTGAGCTCTCAGGTTTCTTTCGTTCATCTCCATCTGAGCTCTCTTCTTTTCATTCTCATTAATTCCTTCTCCCTGAACGAATGTGAATAAACATATTCTTAGAATAGCGGTGTCATGCAGTGTGACATGCTATATTTCTGATAAAACAATTATTTTCTATTATAGAATTATTATTCAGTCTTTAAGTCTTTTAATTGAGAGACTACATCGAATATTAGAACTTTCATTTGTTACACAATAGGACTATTTAACTACAAAAAGCTAACAGGTGCATAAAAGTTACAAAAAACTAAAATACATGCAAAAGTTAACAAATAAATATTTTCCTTACACATTTAAAATCAAATATAAATTATAAACTAAAATGCTGATGGAAAAGTTCATGTCCATGTCATTTGTTGCTTACCAAAAACACTTGCATACTGGCGGGTCCTAATGCTGAGTCCGAGACAAAAATGCTGGCATCTGGCGTCTCCTGTCGGTCATAATTGATATCTGCATCACGACTGTCCTCAGCACGTTGATGTATCGCTCGATACTGTACCAAGTCTCGCGCCAGCTCTCTTCGCAACTCTTCCTCCTCTTTTTTCTGTTGCAGTGCCGTTTCATCCAGAGATAAGCGCAAGAGATCTGAATAACAAATAACAGATCAATTCTGCATATCACAGACCATTATCTGTGGTTGATAAATGGAAGCAGGAGAAGCACTCAAATATAGACGAAAAGTTTATAAAAATAATTGCTTAATGCTTAAACTTTCTGTTTTGAAGCCTGTTTTGATGCAGTACAGAAGTAGTGAGAACCTGCAAAACCTGCAAAAGTTGTGTGTCGTACCATGAGCCATGTCTCGCTGCTTCTCCATCTCCAGTCGTTCCCATTTCTCCTCCTGCTGCTTGTGGAGCGCGCGCAGGTCCACGCCGATCACTCGGTTTCTGGTGTTGAATATTCGGCTCTTGCGCTCAGCCTCTGCGGCCCGACGCCGCTCCACCGCCTGCTGCACAGACTTATCCACTGGTAAATCAACCTTGTACATGATCTGTCATATAATAAAATATGTCAAATAATAAAACGTTACTGATGAATATTAGTTGTGTTCGACGAACGGCAGTGTGTCAACTCTCCTGTTGTGTTTGAAGCGCAGTTTGGTGTTGCCATGGTAACTGCTGCACGGTCTGTGGCGCGCCTTCAGTAGCAACGTTTGGGATAATGTTTGACAGACATATATTATTCATGTAAAAATTTAATTATTTATGTTTACAATCCAGGGTTATTACAGTTAACTAAACTAAAACCATAAAAAGTTCTTTAACTGAAATAAAATGTAGCATTAAAGACAGGCAACATTTCTCATTTCCATTACCCTTTATATACTAAACTAAAACTGAAATAAAATTAAGTAATGCCTATATAAAACTAAACTATATAGGTATATTTAAAATAATAATAATACAATTACAAAATTACTATAAAGTTACTGGAACTTTAAAATTAAGCTAAAAAAGAAAAGCTAATTAAAAATAGTATTCAACATATTAATAAAAACTATAATACAGTTAGTATCTCAATGATACTAAAAAAAAAAAAAACACTGATTCAAACATTTATTTATTTTTAAATATTGTAAACAGGCAAATTTTTGGTGCTGAAGCAAGTTTTAGTACCATAAACAGCAGCTTCTTTTAAATGGTCTTAGCTACTAGTAGCTTGCTTTAATCATTGAGGTGATGTTGATACGTTTGTATTATAATAATTATTTAATATTCAGGACAAATCATTTAACAGAGGCTAGATTTATACAGGCTGGGGTTATATCTTGATGGTCTTTTCATCAAAACGTACTGGGATGCAAAATAGTCTAATTATTCTATGAAATTAAAAACTATTTTTCTTTGTTTACAGTGCTGATTTTGCTGTACATATTCACATGATCTACCAAAAAGGTGGCCTGAATTCACTCTAAACTAGCTGTAGGCTAAGACTTTTATTTTGCCTGCATTCTGCTCTAGACAGGGGGCGTGTACACGTCTGGACCTTCATTTCAGTTCGTGTTAAGATGATATTTTATCAGATTATTATAGTTTCAGAGGTTTAACCTTTGAAAGACGATAGGTTACACATCTAATTGCCAGCTCGTTTTAAATCCGTTTGGCTTCAGTCAACGACAGGAGAAGAAGCGCATCGCCACAGAGACTCTCCAGAGCATCAGTCTGACACGCCTCTCCTGAGATAAATCAGTCAGCATGGGATATTTAAAGCTGATCGAAATCGAAAATTTCAAATCTTACAAGGGACGCCAAATAATCGGACCGTTTCACAAATTTACAGCAATAATTGGACCAAATGGATCAGGTAAGTGTTCTCTCAGGTGCTGATGCAGCGCAGTGAACTGCAGGGCTGCAGCGCTGCTGCATGGGTCTAGTGTGCACACTGCATTAACATGTAGTCGCCATGCAGGGGTGACAGTCAAAGTGACAGTGAAAATAATTGCAAATAAATGCTGTTCATTGAACTTTCTGTTCATCAAAGAATCCAGAAAAAATAAATGTATCATGATTTCCACAAGCAAATCATCATATTAGAATGATTTCTGAAGGATCATGTGACACTGAAGACTGGAGTAATGATGCTGAAAATTCAGATTTGAATCACTAGAATAAATTACATTTTAAAGTAGGCTATATTCACACAGAAAAATATTTCGCAATATTACTGTTTTTACTGTAAATGCAGTCTTGGCAAGCATAAGAGACTCTTTCAAAAACTTTAAAAAGGTTGTCAATTAGCACTGCATTATTCATATACTTTATTGTCAATAAATACCTTAAGATGGCTTGAAAAACACACATAAACCATATCTTGTGGCAATCGTGTGTTTGTCTTCAAGCTTCAGTTAATACGTTTCTGCATTTTATTCATCTGCTGCTAGAGCGAATAGCTGAATTACTTCTACGAAACCGTTTTGGACATTCTGCGAGAGAGCGCCCTCCGGCTTCCAGTATGAATGAAACATCTATTACAGGAGAGTGAGCGCTCCGTAATGTTTAGATCGCCTCATTTTAGTTAAGAATAAAACGACAGGTAATGCCAAAAGTGCCGGGGACGAATTTACGTTTTATTAAAAGTGCGGGGGGCACGGGCGATGTATACAATTGTATACAACAAATGTATACAATTCCCCCCGCGTATTCTACGCCCGTGGCCCACGCACTTTTGGGGCCCCCAGAGATCGGTTTTATTAGTAGTAACCAAGATGTATTTATTATGTCTATGGTAGTAACAGTAAGTGCCCACTTCTCACATGTTGCCGGTACTCTCAACACCCACACCGAAACGTAAAATCATAAGACTATTAATTAATTGTATACATCGCGCGTTCGGAGCTTTAATAAGCTGTACGAACTGAACAGATCAATTGTCTGCGTAATATGACTGTGAATGAAGCCCAATTGTTTAATTTTGCATGAGGGGTGCGCGAATCACCGTAAGCGCGTTCACCAGCGCGCTCCATAAGTGTTAAGATTTGCACGAGCCGTTCCTATGCGACGCTGATGATAAAATGTGCAACCCATTTGGATTCTATTGAGGATAGTAAAACGCTATCCGGAGAAAGTCGAACATGATCTAAAACAGCCACTAAAATGACTGATGAAAAGAGGGGAAAACATCATCCTGCAAGCTTTTTAAACTCATGAAGACCACATTTACTAGAACTGATCACGTTCTATTGTATTTATTGTGGCAAATTTTGAATTGTTGTAGAATTTATAATAGATAATAGGGAATAGATTTTTCACTAAAGGTTTATATTACAACTAAGCCATGTTGTAGCTATAGTTTCTGTGTTGCTATTTTTCATAACAAATGCTATAAAAAGAAAGAAAGAAAAAAAGTGTCTTACCTGTAATTATATCCTTATTGTAACAAATGCTATAGTTAACATTCACAAGAACTATGTTATTTTAAGGCCGAGTACAAGTTAGAAAGAGCTAGGTTGAATTGTATGTTTGATGCGGAATGGGTGCGGTAGGGGCCCCAACCTCAAATTTTTTCATAGTCCCTAAAATTGCTAGCGGTGCCCCTGTCGCCATGGTTATATTTTTGACAGTCAAAATGTATTATATTTGGGTGTTCTTTCAACGCCTGCCAAGTTTTTTTTTTTTTCTTTTTGTAGGTCATATTAGAACTGTCTTAGAAACTTTTTTGGAAGCCATGCATTCATCATTTATTTTGCTACTAACTTTCATATATTAAGCTGTTTTCGTAATATTCATTCATATTATATGCTTAAAATCATAAAAATAAAATATTAATACATTTTAATAAAAAAAAAAAAAATATTGCAAAAATTGTGTAGCATGTTTGTTTACCAAAGAGACAAAAGAAGATAAGACATTTAATGTGTAGGTATCAAAAAACAAGGACTTCATCATTTATTTTTGATACTATATTCTATTACATTTTTGATACTATATATTAAGTTATTCATAATATTCATATATGTTTAAAAATGTTTTTGTTTGTTTTTGTTTTTAAATTACTATCAGTTAACATTACTGTCCATCAGTTTATTCCAAAGCTTTGTGTATTTGTTTACCAAAGGGACAAAAGTCTCTTTTAAAATCACGACATGTGATGTGTGGGGGGAAAACAGCAACAACAACAAAAACGGGAACAATTCAAGGTAGAATGTTTTATTCTGCATCATTTCCAATCAAACTTAAGTTTGGTCAAATTATAAAAAATAAAAAATAAAAAATAAATGTATATATAGATAGATAGATAAATATAAGTAATGTGCTTGTACTTGAAATTGCAATCTGCGGGCGGGGCGGTCAGAGTAGTGCCGGTCTAATAGTAGGGACCCTAGTAGGGAGCTGTATTGAGCTAATCCACCCTACTCCTAATCCCAATCCTAAAATATAGAAGTGCCAGTACTGCTTACCAGTGCATACCAGCTCACTTCATGCACTGATTAGGATACACAACTTGCTAGCTATGAAATGAGCCTTAGCCAAACATGAGAGTCTTGTTGAAAATGTCAAATAATAAACCATGCCACCAACTCATTACCCAAAATCACTGCTCTCTAGGGAAGTCAAACCTGATGGACGCCATCAGTTTTGTATTAGCAGAGAAGACCAGTAACCTGCGTGTTAAAACTCTGAAGGATCTCATCCATGGAGCACCAGTGGGAAAACCAGCAGCCAACCGTGCCTTCGTGAGCATGGTGTACTGTGAGGAGAATGGAGAGGAATGCACTTTTACACGGGTCATCATTGGTAAATGTTAAAAATGAAGTTACTAAATTGCTGAAAGTCCTGAAAGTTGTTACAAGTTCATAACCCCAAAAAACTACAATTAAAAAAATCTTTATTTCTTTTTCTGCATTATTTACTAGTTCTACAAATCATTTTACCTAGTTTTTTGTTACAGGTTCCTCCTCAGAGTACCGAATCAACAATAAGGTGGTCGGGCTTTCAGAGTACAGCGAGGAACTGGAGAAATTGGGTATCCTTATTAAGGCCAGAAATTTTCTTGTGTTCCAGGTATACATGCACATGACCTCTAGTATTATAGAAAATATAAGATAGCCTGTTTGAGGTAAAATAGATTTTGTCTGTTTTGTGTTTTTGTTGTGCAGGGTGCAGTGGAGTCAATAGCCATGAAGAATCCTAAAGAGAGGACAGCTTTGTTTGAGGAGATCTCCCGCTCTGGTGAGTTGGCCCAGGAGTATGACCGCAGAAAGAAAGAGATGGTGAAAGCAGAAGAAGACACACAGTTCAACTATCACCGTAAGAAGAACATCGCAGCAGAGCGCAAAGAGGCCAAACAGGAAAAAGAGGAGGTAAACTTACATTTTACTGCACCACAATTCTGCAGTGATAATGCATTATTGGTTAAACTTTTGCTCTCTGTTCAGGCTGAGAGATACCAGAGACTGAAGGATGAGGTGGTCAGGGCTCATGTTCAACTACAGCTCTTTAAACTCTACCATAATGAGGAGGAGATTGAGAAGCTGAACCGAGAGTTGTCCCAGCGCAACCGTGAGATTGAGAAGGACAGGAAGAAGATGGATCATGTCGAGGAAGAGCTCAAGGAAAAGAAGAAAGAGCTGGGAAGAATGATGAGAGATCAGCAGAATGTGGAGAAGGAGATAAAGTGAGTGATGCGTTGTGTGTGTATATATAGTTTTATTTATTATATATAATATATACAGTAGTGGCCAAAAGGGATGTCCTGAGGGGATATTTGTTTTTAGTGACCTTACAAGTTCGATTAAACCATCAAATTATGAGTTAATTTTTTAAAAATATATTATTATTTTATTTCATTTAACATTTATTTTATTTCAAGTAATAAAAATGTTTCTATGGTTTTAGTTAACTATAATAACCCTGCATTAGTCCACACTGAAAACTTAAAGTATTATAGTTATGATAGTCTAACTATAACTCATGGTAACAGTCTGCTAAAGAAGTACTTATCTAACCTCCTCTAGAGAAAAAGATGCTGAGCTGAATCAGAAACGGCCACAGTACATCAAGGCCAAGGAGAATACTGCCCATAAAATTAAGAAGCTTGAGGTGGCTCGAAAGTCTTTGCAGAATGCCCAGAAGATGTACAAGAAGCGTAAGGCAGACATCGAGGAACTGGACCGAGAGCAGGGTGCTGTGGAGATGGCGAGGCAGGAGTTTGAGGAACGGATGGAAGAGGAAGCGCAGAGTCAAGGCCAAGATTTGACACTGGAAGAGAACCAGGTTAACCGTACTCAGTAAATATGAAAATGCAACTATGTTTATAAATTGCAACTATGTTTCATTTTACACTTTTACTGTTATCACAGGTAAAGCAGTATCACAGGCTGAAGGAGGAGGCCAGTAAGCGGGCAGCTACCTTGGCACAGGAGCTAGAGAAGTTTAACAGGGACCAAAAGGCCGACCAAGACAGACTGGATCTAGAGGAGAGGAAGAAAATTGAGACAGAGGTACATGAAATGATTATAAATTATTTTCTTTTGTGCCTTTGTGAGACACAGACTTCTTAAATCTCTTTCTTTGGATTAAAGGCCAAAATAAAGCAGAAGATTCGAGAGATCGAAGAAAACCAGAAGCGCATTGAAAAGCTGGAGGACTATATTGCAACTAGCAGGTGTTTCAGAGATTATTATTAAATGAAAAGTTTCAACTCTAGAATCTGATTTTTTTTTGGAGTGTGAGATATTCACATTGTAAAAATATTATATATATATATATATATATATATATATATATATATGTATATACAGTTGCAAGAAAAAGTATGTGAACCACTTGCAGAATCTGTGAAAATGTTAATAATTTTAACAAAATAAGGAAGATAATACAAAATGCATGTTATTTTTTTATTTAGTACTGTCCTGAGTAAGATATTTTACATAAAAGATGTTTACATATAATCCACAAAAAAGACAAAGACAAAAAAAAAAAAAAAAAAATAGCTGAATTTATTAAAATAACCCCATTCATAAGTATGTGAACCATTGATTTTTAGTACTGTGTGTGGTGTCCTGGATGATCTACGACTGGTTTTTTTGTTTTGTGATGGTTGTTCATGAGTCTCTTGTTTGTCCTGAGCAGTTAAACTAAGCTCTGTTCTTCAGAAATTTTTTTTTGCATATTTGAACCCTTTACAACAGTGACTGAATGATTTTGAGATCCGTCTTTTCACACTGAGGACAACTGAGGGACTCAAACACAACTTTTAAAAAAGGTTCAAACATTCACTGATGCTCCAGAAGGAAACACGATGCATTAAGAGCCGGGGGTGGAAACTTTTGGAATTTGAAGATCAAGGTAAACTGTATTTAATTTGTCTTCTGGGAAACATGCAAGTATTTTCTGTTGCTTCCGAAGGGCAGTACTAAATGAAAAAAAAAACATTATATTCAAGCGAAATAAGAAAAATTTGTCCTGTTCAAAAGTTTTCACCCCCCGGCTCTTAATACATCGTATTTCCTTCTGAAGCATCAATGAATGTTTGGACCTTTTTTAATAGTTGTGTTTGAGTCCCTCAGTTGTCCTCAGTGTGAAAAGATGGATATCAAAATCATTCAGTCACTGCTGGAAAGGGTTCAAATATGCAAAAGATGATGGAAAACTGAAGAATTTTTGGGACCTGGAGATTTTTTCTGAAGAACAGAGCTTAGTTTAACTGCTTAGAATAAACAAGAGAGTCATGAACAACCATCTCAAAACAAAAAAAAAAAAAACAGTCGTAGATCATCCAGGTAACCACACACAGTATTAAGAACCAAGGTTTCCCAAACTTTTGAACAGGGTCATTTTAATAAATTCAGCTATTTTTTTGTCTTATGGATTATATGTAAACATCTTTTATGTAAAATATCTTACTCAGGACAGACCTTATTTTCATTGAAAGTCTTTGGGATGTGCTGGAGTAGACTTTACAGAGTGCTCACCTCTTGCATTGTCAATACAAGATCTTGACCAAAAATTGATGCACCTCTTGATGGAAATAACATAATTTATTTCCATCAAGAGGTGCATCATTTTTAAAGTCTACTCCAGCACATCCCATTTTCAATGAAATTAAGGTCTGGACTCAGAGGTGCCAATTCATGTGTGAAAATGATTCTTCATGCTCCCTCACAACCATTCTTTCACAATTTGAGCCTGATGAATCTTGACATTGTCATCATGGAATATGGCCATGATACATCTTAATACATGGTTGTGTAAGAAATGAAAAGCTACACACTCCATCTTTAAGGATTAAAAAAACCGTTGCCAAACATATAACATGCTAGAAAAATAATAACTGTAATAATGATCCATTCATAGACTCTTAAGTATTTGCCTATTAAAATCCAAACAGCAGCTTTTTTTTTTTGGCCAGGCAGTGCATATATAAACAATGTCTTTTCTCATATTACTGTTCCTATCTAGTGTCTTTCTCTAGTGACTTGTTTTGTTTTACTTTTTTGCTTCACGCTTCAATTTCATGTCATGGAAAACTTGAATTTTGACCTGTCTCTTTGTTTCTCTCACCAGGCAGTCTCTGGATGAACAGAGGCGTATGGAAGAGGAACTGACTGAGGAAGTGGAGCTGGCCAAAAGAAGGATAGATGAGATAAACATAGAGTTAAACCAAGTAATAAAACACAGATTTACTCATACTCTTAGGCACATAATATCATTCAAGACTTTTGTTTTCATTGCTGTGATGATTCTTGTTACAGGTGATGGAGCAACTTGGTGATGCTCGCATTGACAGGCAGGAGAACAGCCGTCAGCAGCGCAAAGCTGAAATTATGGAGAGCATTAAACGGCTTTACCCTGGCTCAGTGGTGAGTTGCTGTATGTATAGACACATTTTCAATTTAAGCTTGCTGCAGAAGCTTGTAAGATGTCCACAAAGAGCTTTCACTGTATTTTTTCCCGTTATTTGCACATAAATCCCATTTAAACGTTCATGTTTAAATGTTTGTCCAAACAGTATGGCAGACTGATTGACTTATGCCAGCCCACCCAGAAGAAATACCAGATTGCAGTGACTAAAGTCCTGGGAAAAAACATGGACGCCATCATTGTGGACTCTGAGAAAACGGGCAGAGATTGCATCCAGTACATTAAAGAGCAAAGAGGAGAACCGGAGACCTTTCTGCCTCTCGACTATTTGGAGGTACAGACAGATTTTCAAAAACAATTCATGAGTTGAGGTCTAAATTTTCCATCAAGGAGGCTAAACTGCATTAGGCGGCCAGTGGAATGTGATTCACTGGACACATGCTTCGCTCCCTCAAGGTGAAACCCACAGATGAGAAACTGAGAGAGCTTCGGGGGGCAAAGCTGGTGATTGACGTGATCCGCTATGAGCCGCCACACATAAAGAAAGCCCTTCAGTATGCCTGCGGGAATGCTTTAGTGTGTGAGAATGTGGAGGACGCTCGCAGGATTGCCTTCGGAGGACCATACCGTCATAAGGTTTAAACATGTAGTATAAGTTCATTATATATAGAACACATCAAAGGATATTGTTTTCAAACTATTTATCTTCTTGCTTCTTTATAGACCGTGGCTTTGGATGGAACTCTCTTCCAAAAGTCAGGTGTGATCTCTGGAGGAGCTAGCGACCTGAAAGCAAAGGCTCGGCGCTGGGACGAGAAAGCTGTGGACAAACTTAAGGAAAAGAAAGAGAAACTAACAGAGGAATTGAAGGTGGCACACAAAAGAACTACAGGGAAACTCCATACACAGCTTGAAGATTTTCTATCATTTACGGCTGTCATGATCATTTAAATTTTATACAAATAATAGGGCTGGGACAATATATTGGTGCATCATGATTCATGGATCGATTCTGATATTTCCCGAATGCATCGCGATTCTCTCTTAAATCGATTCTGAGCTTAGTTTTTAACAGCAGACGGTGCTCTAGGCTGGTTTTTAACCACACACTCAAATGCTCACGAAGAAGAGCGCTCGTGCGTTTGGCTGAGCCTGAGAATGTACTTGCACCTCAGAATGCTTTTATGAAGCAAAATTAATGTAAACAGCCCACTGCGAACACCCTTGTAATTCACTTCAACCGTTTTGAACTTTATGAATTGATTATTTTATAGAAGGTTCAAGTAGTGTGTGTAAGGAATTGGAAGGAAGCAGAGTATGACTGTTTCTAAAACACACAGTGCCATCTGCTGTTAAAAATTAAGAAAATCATGCAAATCTTCACAATTAGATCAAATAATCTTGATCAAGTGACTAATAATTACAACAGGCCTACCATAATTCATTAATTTGTGAAATAAAGACATAAGTATTGAGTGGAGGTAAAATGATTTTTTTAACAAGCTGGTTTGTCTCCTCAGGAACAAATGAAGGCAAAGAGAAAGGAGGCAGAGCTCAGACAGGTCCAGTCTCAGGCTCACGGGCTGCAGATGAGACTGAAATACTCTCAGAGTGATCTTGAACAGACCAAAACCCGCCATCTCTCTCTGAACATGCAGGTACACCAGAGAAACAACACCTCAGTCAAGAAGTGATATCAAAACTTTTACAAGATAAAAAATACAGGTGGTTTTTAGATCTAATGTCATTGGTGTTACAATGTGTTTTTCAAAATGAGTGTATGTCTTTGTAGGAGAAATCAAAGTTGGAGAGTGAGCTGGCAAATTTTGGCCCACGAATCAATGACATAAAACGAATCATCCAGTCACGAGAGAGGGATGTTACAGAGTTAAGAGATCGCATGAACCTGGTAAGGGCTCTGGAGAAAACAAAGACGTTTGAAATGCTGTCAAAATTTCACCTTGCAACCAGATCTGTAATAATGCTCTAATAATTATTATTTGTTCATTCATAGGTGGAGGATGAGGTCTTTGTTGAATTCTGTGAGGAGATTGGTGTTCGAAATATCAGAGAGTTTGAAGAGGAAAAAGTGAAGAGGCAAAATGAGATTGCCAAAAAACGGTAACCCTCTTAAGGACAATATACAGGTTACCAACTCCTCAGTGGAGTGCCATGATCTAACTTGTGTTATATGGCAATTCTAGGCTGGAGTTTGAGACACAGAAAACACGTCTGGCCATCCAGCTTGATTATGAGAAGAACCAGTTAAAGGAGGACCAGGAGAAAGTGATGATGTGGGAGCAGACTGTAAAGAAGGATGAGAATGAGATCGAAAGACTTAAAAAGGTGACAGAGAATAGAGGAGTAAAAAATCTTGAAAAGCAAAGCAGTAAAATCTTTTAGCATGAAAACCTAAACAGTAGCTCATGTCATTCCCCGCCACCTCAGGAGGAACACAGACACATGAAGATCATTGATGAGACAATGGCACAGCTACAGGACCTGAAGAACCAGCATCTCACTAAGAAAGGAGAGGTCAATGATAAGAACAGAGAGATGGAGGAGATCCGCAAGAAATTAGGGTCTGCCAACAAGTGAGAGATTCATATTTTTTTCTCTTAGTTCTTTAGATCTTCTCAAATATAAAGACAAAACATTCAAATTAAATAAATTATACATTAAAATATATTTGCGTGTAAAATTATTTAGATTGTGCTGGTTGCATGCATGTAATGTTATACATGTATGTAATGTTAGAGAGCTGACGCAGCTTCAGAAGGAAGTAACCGCCATTGAGACCAAACTGGAACAGAAACGCAGTGACAGACACAACTTATTGCAAGCCTGCAAGATGCAGGACATCAAACTGCCCCTCAAATCAGGGACAATGGATGACATCAGCCAGGGAGAGGTATAGACAAACATACAAGCACTTTCCACACACATTTACGCATACTGCTTTTGCAAGCACAGACATACACACCGATATGTCTACATAGGGAAGCTCGCAAGTTGAAGATTCCATCAGCAGCCCGAAGGCATCAAGTTCTGTGCATGCCAAAGAGGCCCTCATAGAGATTGACTACAGCAACTTAAATGAGGACCTAAAGGTAATTTAAATTGTTGAAATATTTTGAATTTGTTGTTTGACAAGCAACCTGGAAGAATCAAAAGCTTTGTAAAAACCCTTTAATAGGATGCTCTGTCAGAAGAAGAGATCAAGGCAGAGATGAACACCCTACAGCAGAGGCTGAACGAGCAGCAAAGCATCCTGCAGAGAATCAGCGCTCCCAACATGAAGGCCATGGAGAAACTTGAGAGCGTTAGAGACAAGTTCCAGGAGACCAGTGATGGTAAGTCCAAAAGTACAGGCTCATCTGTCTGTAGCTAATCTTGACTCTGAGAAATCTATGACCTTTATAATAGTACGTTGAGGCTAAATCGGTGGTACTCAACCTTTTTGATTCCAAAACCCCAATGGCCAAGACAATATTCAAAGGTCCGCCAAGATATATATTTTTTTTTACTTACAGAAATTAGGATTGGCAATATATTGAAATAAAATAAAAAAATAATTTTATATTTCAAATAATTAAATTGAAACAAAAGTTTCAAGAATTGAATGTCCTTCAGCATTCACTATCTTTATGACCAATACATTTTTACACTTTTTTTGTTCATTACGAGATTTTTTTTTTATTTTTTTTTTTTATTATTTTTACTCACAAATAGCAATTAATCAGCTATTTTTATCTGATAAAATATTTTTGTGCTTAACATAACTAGAAAAAAATCTATTTGTTATAAAAAAATTCAATGGCTTTTTAAGATTTAATTATTTTCCATGACTTTTCCAGTTCTAGAAAACACACTTTTGAAATTCCCTCATATACTGTATGCTTTCCAAGACCATGAAGACCCTGGTTCTTAAATAAAAATGAGAGTTGTTGAGGGAACAAATTAAAATAAGTAATATGATGTCAGTTTACATCTTGATTTTTATTATTTTAGTTTATTTCAAAGCTTATTTTGTCTTCTTTCAAATAATTTAAACCATCTTGAAGCCAGATTAAAAGTGTCTACATAACTATTTAATGTGCCTTTCAGAGTTTGAAGCTGCTCGGAAAAGAGCCAAGAAAGCCAAACAGGCATTTGAGCAGATCAAGAAGGAGCGGTTTGACCGTTTCAATGCTTGTTTTGAGTCTGTTGCCACCAACATTGATGAGATCTACAAAGCGCTGTCACGTAACAGCAGTGCACAGGTTAATAAAAACACTCTGATCTCACTCCTACAATAATACAAGTAGGATTTCAAACTTAATTTAAGAGATACTCTATATCCTTTCAGGCATTCCTGGGGCCAGAGAACCCAGAGGAACCATATTTAGATGGAATCAACTACAACTGTGTGGCTCCAGGAAAGAGGTTCAGGCCTATGGACAACCTGTCAGGAGGAGAGAAAACTGTGGCTGCTTTAGCTCTGCTTTTTGCCATTCACAGGTGCCATTTTTGCCATCCACTATTTATTTTTCTTTAAAAGTTAACTAGTATGTTTTAGCTGCCCCTCAGATTTTAAAAAATGCATTTCCGTTCCCTCATAGCTACAAGCCTGCACCTTTCTTTGTCCTGGATGAGATTGATGCTGCTTTGGATAATACCAACATAGGCAAGGTGTGTGTTTGTTAGCTTCTAGGAAGGCCTCTTCCAAATGCAAATGTGTGGATGCAACCAAACTGAATAGCATAAATATAAAAATGTATTTAACTTCTTACTTTGCAGGTGGCCAACTACATAAAGGACCAGTCAGTCCAGAATTTCCAGGCCATTGTTATCTCTCTCAAAGAGGAGTTCTACACAAAAGCTGACTCTCTCATAGGAGTTTACCCTGAGGTTTGTATTTCAGCAACGGGCTGTATAAACATAAACATATCAAAAGTAGCTTACGCATACAAGAGTTTCACTGAAATATAACCCATCCCAACCTATTGTTATATTGTTATTGTACACTGTAGAGATTGAAACTTGGTTAACTTAATTGTTTTTTTTATTTCATTTATCTAAATTGTTTTAATTTAATACATTTTGTTTCATTTATTTTATTTTTTTATGTTGATTTTTAAAAAATAATGATTAAACTTTTTCTTTTATTCACAGCAAGGAGATTGTGTTATCAGTAAGGTGCTGACCTTTGATCTTTCCCAGTATCCGGATGCCAATCCCAATCCTAATGATTAGGTTGTGTTGATTTGAATTTATTGGTAGACAGCTGAGAGAATGATCAACAGTATCTTTTAAAAATATTATTATAATCATTGATGTTTACATAGATTTTTTATTTATTTTTAAATTCAAACAGAATGTAGCTATAAGTGCTATATTGTTTGCTATGTTGTGTTCCAAATAGAATGCATGATTGTGTAAATATTCTGTTGTTCTGTGAATATTAGAATTAGCTTTTCATGTTCAGTCAACTGGACAGTCCAGATCAGTGATATGTTTTGTCTGCACTGTTTATCAACAGAGAACATCTTAGCTGCCTATTGTCAAGTGTGCCTTGTGGATGATCTGTTCATTCAGTACAATGTGGAATGACCAGTATTTATGAAATGCTTTTTTCTTTTTTGTATTCATGGGAAAATAGGTTACATGTTAACAGTATTCAAACTGAAAATAAAGAGCTTGCATCATGTGTTCATGGCATGTTCCACAAATATGGTTTGTATATATATATATGTTTTTGTAATTATGTTTTGTAGGATTATATTCCCATGATTTTTCCAATAATTCACAAAAGTAAGCCCCATAGAAAATAAATAAATAAATAAATAAAAACTCAGTTTGGCTTTCTGAGGTTGATAATCAACATATTCTGAACAGCATCTCCTTTCTTCCCTATGGAAGCCCTCTGGTAAATCATAATTAAAAAGTTAAAATTATTTTTTTTTTTTTTCAGACATAATCATGACTTTTGTCTCATAATTATGACTTAGTATGCCATAATTTCAGCTTTTTATGTCATAATTATGACACTGCCATAATTCGACTTTTTATCTCAGAATGTTTTATCAAAGCATGTTTTTTAATATGTGGACAAATAAATAAATGTTTAACAGTTAGTTTCAGGGCCTATTTTGTACACTATTCGTGGAAAGTGCCACAACTGTAATCCTAAATGTTACATGGAACAAAAATAAATAAATGCCAAAAAAGGAAAATTTAACTTGTAATAATATTTAATCAAACCAGAGCAAACCTGACGTTTTCACCGCTAAAGCTAACATTACACCCATTTTCACGTGGGCTCATCCTCACTGGCACAAAACCATCCATGCTTGCACAAACATGCCCCGCCCTCATGCATCATGCATGACGTTAGGCAGCTCACATTGGTCGCTTCTTATTTCTTATGTTCGGTTGCACTGCAGAGGACGCCCAACGTGTCAGTCGGCGTTCAAGATCTCCAGTAACTCCTTGCAGTGGACTGGTTTGATCAGACTATTTCAACCCACAGCTGCTTAGATTTAAATACCCCGGCAATGGACAACATTAAAGACGGGTGGTTCACCGAAACATGCACATTATGGCCTGGCCAAGCGATGAGTCTTCAAGTGGAGGAAGTGTTATATCATAAAAAATCCAAGTTCCAGGACGTGATGGTTTTTAAAAGGTGAGTCCTGGTGCAAAATGGCTCAATATAGCGTGACTTTAACTCGCCGCGTTTTCTCTCAGCGCATAATTGAAGCTATCGGTTCAATTATGTATATAATAATACAGCGATACAGCGAGCGAAGTGACTTTCTCACTTTTCTCGGAGGTATCCGCTGAAAACAGCACGTTGGCTTATGGGTGTCTTGCTGTGTGGGTGGCTGCAGCTAGCCAGCTAACCGCATAGCCTGCTGTAGGTCTGGCGTGGCACTGAGAGTTGAAACTAGAAGACTGCTTTGGTTTTGTACTTTTAATGTGCATTATGCGTAAAACATTACACTGTACCAATTCGTATATGTCACAACATTTAAAAATTGTAACTACAGTCATTCATACTGTTAAAAATGCAGATATATGTTTGCTGTTATAGTCTCTGCCCTGAAAATCAATTAAGTATTTGCACATGCAAGGTGTTGCCCAATAGGATATGTGATGAGAGGCCAGAACTGTCATCTCAAATGACACATGCTTGGTTGCAGTGCTTAGAATACATTGAATGGATCTGTTGTGCTGCTTTCCACCTGTTTTCTATACATTTTCATTGCTTAATGTATTAAAATGATCATGAATGATCACATTATTGCTTCTCTTCATACAGTAAGACATATGGAAATGTGCTGGTTTTGGATGGGGTCATCCAATGCACTGAACGAGATGAATTTTCCTATCAAGAAATGATCGCCAATCTACCTCTGTGCTGCCACCCTTGCCCAAAGAAGGTGCGTTATTTCATTTTTGTGCTTTATATATATGTGATTTGGAATAACTTAAAACTGTTTAGGTGTTTAGTTTCTGTATGGTACATTATTTTCCTTTGGTTTAGTTGTTTTGTCTCTATTCCTGTTGTCAGGTTCTCATCATTGGGGGAGGAGACGGTGGCGTCCTGAGGGAGGTTGTCAAGCATCCGCTGGTGGAGTCTGTTGTTCAGTGTGAAATTGATGAGGTTTGTATTAAGTTGAATATTGAATTTGAAAAAAAAAAAAAAAGTGACAGTAAAGACATTATAAAACGTTACAAAAGATTTCATATTTAAATAAATACTGTTGTTTTTGAACTTTTTCTATTCAAAGAATCCCGAAAAAAGTGGTTTCACGGTTTTCACAAAAATATTAAGCAACACCGCTGTTTTCAACATTGATAATAAGAAATGTTTCTTGAGTACCAAATTAGCATATTAGAATGATTTTACATGATGAATCATGTGACATTTAAAACTTTAAGGGCAATGATGGTGAAAATTCAAGTTTAGCTTTGCCATCACAGGAATATATTACCTTTGAAAACAGATAATGGTTTTAAATCGTAATATTTCATGATATTACTGTTTTTACTGTATTTTTGATCAAATAAATGCAGCCTTGGTGCATAAAAGAAGAAAAAAAAACCTTCCTTTACTATCTCCAATTTGTCCCCCACCTCTGTGTTTAAAACCTTAAATCTCATTTGTTTTCTTTCATGGTTGTTGTGTGCTGAACAGCTGCAGTGTCTGTTTCTCTTTTAGTTTTTTAATTTTTATATTTACGTTTGGGTAATTTTGTCTTATTTAATAAAATGTACACAGCACCTTGCGCTGTGTAGTAGTTTCCAATAAATTCGACTTTAACACATTGAATAAATCAGAAACACACTCTGGAAAGGAATCTTGCAGCGTATCGGGGGCTTTCACACTGGGCACGATTGTTCCCGGTTCCCCCTGCAGCATTGGTCTGGTTTCACACTCAAATTGATTCAATCGAACCCTGGTGCGTTTGTGTTCATCTTACATCATCACAGACGTGCACGGCGCATGATAAAAAGCAGAACGCGGGTCAATAAATTGGATTATTTTTTATTAATTTGGTGCTATTATGTGCAGCAGAGTAAACGACACTTGAGTTTACTGTATGTGCGCCACATGTAGACTGTTTTCTGCTGTTTGCAAGCAGACTATTTTGAGGAGACCGCTGATTGCCATTAATTTGCCGCTCTGATTGCACTCGCAAAGCGCGAATACACTGCAGGCTCACTCCTGCTCGAATCCAAGGTAAATCATCAACACTATCATCTCTTACATGTTTTATTGAAGCAAACACATTATAATCGGTGAAAACGCATGCACAGGTTACTTAACTTCCTGAACAAGTACGCACCGAGTCCGTGTTGCTTTCATATTCATGCGAACCACGGCACAGTTCGAGTGCAATCAAACTCGGACCACCACCTAGTACCCCGTACCCCGTTTCGAACTTAACTGCCAGTGTTAAAAAGCCCCCTAAAGGTTTTGACTTTTCTTAAATTATTTCATGCTTTAACATGCTGATTAATTACCTGGATGACATTTTCTCCCAGGATGTAATAAACGTCTCCAAGAAGTACCTCCCTGGAATGGCAAAAGGCTTCTTCAGCCCCAAACTTACTCTGCATGTAGGCGATGGCTTTGAATTTATGAAAAAGAATCAGGATGCCTTTGACATCATCATCACAGACTCCTCAGACCCTGTCGGTATGCAGCCCACTGTGTGGCCTTGAAGTTTCTTCTTTGCATTGGTAAATAATTATTTAGCCATTGACTCCCAGACAAAACATGGTGTTCATTTCAGGCTGATCTCATTTCACCCTGTCACAGGTCCGGCTGAAAGCTTGTTCAAAGAGTCTTACTATCGGCTCATGAAAATGGCACTTTGTGAGGGAGGAATTCTCTGTTGTCAAGGTTGATATAATTGTAGCTCTAGAAAAAAGAAAGCTCAAAATTAAGAATATTAATGATGCATATATGGCATGGTTGTAATTTTCTGCTGGAATTTCACAGGAGAGTGTCAGTGGTTGCATTTGGAGCTAATCAAGAAAATGCGGACCTTCTGTAAGACCCTCTTTCCTGTAGTGGATTATGCATACTGCACCATTCCAACATATCCAAGTGGACAAATCGGCTTCATGCTTTGCAGTAAAAATCCGGTAAAGGTTTTCAAACAAAATAAAAAGATAAGCTTTATGATTCCTTTATAACTTTTACCATTCAAAAATTTAAGATTTTTTTCCCAGCAAGGATGCATTAAATTGATTTAAAAAGTACATCTTTTGAACCATTATAAAAATGTCTATTTCATATAAATGCTGTTCTTTTGAACTTTCTATTTGAATCCTGAAAATGTATAACACAACGGTTGAACAAATATGTTTTTAACATTGGGGGAAAAAAAAAAAAAAATGTAATGAACACCAAATCAGCATATTAGAATGATTTCTGAAGGATCATGTGACACTGAAGACTGGTGTAATGATGCTTCACCATCACAGGAATAAATTACCTTGGTGGTCATAAGAGTTTGTACAGACTCCAAACTTTTGAACGGTAGGGTTAATATTATATATTAACAATAGTAAGCATAATTCATTTGTTTATTGCAGAAAACAAATTTCCGTGAGCCATTGCGAGAACTAACAAGAGATGAGATTGAGAGCATGAGCCTGAAATATTACAATCCTGAAATCCACCGTGCTGCTTTCATCCTCCCAGAATTTGCCAGAAAGGTGGGCAGAGCCTATTGTTTTCTATTACTTCTGCTCTTTACTTTGCATTTCTATAGAAAATTTAAATGACCCACTGTTTACACAGGTACTAAGTGAAGCGTAAATGTCTTCATGGGTGCCATCCTGTCAACAAGCTGCCTTCTGTGAAAGCAGAACAAAACCCTCACTACAGCCGCAGTAGCTCCCACAGCACATCCCTCTCTGGCTTCATTCTGATTGGTCAACGGACGGCTACAAGTGCAAATGCCTTCTGTGGGGACATTCTCCGTTTCTCTGTCCAGTTCCATCACTGCTTCTGTCAAATCTTTTGAGTTGTTTGGTTTTGGTTTACTTTTACAATTCCACTTCCCACATCCAGTTTTAGAGCTATACAAACAGAAAATTCATGCATGATCTGTGAATGATTCCAGTCTTACTTTCTCTTACCCGTGTTGAGTAACAAAAAAAAGAGGGCAAAGTTCCACCAGCGCTTGTTTGGCATTACTCACTCAAATAAGTACACAGGTATTTTAAATAAACTGTCTATCTTCTCTGTATACCCAAAGGCTAACAGGTCAATGACAATTATACATTTTCTTAATATGCAGCTGTCAAACAAAAGGAAATCCTATTTAGTGTTTTAATAATTTCTAAAACTATTACTCAAATTTTGTTTTTCTTTTTTAGCCTGAGAAGGTGGCATATGGGCACTCTGTGGGTGTTGTGTGTTGTGGCTCTCATGAATCGTGATTACATAATGTGATTTGTGTAGAGCAAATCTGTGTATGGTATGCAGCCTTTTTGAGTGATATGCTATAGCTTGCTAAACATGCTTATGGTCAATGGCCTCTACTATGATGGGACGATATTGAGGTGTCTTTTAATCTTACAAATACTGGAAGTCACAAACAATGAGACATCTTAATATTGAACATAATTATGGAGGTGTACTTCAGGACAAAATAATGAACAGTGTATTTGTTGGATAGCTGAAGATGATCATGTCTTTTAAGGCTAGTTGCATAGGACAAACTATTTTGTACTCTGTCAAGTTTTACTGTGTGGAAGGGTTTATCTGTACTTTTACCATTTTATGATGTAAATTTCATTTTGCGAATTTCATAAATAGTTTTGAAATAATAAAAAGGTGTATCACAATTTGTATTTTAATTTTCTGTTCAGCGAAACATCAATTGAATTCAACTGTTTGACTATGGACAAGTGATTGTAAAGTGGCATTCTAACCACTAGATGGCGTCATTGCTACTAAATTCAGCCTGCCAACATCCTGCATAATCACAGGAAGGTTATCAGGAGTTACTTTGCAGGTAAATATTTGTGGTATTAAAAGGGTCTATCTGTGCTCTTTATGTTAAATTGTACCTAAAACGACCCTTTCGCTTCATCGTTAGTTAAAGCAGCATCATATTGTAAGTACTCGATTAAAAGCATGTCTGTTTTATATACGTAGTTGACTGACGTTTTTAGATAGTCTACATGTTTTACTGCATTAGCAGTTTATAAACCCTAAATACTTGCTCCAGTTGTTCTGAGCTTTCATCTTTTGTCGATATATCCACTGTCAATAAGTAGGCTATAAAATGCATTATGTCGATTTTAAGCACTTCAGAAAAGTGGACATACTTTGCATTAGTGTTTATTACAAAACTGTTGTATAAACTATGTTAAACCATTCTTATTTTATTAATAAAGTAGTTGTAATGTGTAAATCATGGTCATTGTAATGTAAAGTTTTTGGCAGATAATTAATTTTAATATTTATTTGGACTAGCCTGAGAGTATTAATACGTTTGCCTCTAAGTAAATGATAGGCAGTTATTTTGGTATAACTGAGATACAACTATAGTTTTTATATTTTAAATTAGTTTTTCTAATTCATTTGTCATTTAATCTTAGTTAACGTTTTTGTAAGTTTGTTGTGTGTTTTTATCTTTATTAGTTTTAAGCTATGTCGTTTTTATTTTTATTTCAATTTCAGTTATTTTTGTAGTCAGTTAAACTAATTGACCAAATAAGTTTTTAATTCAGTTAATGTTTATTTTATTTCAAGTAACGAAAATTTTGATTTTAGTAAACTATAATAACCCTGATATGAAGTCATTAAAACTCCCGCTGAGACAACAGGAGAATGTGGATTGGCATTTTACTCTGACGCCAGATATGTTTGAAGTTGGTTGGAAGTGAACGTTAGATGTGATTTGCATCGGTCAATTGGCATGAATTCTTCAAACGCACTTTATCACGATTCGGCTGGGGGCAGCTCATCTCAACGCTGTGTTAATCTTTACAGAGCCCCGGGCCCTGAAGTCTGCCCGTATCTGTCTGCTGTGAAAAATGTGCTAAAGCGCGAGTATTAGGGCTTCTAGCTACATGTACTCAGTCGGGGTGTGTGTGTGCATATCCAAAGAGGTGTGTGGGTGCCAGGAAAGCTGACCAGAATGTGAACAACTGGAGCCAATGACCAAACTGGTAGGCTGCCGTTTCTCATTTTGGTTTAATTACAGAACACAATGTGAACACACATAGACTGCATTTACCTAAAGCTAGTGCCAGACTAAACTGCATATTTTGAGCTGTTTTACCTGAAAGAAACTTGCACTGACATATCTTAAAATATGTCAGTGCCATTGTTTTGGCTCGAGATGCACACCAGTAATGTTTTTTCTAAGGCACGTTTATAAAAGCAACTTAAATGCCCTAATTGAATTAAGGCCTAATTCTGGCTTTGTCTAAGCCCTGTCTGTGAAACCAGGCCTTAAAGCCATCATGAACTCAAAATTCAATTTTGACAAATTTATGGAATGTTGCAGTAGGCCTATTTACAAATGATTTTTCTGCGCTCATCATTATTGTTTTTTTTTTTTCTTCAATTCATGCACCTCTGTAATAAAAAACATTAGCGCTCTCCACCCCTTGCAACAACATCTTTACATCTCTTCTCTGATGACGTGTTCACCAGCGTGAGGGTGGGACAATAACCCCTCCAGCAACCTTTCATGCACATGATGAGCAACAATTAGCAAAAAGACAACAATCCAATCAGTTTCTGATGGACAAAATCAAGTCCTGCCCTACATTTTTCTCTTGTTTGAGAAGCGTATACCTTGGATAGACATCACAATAGGGAAGAAAAGATGATCACTATTTCCGTTTCATGCCGACTTTAATATTCAAAAATATAGCTTATGCAATGACTGCTATCTTCATGTGTTAAAGGTTCCACTTCCAGTTAGAGGAATGTTCCAGGTTTAATACAACTTAAGTACAATCAACAGAATTAGCAACATAATGCTGATTAGCACTGAATTTAATTTCAATACAATACAATAAAAGCAAATGGGGACAATTTATAGATCTTTTAAAGGCAGAAATGTGAAGCTTATAATTTCATAAAAACAATTCCTCTGTTAAAACTAATGTATTATTTGAGCTCTAAAGTTGGTTAAATCATAATTTTATAGTCATTTCAGTTATAATATCATGGCAACAAAGTTGTATATAAAATTGGTTATAACTACACAGAAATGGTCAGTAAGCGATTTTATCACTCTGAAATTATGATAACACATTGCTTATGACTTGTGGCTATACTATTGAAATAGTGAGTATTTTAATGTTATGGATTGGCTGTATTCACTTGTATTGTATGTGTCTCAACGCTTTTTTTTTCTTTTCTTTTTTTAAAGAAAAGGAAATTAATTTGGATGGTAACCAAAATTATGTCACGTATGCTGATTGAGGTAACTTGTATTGAACCAAGAGTATTACTTTAATACTCAAGACTTTTTTGTGTTCAGCCATTGTTATCAATCTGTAATGGGCGATCGTGTTTAAAGACTACTAAAGAAAATCTATTTTACCTTAAGAGACTGTTTTCCAAATGATTAACTTATCTTTACATTACATTAGCTTTTTCCCATTAGATTTACTGCTGTAGTATTGACTCCGCCATAACCTCTGGCTTTTTGTGCTAATGTTTGTCTCACTTGATATTCTTATGTGGTAAGATCAGCGGTTACATTTCCATAAAAGACTTAATTCTTGTTATTCAGCCCCTTTTCATCTGTCGATCAAAAGCATCTTTTCACGAAGACAGTTTTCTCAGCTGTTCCAGGTGCCAGACGGTTCAATGGCAATCTGAAGGAGAAGGAGGAGGAGTTGTGCTCAATTACACGTTGAAATGAGAGCATACTGCCACTGTACACAACAAAATGGGTTAGTTTGATTTCCTTGTATTGATATCACAATGCAGCTGAGTGAGAACATCATGTAATTACAGCGTACGTCTAACCGTGTACTTCCTAAAACATGGTTCGCTGCCTGCATGCCATTTCACTCTACATAGATGTAAATTATAATTAGCATAAACAATAAGAGGCCTACAGAACTTTTCAGAATCACTTCACGTTATCGGTAGAGCCGTCGTCAAGAGTTTTTTTTTTCTCCTCGCATCCGCTTTAACTGAAATCAGGATAATTTTTAGAGCTATGACGTGAGCATGGTGGCGCAGTCCTCCCCACCGGCACAACGTCTGGTTTGTTGGGGGGTTAACTACTCAATGCTTTTGTTAGTTCCTAAGCCTCCCACTCCCCCACCCTCTCCCCTCCGTCCTCCAACCGCTGCGTCAGTAGAGGACTGGAACGAGAGGTATATAAGGACTCTGCCACCTAAAGCTCTCAAAGACCAAGATCTCTCCACCTTTACTCTGCACTAGGAGCTACAAGGACTTCAAGGTTCCTGCTTCGCTTCTCTGACTGACCTTTCTGCGCACTTTAACTTCAACTCTTTTGTCAGTATGCAGCTTTTGGCCAGCCTCGTGTCTCTCTTGCTGGTTCTGTATAGTGTCAGAGCAGCAGCTGTGCTTCCAGTGGAGGAGAGGAACCTGGCACAAAGTAGGGTGAGTGGCTGCAATGAGCTTTCTATGTTTTTTTTTTATTGTTTTCAGATGCAGATGTTTGTATTTTAGACACATCTTGATGTTTAACATCAAATTAACAGACCATTCTGGGGTCATTTCAGTAGTCATATAATTAGTATTATTGTAAATATCTAAAATAACTGAAAAATCTTGCATTCTAATTCAAGTCGAGTTTCTTTCTTATCAGGAGCTGAGTAAAGAGCGTAAGGAGCTGATCCTGAAGCTGATCTCTGGGCTGTTGGATGGAGTAGACAACAGCGTGCTGGCTGGGGAGATAGCACCGGTTCCCTTGGATGTGGAGGAGCCCCTGGAGTCCCGTCTGGAAGAACGGGCCGTCTACAACCGGTTATCACAGCTGCCGCAGCGCGACCGCAAAGCCCCCTGCAAAAACTTCTTCTGGAAGACCTTCACATCGTGTTAACGGCGCCAGTCCTGCAACGATCCCGCGATCCTCCCTGATACCTGACATGAACTGTGTAGACCTCCACTGTACATACCATCTCCAGTGTCTGAAGAAAGATCTATGTGGACTTACTCTGACACAGTCTGTTTGTTAAAGACATTGATGATTATATTTATTTATTTATTGATCGATTAAGCTATTTATGGACCTTTGTTGTTTTTCAGCATTAAAAAAAGAATAAAGCATGGTTACGATACTTTCTTTTTTGATAAAAGATGTCTTATTTACTGTGGTCAACAAATTACAGTATGTTTACTGACTGATCAATAATTATTATTAATCAGGGAGCCAGATGAATTACAGATTATGTAATAATGCTACATATAAATGTTTTCCCAAAAGAAAAAAATCACGTAAAGGCTATTTGTTACAGGCTCATCTGAATGGCACTTTCACAAGCCATGGTTGTTTAACACTTAATACACCAGATTAATTGATTGACATATTGATTGTGGTGGTAATTTTCCTTGTCAGTGAATTATATGTAATTTCAGTTGATGAGAGGGTGTGCTTGAAGTCATTATTCTGAACTAAAACCTTGTCAAATAATTATTTGCTGGTAAAATCAAGGCATTGCTAAAATTTATCTTTCGGTTTGCCTTTTCTGTTCAACAAATGCAGTTGATCTACATGTGGGGGGGGGGGGGGGGGGGGGGGAATCATCCTTAAAATACAGGCATTTTCATTTTGAGTCTGTATTTTGAACGCTTCTGTTCTTCAAGTGTATTCATCAAGTTCCCCTCTTAATGGGACTTGTATTTGCCAACACTGCAATCTAACAGAAAAAACTTAAAAACTAGTTAGATCGACTGTCCAGATGTAAACACATGCACTAGGCCATCAGTACAGTTTAATTATTTGTCCTCCAAGTGGAGACATACATGGTTATTCAAACCGTGTCAGCATAAGTAAGTACTGGTACTCGCGTCATTGCTCTTGAATGTGAAACTAGTTGACGTGATCAATGACATAACAGTGAAAATTGGAAAATGCATTGGAGCCATGGCCTAGCAATTAGCACATGTGCCTCCTGGATTTCCTATCACTTCTCTACCATCCTTTCAATGAATATGTCCAAAATACAAAAAAATGCCATATGGCCATATGGTTATGTTCTGTAAATCTTTAGCATTTGACAAATGCTAGATACATGTATGTTGCAACACATGCAAACACATGTGACCCTGGACCATAAAACCAGTCATAAGTTGCACGGGTATATTTTTAGCAATAGCCAACAATATATTGTTTGGGTAAAAATCATCGATTTTTCTTTTATGCCAAAAATCATTAAAAAAAACCAAAAAAAATACAATGCTTTTATGCCAGAAATCGTTAAATACATAAAAAAGCCATATGGCCATCTGTTATGTTCTGTAAATCTTTAAAATGTAAGACAAATGCTAGATATATGTAGGTTGCAACAAAATATTTGTAGCAATAGTAAAAATGATCGATTTTTCTTTTATGCCAAAAATCATTAGGATATTAAGTAAAGATCATGTTTCCTACCATAAATATATTTTAAAAATTATTTTTGTAAGTGGATATGTGTTGCTAATTTGGACAACTTTAAAGGCGATTTTCTCAATATTTTGATTTTTTTGCTCCCTCAGATTCCAGATTTTTAAATAGTTGTATCTCGGCCAAATACTGTCCTATCCTAACAAACATACATCAACCAAAAGCTTTCAGATGATGTATAAATCTCAATTTAAAAAAAAGGACCCTTATGGCTGGTTTTGTGGTCCAGGGTCGCATATATTATGCTGCTACAGTAAGAAAAGAAAACACCATATGCATAAGTACTTCATGTTTGCTTTGAAATCTCAGTGAGGTTGAAGTTTAGAGTCAGAAAAAAAGTTCATTGTTCAGACTGCTGTTATAACTATGTTCAAAATGTGAATGACTACATAAATGTTCATGTAAAGATAATAAATAACACCTTGTGTATCAGCAAAATCTGCTGTTTTGTCACCAAAGACCAACCTGAACAGGTCATATAATGACTGTATGAAATGCATGTGATGTTTGTATGTGTGTATGTGCGTATGTGTGACACATTGCCACCTGTTATACACACAGCTGAAGACATTACTTTCTAAATTGAAAGAGAAAATGATATCTGCAGTAGATATTTGATGCTGTAGTACTGGCGTCACCCTGACCTCAATATTCCTCTATTCTTCAATGAGATCAAAGGTTGAATCCAGATGATACTGACAGTGTAAACTGTCTACTCTACTCTCACAATATTAATGACAGATACTTAACAATCTCTAGACAGACATCTGTACAGAGTGATTCTGACTTTTTACCGTCCACAGTAAAAACTATTTAAAGTTGAAATGGAAGTTACGATATTCTTTTCTTCCTTATTGTGGCGTAAATCTGAGTGAAACATGAGTGAATCTTGAACAAGAAAACATGTCGGACAGGACTTGATTTTGTCCATCGGAAACTGATTGGATGGTTGTGGTTTGCTATTGCTGTGATGTCATGTGAGTGACAGGTGGTCCCACCCTTGCAGTAAACACGTCATCAGAGTAAGATGCTGCTGCAAGAGGAAGGGCAAGTTTAGGGGAAAGATTACAAGGGTAGTGAATTAAAAAAAAAAAAAAAGATCTGCACGGATAAATAATTTATAATAAATACTGCAATACCCCCCCCCCAAAAAAAGTTAAGAATTGTCAATTTGAATTACATGGTGACTTTATTTAAGATATATGTGCACAAACAATTCAGTATTGTTATGCACTCCAACAGGCCATCAGTGGTTTGGATTTGATAAAGAAATATAGTAAAATAATTTAATAACTTGTGGGATCATTATTGTTATTTAACAGTGGCATATGATAATGCAATATCTTATTAAACTGAGTCTCTGGCTTGGCATTCATATATCTGTTCAGTTTGCTATAAGTCAGATGGGGCCAAATTTAATTAGATAAAGGAACAATAAACATGCTGGTCTTGCCCAGTACAACATGAGACTGCCTAATCAGTGGAATGAAGACACAACAAACATCAGTCCATATTTGGAATTCAGTGTTACGCTATCATGCAATATGATTTTGGTCATTTCATGAGATGACAAACGACTAATGGCACATTCTCTATTACAGTTTAATCCATCTTTTTGTTCTTTCTGCCTTTTTTTTTAGGAAACTGATGAATGGACTGACTGAAAACAGATGACTCTAGGATATTTGCACAAATATTTGTGTGAAGCGAAAGAAAAACTGTCCATTATACAAGTGCCCTGAGCTACAATGAGAGCATTGTGAAGGGACATCAAAGCTGCTGCTGCTGGTAAGCAAAGCATTTTGATTGCTTTGCCTTTGATCTGAAGGCATGCTCCCACCTGAACGTGAATTTGAAATTCATATGTAATTTGTTGTATATTTATCTTTGAGAAATACACTCACTTCAGTATTTCTAGTAATTAAACTATTAGAATTAATGAATTAAAAGCAGAAAAACAAGGACTGACTCATAAATGCAATATTAAAAAAAAAAAAAAAAAATTAAATCAAGTATTTTTGTAAGCACAAAACCACAAGGTAACTTGTGTTTTGGGTCAAAATGTTCTGAGTTATTTTCTATCATATCTACTTGGTATGAGATGCTGCCCTCACAGCAGTCTCAGTGAAGCATGAGTCATGAATGTGTATTTATTAGAACCGTATTGCAGTAAACTCACCAAATCATCCAGTTTAGATCATAAAATGTATTACATTTACTGCACAAATTAATTTTCTTCATCAGCATTTTTGTCGTTTTCCAATAAAATATCTAACACGCTTAGAATTGCCAAGATAATAAGGCTTGTTTTTAGAGAATATATCTTATTTTATTCAACTTTAATGAGGTCTAAATTAAACATAATTTATCTTGTTTTTAAGCATAAATTTAATACAATTTATTGAGGTTTATCCTTAAAAGTAGAGTAGGCAGTTTTGGCGCTGCTAACAATAGCAAGCTAGCTTTGAAAGCATTAGATCCCACCCTCCCTTCAGACAGCCCTCCAAAGCCACGCCTCCTTCAAAAGACATGAACGCGCAGGTTGCGCACAGCCAGAGCAGATTCAAAGGCTGCATCCGAAAACCTAGGCAGCTGCCTAGGCAGCTGACTTGTTGCCTCGCTGCCCTATCAGGCAATGACTTGTAAGGCAGCTTTTGTGCATGAAGGCACCTCACGAAACTGATTTCGGACAGACTTCTGAGGCAGCGTAACAGATTAATGATCTACCACAAAATAGCGCGAGCTTTGGTGAGAACTAAACAAATATTTAATTACTACAGTAGTAATTTCTCACTAGAAATGACATCAAAAGTGGAAAATGTTGGTCAGAAACATACATTTGGACGTGCCTTGATGCCTTCCTATGGAATATGTCCTCCGAAGGCAGCATTTTCCAGTTTTCGGACGCAGCCAAAAAGAGCCGCCATAAGAGACGCCGTTACATTTCCTCATGTATTAAAGTGCATATCATTACAATAGTAATGAACGTAAACAACTTACAGAGCTCTTACTTGTACAACCTGACTACTGCTGATTCATTTTGACGTTAAACTGTTGACATAGAAACGCATAAATCCGAGTTGGACGGAATGTAATGACTGGACGATATATACATTTTTTTAATATTTAGACCACTTCTATTTTTGATTGCTATCAGGATGTGAAGAGAGTTGAAGCCTACCTTTAAGTAAAATATATATATATATATATATACTGTATATATATAATAATAATGAATTAAAAAAAAAAATTGTTTTGTAGTTTCTTATTTAAAGAAACTCGGTATATCCAAGATACACATTTATCAGGTATTATATGTATTATATGTGTTCCCTTGGGGACTGAACCCAGACCTTAGCATTGCAGGCACCATGTACCACAGTTGAGCTACAGGCACGTTCTTGCTAATCAATAACAGCTATCCATGTTTGTAATGCCAGCTCCATATGTATTCTTAATTTAGACATTATTATTATATCTCACTGTTAAATGGTGTCTATGAAAGGAGCAAATGTCAGTCTGTTTAGTCTGCCTCAGGTAATGTGAGAGCAGAAACATTTTTGAAACCTCCAAGCTATTATGTGAAAGGCCATGACACATGCAGGCTGCTCGTTTATTATAATGTTCACGCTCCCTTCAATTGCAATAACATTGTTTAGATAAAAGAAGCTATGTGAATGGTAAACTGATAACAACGGGCATTCAATGACACACAAATACATATTTGAATGATTGGCAGTTTGTTTTGCCTTGTTTATCTAGCAAACCTAATATGGTTTGAGACCACCAGACTAAGGCCCCAATCAAAATGTCTTGTTTCTTTTCTCTTTATAGACTTTCTTTTATCTCCAGGCGAGTGGTGAGTAATGTTTCAGTGCTACGTAAATGGCATTTAACGCTCTATGTTAGATCTTTGTCACATGGTCAGGGGACATCAGGGAGTGCTCTCACTTCATTAGTTCTGCGCTGTCTGTGTGTTTGCTTTTATTGCCACCAGCAATGTTTTCTATCATCATCAATAATTCTTGATTTGGTTCTGTGGTGACATTTGAAGTTAGGATACTGAATAGATGTACGCATACCATGGGTGAAGTAAGACCTTTGAAAGCAAAGGAAGAACACAACGGAACTGCCATTTGTGGAGAGGGAAGTATTGCCACTGGTGATCAAAAATCTATATTTGATGTTTCTGAATTATTCCAAGTCATTGTTCATAGAGTTATTTGCCCTTCATTGTGCTGTAGTTGAGTCTGCAGCTGCCCTCAGGTGTAGGTCAGGACATATTTTCTCATGTTGAACTGTGTTATCTTTCCAGCACGCACTCTCCGCTTCTCTGATGAGCAAAGAACAGAGCGAGTGGGAAGTTGATGGCATGTGCATGTTAAAGTTATATTAAAAGTCAAAGTAATTCAAGCATGAAATGCAACTCTAAAATAGTGTTGGACGGGCAATTTATACCGCAGAATAATCAAACAATTAATTATTATGCAATAGAGTACTTCATTCCCTGTGATGGACTGGTCACCTGTCCAGGGTGCTTTCCCCTGCCTTCGGCTTAGGATACTGGGATATGCTCCAGCCCTATGACAGAGGTCATATAAGGAAGGAAGAGTACTTCATTAACCTTCATTACTATTAACTTAACCTAGCGATGACACTGGCTGTACAGGCAGATTTTGTGATTACCTTGTTAGTTAGAAAGACTAGTTAATAATTGTATTTTTGAATCAACATACACAACTGCTACATTTTCTATATATTGTAATCATTATGATCACAACTTGTAATAATTGCTTTAATGAGCTCATTGTTTCTGCCTAATTGAAAAGACGTGATGTTAGCTAACTACATGATTTGCAGTATCTTAGAACTGTACATTTCTGATATATGGACATAGTCACATATGATAACAGAACACTCTAAATTGTAATGTAGAAACATGCATTTTCTAGCTGCTTTGAAACAATACTGTATTGTAAAAAACACTATACAAATAAATGTGAATTGAACTGAATTTTACGCAGCTCTATTTAATACTTCATTCTGATTGGTCAACATTAAACTGATGCTGTTAAGCTCAATCCACACAGAATAGAATCAGCATCTTTTAATCCACTACATCCAAAATCTTTCATCATGAGCATGGGGGAACGGATTCTGACAGCTAGATTATTGCCGTCAAATTCTGTTCCCCCCATGGATCGTACAAAACGAGGATCTAATATTTATCAAACTGTGAGTGGCTAGTTTATGCCAGTAGCCTAGTGGTAAGCACATTAACATGTAGTACTCTAGTGTCTTAAGTTGCCTGAGTTCAAGTCCCGGCTCATGCGCTCTTCCTGATCCCATTCCTGATCCCACTCAGCTGGATGGGGGAACAGAAAGAAGTGTACATGGAAAGACTATGTGTATTTTAAATGTGAAAATATTGTTACATACAAAATATTAAGATTTTGTATGTGAATGTATGAATTATGTATTTAAATGTATGATATGTGAAAGGTGATTGTATAAGAAAACTGTTATTTTTATTGTATTTTATTGATTGAAATGTCTTTATTAAAAAAAAGTTGACATATAATTCCCTAGCACTTTTGAGAGACCCGAGTTCAAGTCGCGGCTCATGTTCTTTTCCTGATGCCATCCTCCTCTGTCTCTTCCACTTTGCTTCCTGTCGACATACTGCCGAGGGCGCCCCCCTGCAGCTGCCCCCGCTCCCACGCCGCAGCAGCAGCCTCCATTCGAGCGGTGCCGTGGAGCCAGTCACAAGCGGGGCCCAGCCCGTCCAGGCCCCCGCCAAGAAGGGCAGTAAAGCCAAGAGCAAGAGGCCCTAAGACGGGTGACCCAGAGATGGATGTGGCTGCTCTTCAGGAGATGGGAGACCGCACCACTCCTTCCCCCGGGTGGTAAATCCTGTGTTTCGTTTTGTTTCTGTTCCGCCGCTGGCTGTTGACCCAAATTTTCAAAGAAAGAGCAGTTTCCTTTATCTCCGGGTCCGAAGAGGGCTCGGAGAGTAGTGGGAGGAGAAAAACCTCTCCACTCTCATCCCCCTCTTCTATCGCCAGCGGGCAGCAGCACGGTTCGAGAAGGCAACCAAAGCCTCTCCTGCGCCCTTTGTCCAACTGTGGAACCAGGTAGGTGTTGCACAACACACTCTGACCCCGCTACGGGCCACCTCGCAAAGAGAACCTCCCGAGCCGCGTCCCTGCGTTCCAGGGACTTCGTGTCGAGCCAGTCTCCTCCTGTGTTTTCACCTCAGGTCAGAGGCACGGAGAGGCCTTGGCTTAGTGTCAGCTTGCTGCGCTTAAATGCGCTTATTACTCCAGAGAGTCTCTACAAGGCAGACCCTGTTGAGTCCTCCGATCTCCCTTCGGCAGCCAGACGTGGCGGAGCGTCTGGTGCCAGGCCTATACTCTGTTGTATCCTTGAGAACCGGATTTTGGCTGGGTACCATATGTGTGACCCTGCAGGGATCCCATATGTGTAGTTCCACGGTTGCTCCTAAATAAAGCCAGTGTCTATCCCTCTGGGAGAACACACCTCTCATCAGGTTGGAGTCACCCCAGTACTTCCATATGTAGTACAGCTCTACGGGGTTAGGCCATATGTACTTCTCCACATAACTCCTTCGGGGAAGAATGTGGCTTCCGCAGCGTTCCTTTCCCAGCCAAAGGGTACGCTTTCCCAGTGTTATCCAATAGTCTCACTGAGTAGGTTTTGGGGAACAGCAGTGATCAACACTCTCTGCGTTAGCCCTGTCCTTAGGCAAGGGGGTACAGGAGGCTTGCAACAGAGTGCTGGGAGGGGGCAGCTCCTGTGGTGCTTTGGTAGGGATTCCTATTCGTTGGTCTGTCCGGCATATGTCGAACGTGACCGACTGAATGAGAACGTCTCGGTTACAAAGGTAACCCTCATTCCCTGAAGGAGGGAACGGAGACGTCCTGTTGCCACAGTCACTGTACCCCGCTGATGCTGCCGCCTGACCTGTTCGGCTCCTCAGCGAAAACCTGAAGATGCAACAGACCTGCTGCTCATTAAATACCCACGCTGCGAGAAGAGCGGCTGCTGCATATGATTGCATGCCAATGTGCATTGGCTCATTTAGTTACACTCGAAGCAGATTGGCCTCTCTAGCGAGATTCCTATTCGTCAGTCTGTCCGACGTACGTCTCCATTCCCTCCTTCAGGGAACGAGGGTTACCTTTGTAACTGAGACGTTATTGTTTTTTGTTTGTTTGTTTGTTTTTACTGCTGCAGTATAAAAAATGAAATAGAGAAATTTCTTATATTTCTTAAATATAAGAAATAGATCCTGCTCAAACTCATTCTTGCTGCAACCACACCTTGACAAAATTACTTGAAAAAAATACAAATAACATGATGAGTAAATGATAACAGAATAAATAATTTGATAACTATTCTGTAAATATCAAGAAAAGTAGCACAGCTAATCTGTTTTGACTATTTTTTTTTTTAAAAACATCTTTAAAATAAAAACTTTTTTTAATGCATTCTGTTAGTTCAGCATTGACTTATCAGAAGTGTGGTATCAGAAGTGTGCTTTGAATTTTCATACACAGCCTGTATTATTCCATCAGATTAAAATAAATCTGTAAATGACTTCTCATAGACACAAATAATGAAACAAGCCACAGAATCAAACCCTTGTCAGTATCTCAAAGGGCATGTTGAGTTGGAGGGGGACAGAATGGGTTGCTTAGAAGACATGAAGTTTTAGATTTAGTGCTCAACAGCTACTAATGACGCCTGATGTGTTTGTGTGCTGTGACTGCATTGCTAGTCAGCACTGGCTAAAAGCATATCATTATCCCTCTCAGTGCACCCTACACCACAGCGAGAGTTGAGAAAATTAGATGTCACAGACATGAAGAAGGGATACAGGATGCCCGTAACCATAGAGACCCTGCCCATCACAGAGGGGACCAGTTCAGGAGGAGGGACAAAGTCCTCGTAAGGGGACAGAGGACACAATCCTGTAGTTTCTGATGAATATATCTGAGAATATAAGAAAAAATTATCCCAAATCTGGTAGTTTCAGTAGAAGCTGTCCACAGTTTCTATTCTGTAGAGCACTGGTAAGACTTTGGCACCCTTCACACCTGGGATTAACATGTGTTTCATATCTACATAGAATCAATATCAAATAGTATCACATTTTTAGCTAGATCCGAAAAGATATCCAATTGAACGTACTGTAAATATAGAAACATCATTTTTGTTTCTCTTTGTTTCCAAACATTTAATTTCTCACAATAATTTGTTATTTTTTATTACATTTTAAGATTTTTCAGTGGTGCAACTAAAAGTACAGTAAAAGTAAAGGCAGCAATTGAAATTACATATATGGAGTGTCTATTTACACTAAGTGCAAATGGCATCCCTTTTTGGCAAACGCTATTTGCACTAGCTCCGCCCACCAATGTCTGGTTGGGACTGGTCAAGTTTTTAAAAAGATGCACAGATTTCAACGTCTTCAGTGGCGCAGCGGTAGAGAGTAAGGCTTGCAGACCTGGCTTACACCTTTTGCCAAGCTTGCATTTATTTTCAATAAAAATGAAAATAATGTTCTAAAAGTGGAAATGAACTGCAAACAAGTGTTTAATAATATTAAAAGTGCTTATTAGGTAGGGTTAAGGGAAGGTGTAAGGAGGGTTTTTATTCTCCGAATAAGGCAGCATCCATTGTTTTGCAAAATGGAAAATAACAGTACTTGAGTTTAGTTGCAAATAACAAAAAAAGCATTAGCTTCATAATATAATCACAATCAATCTTTTTGCATTTACACTAGCAATTACTTTAATTGTGACCCATTTATCTAAATGTTAATAATACCAGGTGTGAAGGATATCTTTGAATTTAAGATTACTTAGCAAAGTTTAAAATGAACTTTAAGCCACAATAATACTTTAAAAAATCTCTATTTAAATTGCCTTTCTTTGTGAAATTATTAGCCAAGTAAACTGAATCACAGCGCTCAATAATTACCCCGTCATCGGGGCATCGGAGCTGTTCGGTGGTGCAATGCGCACTAAATCACTGTGGTATTCTTTGAGGGATCCAAAATTTAGATAATTATTTTGATGATAATTTGGAAACAGCCTGTTTTTATGAGCCTCAAATTTGTCGACATGTTATTGCAAGCCATGTTGTTTGCTGCTCCAGAATTAGCATAATTACTCTTTGACTAAGTGTGTTTATCTGGGGAACGGATCCAGATTCACGTTGGCCTCAGCATTAAGGGAAATGAAAGTAAAGCAGCATTTGCTAAAAGCTCTCCTTTGACATTGTGCTTGTGTAAGTCAGTATCACAGATAGTCTGCTAACAAGCAGAGTGGTTGTTGTAGCAGCAGCTCATTAGCTGTGCAATGACTCTGTCATATCCTGACTCCGTCTCTCGTGCTCCGTGCTGTAATTATCGAGAATGGACTGTGGAAAGAGGGAAGGCCACTAAACGCAATATTGACCGTCTTGTTTAAGCGCAGAATTGACCTGTGTGCTTTAAATATCTCAATCACAGACAGCCACTTGTGGAGCAGAGCAAGAAATGGTCCATCTTTAGGGAGTCTGTAAAAGATTTGTTGCTGCAGAAGGAACGAGAATTTCATGTCATTTGCTGTAATGAAGTCATCACAGTCAAGACACAGACAAAACGACTGAACATGAATAGAATGAGGATAGTTTGTTTGTGATGTCTGAAAAGGCTTTTGTATTTCTAAACATCTGAAACAACACCCATGATACAGAGAGCAGCCTACAAAAATGACATTATTCACATCTGTCTCCCAAAATCAAGGTTTATATTGATTATTATCAACTAAGATATAAATTACCAGTGAAAAAAAATCTTTTCATTAACAAAAGTAAAGATGGAACTACAACATTTTTAAATGAAAACTAAACTAAATTACATTGCGTTTTATATTATCTGGACAGAATGGACTCAAGAAGTGTTTTTGCATGTGACATTTAGTGAAGGGTATATGAAATTGATGATAACTCAATACATCAGTCGACATTTATTTGACCCAAACTGCCTAAAAATACATACATACATACAGTACATACATGAATGAATGAACTCAGCACATAAATATATAATTCAAAAATATTTTAAAAATCTAGCAACCAGATGTTCTCCAGTGCGGGCCATTTCATAACTATTAAACTAAAGCTGAAGTGTGTCATCTGCAATTGGTCAACAGAACAGATTATCCCGTCCCAAACTTATGCCATTGGTTGAGCCAACATTGCTGTGATAGGCTGGGGTGCTGAAATGAGCAAAGCAATTGTAATATCTCAACATTGTTTACACTTTTGAAGAGGAAATCAACTTACAGATAGCTTATTGTGTCTTCATAAGCCTGGATAGGAGAAAATATTTTAACACTGACAAAATAAACACTTCAGATTTAAGGCCAATGATGGTGATGAATGAGGGAATCTCACTGTGAGAAGGTTAGAGAAACAACAACATAAGTTAAGTGTCAGCAGTGCAGAAATTCATTCTGTATGAAATGTAATAATTCTGAGTTATGAAACTTTTTTGCATAAAAAACATTATTTTGAGAGAAAGTAATTATAAAGGCATTATATTGTGATAAAGTTTCTAGGTAGGAATATTTTGTCTTTTATATACAACTGTAAGCCTATTTCCAGCTTTCTTTTTCTTAAAAAAACAGTGGTGTAAACCAGAAATGCCATGGATAAACACAGGGAAATGCAGACTCTCTTGAAACTTGACTGTAAATAGCATGTGTCAAAGCCTAAAGGTAGTAGCAGACTGTGAACTTTACTAATAGGCTATTACTTAACTAAAACTAAAATGTACTAAGTCCAATCCATACATTACCATATCAAATACAACACTTGTAAACATCTAAAGACTGTGATTTAGTTTTCGTCTTCATTGACATGTCCCCACAGTCTGGCGTTAAGTACACTTTATCATGTGCTTTGGGGCTCAGTACTGCCTTATATCAATCACAGCTAATCAAGCGATGGACTGCTGCAACATATCTATACAAAAATGTCACAGTGTGTATTGATTATGAGTGATCTTGAGGTTGTGATAAGAAAGAAATTAAGAAAGAAAGATTAAGGGGAATACGTTGATGTGAGGCCAAATGAAAAACACCATGAGTCTCCAGCTGCAGCTGTATGGCCTTTTAGACAGTACAGCTAATGATAGGGAAATTACTTGTGATAAATCAAGGCTGAATACCCCCGCATTGTGGTTCGCCCGATGTCGGATTGCCATTACTCTTTCAATTTAGTCCTTGATGCATCTTTCACAGATTTAAGTCCCCATATGGCCATTTTCGTTCTCCTGTGGGCCTGTGGCCGTTTGCCAAATCAGTGGCTCTGACACACAGCTCTGCACCAATGACGGAGAGTGAGGTGGCCATGACGAGAAATGATGCCCAGGTGCAGCAATCACAGCTTTAGCGTAGAATTCAACTTGACATTAGTTTAACCACAGACTATTGAATAATATCTATCCTAATTACAAACAACAGGATACCCAGTTATCATCAGACACAGAAAACACACCAAAAATGCATTAAGCACGCTCTACATTGTGCATTTTAAATAGACACTGGTAGAATGGAGTTTAAAAAAAGTTCTTGATACTGCCTGATGAAGCAACGTTTTTTAAGAATTCAGACAATTGGATAAATTGAAGCTTGACTTCAATTTATCCAATTGTCTGAATTCTTAAAAAAACTTTGCTTCGTCAGACAGTATCTTTTTTCCCCACAAAGAAATACATACTTTTTGGGTTTAGTATGCTATAAGTGGGCAAATTGGGATGCAGCATGTTTTCATAAGATTGGCTTTGGAATCGGACTACACTGATTTTGCTGTATGTTTTCAATTATTTAAAAATAATCATATAGATTCAGTCGTTTGGTAATCTGACTAAGCTGGTTGCGCTGTATGGTTTCGATTACTGCCTAGGATTTATTCATTCATTCATTGTCGATTCCTTAACCGCTTCATAATTTGTTTTTGAAATTGGAAAACATTGCTTTGCTGTGTGTATTTTGATTCACTAAAGAGCGCCAATGCAAAAGATTGATTCGTTTGGGAATCCGACTACACATCTCGTGCTAAAGGTTCTGCCCTGTATATTTAGTAGCTGTGCTGCGGCATAATGATAATAAATAGTTTTGCATCTGTGGGAAAATTCAATTTCCAGAACTGTTAAAGAGGACCTGTTATGCCCATTTTTACAAGATGTAATTTAAGTCTCAGGTGTCCCCAGAATGTCTGTGAAGTTTTAGCTTAAAATACCTCACAGATCATGTATAAATCCATGTTGTAAATACCCATTTCTAACTACAGTCAAGAACAGGCTGTTTTCGTGCATGTGCCTTTAAATGCAAATGAGCTGCTGTGCCCTGCCCCCTCTCTACGATCACAGTTCTTGCCTCAATCGACATCTGCTTGGTTTTGATTATCATCTATATCGCGATCACTCTCATGGATAGCATAGTTCTTCTTTTATCATTAAAGTTTATTATTTTCACATGTTTTAAAGCTATATCAGTTTAAACATCTAATGGATCGTTTTCTGAGCGCACTTATCTGAAGCGCACACACACAGCAGCTGGCTGTCACAGTCAAGTCTCGTGAGTAACTTCTCTTTCACATTTTTTGTTTAGTTTAAACTGTCAAGTACACACAAGGTTCTGTCAAAAACACACACAGTTCACGTAAACACAGTCAGTTATGTCTGTGAACGTAAACAGCAGGCAGTTACAGCAGTTACAGAAAGTTACAGCAGTTACAGAAATCGTATGGGTATATTAGATCTGTGGTGCATTCCCTTCAAATATAAAACTAATCCACTGAGTTCATTGGCTCAGATGTCAGTAAACGAAGACTGTAATGTTCACTCTTACATCTAACAACAAAACATCTCAATTACTTACCAGACATTGTTGGCGCTACAGCTGCTCGAGTGCGGAGAAAATGAGGGACAGCTTACAGCTCGCTGAGGGCGGAAACTATGGCAAAGCAGGATTGTCAGTCAGCGGTCGTGGGCGGGGCCTGTGGCTAATGTGACGTCACATTAGCACCATGGCTGAAAACAGGTTGGGAGACACTGCTTATGATTTATGGGGATTGACAAAAAAGGAGTGGGTGGATTTTTATCACTATAGGGTGGTTCACACACTGCCAACACACATTTATGTCCAAACACCATGCAAAAGTAAATTTTGCATAATAGGTCCTCTTTAAAGGAACCAAAAGCCATGAAAATGATTTGTACTCTATTTTTTTAGCTACAAGTGTCACCAAACAGAAAATTATCTCCAAATAAGGATATTCAAACAAACAAAAGCATGTTGTTTACATCTTTCGTTTCAAGGATATTAACATGCAAATGACTTGGTTGTCTGTACACTACAACTGGAACAGAAGGGTGTTTCGTAGGAGGTACTTTCATTCAAAGATGCTGCTGTTAAGACAGAGGTTTCAGAGGCCACGGACCACCAAATCTACAAAATGATCATCCCCATGAGGGACCATCCTAATGTTTTCTACTTACTATAGTACTCTACTCTTAAATTTATTTATTTATTTAAAACATATTTATTTTACTTATTTTATTTTATCTTTTCCACAGACCCCCTAGCACTCTCTTGCAGACCCCCAGTTTGAAAACTCATGTGTTACACTCACTGAGTTGACAGTAAGGCAGTTGCCTTCAGCAGCTACCTTCAGAAACTTGGACACAGCCCAAGTTTCAATCTACCCTAACACGCAAACTTTTGATGACCAACCAGAAAATAATTGGTGTGTCAGAAATTATGGCACATTTTCAGACCCCTGGTCAATGCGCTGATTACCCCTTCTTTCTGGTTTCTGACACCTGACCCAAAGATTGTGGACACACCAATAAATTCTTGGAGAAAAATAAGAAATCCTGTTCTATTACAGAAAAAGCGTGCAGCTGCAAAGACTATTTCTTTTTGTTTGTTTGTCAGTTTATGACATAGTTAAACCATGGGGAAAATGGTATGCTGTGAAACGGATTGTCTTGATTGTAGTAATTTATTTTTCAAGCTGGGCAAATGGAAAGGTGGGTGATACTGCTGATTACCTTGTCATACGTTTTTGTAGGTTATGTGCCTTTACAGAGATCTTTGAGAAGTGTAAATACCAAAGCTGACAATGATTATAATTTTTGACATTGTTCTTTACATCCTTGTTGTTTTTATTTTTAGGTCACCTGATTGGCTTGCATGAATGAGAAAGATTATAGTGTTAACACCAACACCTGATTTACTCCTTCACATGACTCATCCTGCTCTTGAAACAACCACCCAACAGCATGTTTATTGGGTTTCTTATGTTGTATTGTAAATTGAAGTACAACAGGATGTGTGTGATATTTCAGCAGGTTTCTCTCGTAGCCTAAAGTCTCAGTCACAAGTGTGATTTTGTCCCCTTCTGTTTCTTCATTGGTATTATTGATCTTGGGTATGTATTTTGTGTTCACAGTGCTCCCGTTCCACATCAAAGTGACAGTACTGACTGGCGTCTTATCAGGATGCACTTCATTATATATGGTACAGCAAGCATTACTGGGCAGCTCAGAGGCTCTGAATATGTGTATGTAAATATCCTTTTGTTAGTTTCATTGGGTTCTGTGCAAAATTGCTCTTGCTTGGATCCATATGTTTGCTCGTTTCCAGGCTGAACCTGAGATGCTTTTTCAATACAAAACTACACATAAACATAAAACAAGGCTAATGGGATGTAATATGTCTACCTTGGCCTGATAGAATGATGAATTGTTTTAATTATATTTCATATAATGCTTAATGCTGTCCTCGAGGTTCCAGTGCATACTCAGCAACAGAAGATGCAAGTACTTAAACGGTGACTCAACTTTTCAAAATGAACTTCATATACTTATAAAAGGAGCTAAAGAGCTCTAAACATGTTTGATTTAGACATAAGCTAACAATTGCTGATGCACAGATAAGTATCTGGCCTCTGATGTAGTCACTTGCGAGTAAATGAATGATTTCATTGAAACCACTGGAATGTAATTGTTTCACCTTTATTGGAATGGATAGTTGAGATGAAGGGAAGAGGATCAAGACATGACTTGGGACAGATTTTAACTTACAAGCACATACTTCGATATTTGGAAAACATGTTTTGTATGTGTATATAACAGCAGCCATGTTCTAAATTAAATGTGGATTTATGAAGTGATTTCAAGTTAGATGCAACTACCCAAGGGGTTTGGGTATTCGCTCTATTCACTCTCCATTGACAGCCATTCAAAAGAAGCCATGCATTCTGATAAAATAATTTTTTAGTCTTTGGTTCCCGGAATATTCCCTGAACATTCCCAGAACATTATTTTTTTAAGGTTTGTTTTTGGTTAGCCAGGAAAGTTTTCTTAACTGAAATTTAATCAGCCATTACTCCAGTCTTCAGTGTCACATAATCCTTCAAGAAATCATTCTAATATGCTGATTTGTTATCAGTGTTGTAAACAGTTGTGCTGCTTAATATTTGATCGTCACTGAGATCTCGCAAAGGGACAAAACGGATCATCATTGAAATCTCGTAATGAAACAAAACCGACTGGCTTTGAAATCTCATCAAAGAACAAAAAAACAAACAAACAAACAAAAAAAAAAAATGATTTAAATTTTGTAACCAAATAAAACAGACCTTCACTGAAATCTCGTAAAAGGAACAAAACCAACACTCATAACAGAATAAAACTGACCATTATTGAGGTCTGTTAAAGGATTAGTTCACTTTCATATAAAGTTCATATCTCGGTCATTTAAAAAAAAAAATGTAAATGTAAACAAACGATCGCCTTCCAAGTGCTTCCGCCAAAACCGCATTTTCGTATTCTTCAAAAAGCTTATGCTTTATGTCCTACGCCTTCCCTATTCAACTTACGGAACAAACATTAAATTTTTTCTCGGAAAGCGATCATTTGTGTATATAAAGCATATACATTTAAACCTTTTTTCGTAAATGACCGATCGTTTCACTAGATAAGACCCTTATTCCTCGTCTGGTATCGTTTAAAGCCCTCTGAAGCTGCACTGAAACTATAATTTTGACCTTCAACTGTTTGGAGGCCATTGAAGTCCATTATAAGGAGAATAATCCTGGAATGTTTTCATCAAAAACCTTAATTTCTTTTTGACTGAAGAAAGAAAGACATGAACATCTTGGATGACATGGGTGTGAGTAAATTATCAGGAAAATGTTATATGAAAGTGAACTAATCCTTTAATAGAACAAAACCGACCGTCATTGAGATCTTGCAATTGAACAAAACCGACCATCATTGAAATATCTTAACGGAACAAAACCAACTATCGTGAAAATCTCGGTAAGGAACAAAACTGACAGTCATTAAAATCTTGTAAAGGAACAAAACCGACCATCATTGAAATCTCGTAACAAAACAAAACGACGACCCTCATTAAAATCTTGTAACTGAACAAAACCGACCATCATTGAAATCTCGTAACAAAACAAAACGACGACCCTCATTAAAATCTTGTAACTGAACAAAACTGACCGTCATTGAAATCTCATAATGGAACAAAACTGACACTGGAAACCAACCGTCATTGAAATCTCGACACTAAACAAAACCAACAGTTTGAATCATTTTAAACTCAACTGTCATTGAAATTTCATAATAAAACGAAACCGACCATCGTTGAAATTTCATAATAGAGCAAAGCTGATCGTCATTGAAATCTCGTAATGAAAAAAAAAAAAAGAACTGTCATTGAAATCTTGTGATCAAATAAAAACGACTGACACTGAAAACCAACCATCATTAAAATCTTGTAACAAAACATAACCGACCATCATTGAAATGTCGTAATGGAACAAAAGAGAGACCGTCATTGAAATCTTAACGTAACGAAAATAACCATTGTTGAAACTGAACAAAACTGACCATCATTGAAATCTCATAATTAAAGAACTGTTTCAAATTCCACTGTCATTGAAATTTCATAACGACAAAACCGACTGTCACTGAGATCTCGTAACTGAACAAAACCAAGCATAATTAAAAAATCTCATAAAGGAACAAAACCGTACTCATTGAAATCTAGAAAAGGAACAGAACCAACCATCATTGAAATCTCATAACAAAACAAAAACGTCAACCATTGAGATCTCATAAAGGAACAAAACTGACAGTCACTGATATCTAGTAAAAGAATGAAATCAACAATCACTGAAGTTTTGTAAAGAAACTAAACCAACCATCATTGAGGTCTCGTAAAGAAATAAAACCCGAACGTCATCGAAATCTCAGAAAGAAACAAAAACGACCGCAGTTGAAATCTCATAATGGAACAAAGCTGATCGTCATTGAATTCTCGTAATGGAAAAAAATGAATTGTCAGTGAAATTTTGTAACCAAATAAAACTGACTGATACTGAAAACCGACATCATTAAAATCTTGTACTGAAATAAAACCGACTGTCATTGAAATCTTGTACAGGATCAAAACCGACCGTCATTGTTATTAAGTAAAATGAAATTAACATTCTATATAAGTTATTTGACATTATTTAAAAATATCCTCCCTGCAATGTTCTGGGAACGTTATTTTATGGTTGCTAAAAATAAAACCTAAAAAGAACTTTCCCAGAACGTTATTATTTGGTTCTCTAAAAATAATCAAACGGGAACCAATTACTTTGGAGAATGTTCTGTGTTTGCTGGGATTTTTCTTTCCAAGAGCCCACTGAGTGGAAACATGCTTATATCACTAGTTTTTTGCTGTATTTTAATTCTTGCATCAAATCATTTTAGTCCACTTTGCAGCTTGTTTGTCCAAATTATGGCTTTTTTAAAAGAAAGAAAGAAAAAACCTTGCCCGTTTAAGCCAAACATTTCTCTTATTTTTTTTCAAATAGCATTAAAAAAATCTTTTTCCCTAAAACATGGAGGTACCCAGATGCCTTCAGAGGTTTCCAGTCAGAGTACTCAAGGGAGTCTTATAATTCAATGTAAATGTTTGTTTCATCCTTAGAATCACTTCAGCTGTGTCCCAACAACCTGTGACCTCTCAAGCAGGCGTGATGACAGAGGTCAGCGCATTACACCTGACAACCACAATCAGCATGGGCATGTGCAGCTGGAAATTACCATTGTCATTTATGAAGATAATTATTGTAATCTCCTTATACATCAGCCATTACCAGCATAGTGTATTGGAAATGAGGGGTCTATTGCTTATGGAACATTTGTCGCTTTATTCACTTTGTCTCTCTCTCTCTCTCTCTCTCTCTTGCTAACCCTCTTTCTCTCCCTCTTTTTCTCACTCATACTGAAACCATCTTTTCAAATCATTAAATAACCATCTCATTCTGTGCCAACAGGTTTAAATGAAAGGGACTGTGGCATTACAAAGACATTTAGAATGAATTCTGCTCTCTGGGTAATTGGCACATGCGACGCAACAGGCTTTTAGCGTCACCTGTTGTTTTTTCATCACAAACATCTGACTGTGGCACATCAGATCTCATATGTCTGAAAATGTCATAGGGCTGTAAATACTTTTTTCATATAAGTGTGACTGTTCTACTTTTGCCTTTCATACATTTGCAATATTGCGTCTCTTAGTCATTATCACAACACAGCCAAAAGTGAGCAACAATTGGTGTTGGAAAAGCCATTTTATAATATTAATTTGGTCCATTTTTACTGTTCAGCAAGATGACAGATGACAGTTTTGTTAGAGTCTATGCCTTTCGGTTCTTATTAATATGAATATCCTATAATGCAGTATCACTAGAATGTGGTTGCTTGTTATGTTTGTAATGTTACACTGAAACAATGTGCTGATAAATCTGTTTATCAGTATCCAAAATATACAGTGGAGTCCAAAAGTCTGTGACCCCTAGTAAAATATTCTATTGAGCAAGTTTCTAATTTAATATATTTACATTTTATCAGGGTAAATTATATTATCAGGATAGTAATTTGAGTGAAAAGTTCAATTAAAAAATTAAAATAAATGTCAGAATATCTTTAGTCCATGTGCTCAGTGTCACAAATGTACTTATTTGAGCAGTGGCCTTATTTTCTTATTTTTGCATATAATTTTTTTTAAATCTTAAAACTTTATGTTTTCTGAATTTTTTTACAATGTTTTTTTTCCCAATGTTTGGACTTTTGGACCCCACTGTATATTTAAATAAGCATTGTAAAACTTACATGTTTGATAACTAAGTTATAAAAAAAGATTGTTACTTAGTAGAATTTATGGTTTTGTTTTGTTCTTTTGTTTTAATTTCTACAAACTAAAGTTGTGGTTGCATGAACACACAGAGGGAAAAAATCAATTATTGACAACTGGTCAGAAGGACACATTGCAAAAACTAGAGTTCATATGCTGTCAGGTGTTTTAAAAGTGAGAATAATAGTCAATATAAAAGTCAGAATTAATCAAATGTTTGATTTACTTGATCTGAATGTGTTAACTGCTTTCTTGTGTGATTGTTTCTCTTCTTGTTGAAGAGAAACAATGGCAAAATCTATTGTTTGAGGAGAAAAAGATGTTGTCAAGCTTGACAGCAGAGATTAACTATACTGACATATCTTCAACCCAATAACTGATATTGATATTGACATTTGACAGAATAGACGATAAAAAACACCAAAAGTACTGTTGCTGTTCAGTGCCGTGTTTACACAGAGCCATTTATTCAGCTGGTTCATTAACCTGGAGGACATTAGGGGTTCTGCAAAGGTGATTCGGACATTTTTTTGTGAGATGAACTGAAGTTTGTGGTGTTCTGGAATGATGAACAGGTATGCAACGTGTTTACTGTGATCTGTTAAGTGTGGGGTGGAAACGATTCCCATTCCACTATGTTTCGGTAATGTTTTGGGATTGTGAAAGCTTCAATACGTTATCAGTGATAGACCTTTATGTTTTGCTACTGTTATAGCGTATCTTTGGCTTTCATCACCCTGCTTCCGTTAGCTTTTGGCTTAGAGCTGACAGGACTATTTGGGAGCTTCACATCACCAAACTTCCCAAACGTCTATTATAACAATCAGCGTATGGTGTGGAATATTACAGGACCAGAAGGACACAGATTACGTCTCTACTTCACTTATTTTAGCCTGGAGCCTTCTCATCGCTGCGAATATGACTATGTTCAGGTTAGATCCATGTTTTTAACAGAGATTTAAAAGTTGGGTCATTTTTGGGGATATGAATGTTATTTCGGTATTACAGATAATCAGTCTTGGAATTTGATAAAGAGAATTGCAGTTTTAAATGAGAAAGTGCAAATCCAAATCAGATTTCAATCAGGAATCTGTTAGTTTGGCTGATTGAAAGCTTTACCAGGTTTACCTAATATGAAATGTTCAGTCCTTTTCAGATTAAAATAATCCCCCCTGTTTTTCAAAGAAGTGGTCTAATATAAATCTTAGATTTGAGCTTTATTTGAATGATTTATCATTAAACAGTAAAAAGTATGTAATGTAGATTTTTATTCAAATATTTAAAGGGTTAGTTCACCCAAAAAAGGAAAATTCTTACATTAATTACTCACCCTCATGTCGTTCTACACCCTTTAGACCTTTGTTCATCTTCTGAACACAAATGAAAATATTTTTGATGAAATCCGATGGCTCAGTGAGGCCTGCACTGAGAGCAAAGCCACTGAACCCTATCCATAAAGGTACTAAAGACATATTTAAAACAGTTCATGTGATTACAGTGGTTCTACCTTAATATTATAAATAATTTTCAACAATATCACGTGATGGCCGATTTCAAAACACTGCTTTACGAATCGAATTAGTGGTTCGGAGCGCCAAAGTCATGTGATTTCAGCAGTTTGGCAGTTTGATAGGAGATCTGAATCACTAATTCGAAACAAAAGATTTGTAAAGCTCCGAAGCAGTGTTTTTTTTGTTTGTTTGTTTGTTTTTTTTCTCGTCGCTTTATAATATTAAGGTTGAACCACCAGTGGTGTAACTTTGTTTTAAATAGTGGTTGGGACAGGAATGTGTGTGGTGGGGGTAGTTTTGTATTTGTATCATTACAATAATAAATGCACAAAATGTATTGACATAGACCTCATGTTTAATACGATAGTTTCGTCCTTACATCTACTATTAATACATTATATCGTTAGTCTTGAGAGTATTTACATTAGCCAATAGAGACCCGACTGAGCCATCGGATTTCATAAAAATATCTTAATTTGTGTTCCAAAGATGAACAAAGGTCTTACGGGTGTAGAATGACATGAGGGTGAGTAATAAATTACATTATTTTAATTTTTTGGGTGAACTAACCCTTTAAGTATATTGAAAATAGTTATTTATAATCAATATACTTAATAATTAGATATTTATAATATCAAATATTAGCCAAGCAAGTGTAGACCTACCCTTTCTAGTAAACCTGTTATTGAACTGCACCTATAAGCACCATTTCCAAGTAATATCAGAAAACTCATGCTGAACATTTGATTTAACCTCTTTGTCATGAAATGCACAGTATGGCTGTTATGTAAATGCAGTCTTGAATCTGTGCTTGTAATAATTACTACTTGCTGAAACTTTTCAGGTGTTCTTAGAAGGGAATAAGACGGTCCGGTTCTGTGGCGAGGCAGAGAAAAATTACGGTGATGCGCCCAAAAACACTGTCATCTATTCTGCCAGCAACACCATGTCAGTGCTCTTCAGATCAGATTACTCCAATGAGGACCGTTTCACAGGCTTCCAGGCATTTTATTCTGCTGAAGGTGATGGAAACAATGGATTCACAACATGTCTCTCTCTTCCGCTGCCACCTCTTGCTGTGTGTGTTGCTGCTAAAGTGTTAAACTAGATGATAATTTAAAAATGCTAAGTAAATTCAATATTTACTTGTTTATAATGTTGTATAGTCTAAAATGAAAAAAAAAAAAAGATTTTAAATATACAGTATATACTAAAGTTGTTTTAATTATATAAATATATAAATGTGTTTTTATTTTTTTATACATACTTGAATTTATCTTAGTGGATGTCCAAATCCGTATGAGAACAGTTGCTAAACTACCTCTTTTTACTCTTTATAGATATTGATGAGTGCCTGAGCACTGTGAATGGAGAGCCTGTGTGTGACCATAATTGCCATAATTATGTGGGGGGCTTTTACTGCACTTGCAGATTGGGATACCAACTCCACGTTGATAAAAGACACTGCCCTGGTAAGGCTGATACCGGAACAGATGAAACCCCTGGCCTGTAGTTTTTCTGCTAATTGATTTTGAATTGTATGGGACATTATATAATACTATATAATATGTTGTGTACATTGATTTTCACAAAATAGCTAGTTAAAATAAACGCATTATAAATAGAAAATAAAGCACTTGAGACAGTAGAGTGCTTATTCGTTTCTATTCAGACTCTTTCTGTCAAATTTCTAATAACTCACAAATAATTATTACATTATATTCTTATATAGTATATTATTATTAACTATAGAAAACATCGCATTTTAGTTTATTATATTAAGATATTATATTTGTCCTGCACCAGAGCTTAAGGGCTTTGAAATGTGCACACCTTTTTTGTATTTTTGATTCTTCAGTAGATTATACTAAACCATAATGTTTTAGTAATAAGTTCAAGTAGCTTTAAAATACCTTTAGTGCGCAGGTGAATGGAATTATATTGAAAAAAACCCAAATATATATGAAAAATGAATAAGTTGGCAATACTCAAAAAAAAATTTAAGTTAAGAAATTCAAAGTTTAAGTAACCAGAACTGGCAGATTTTTATTTTGTACTACTATATTAATTGTTCTTAACTTGAAATGTTTGAGGACACTAATACATTTAACTTAAAATTATCACGTAACCCCGATGTGAATATTTTTATTAGTGTAAAATTAGCTAGCTATAACAGCTAATTCAAAAAATGCTAACTTAATAACATATTAACAATAGCATGGTATAGCACTTGCTGAATGAGTACAACAATATAAAGCATTTAACATGCTTGCTCTCAAACCAAGCCACATGCACTGCTTGTCACCATGATGGTAACTCTCCAAAACCCACATTAACAGAAACTCTTCTGAATTAGCATAACAAAACATTAATCACAACTAAATCTCCCACTTAACAATAATCTTGCACAAAAAACCTTATATAACACTTAATTTTAGCATTTATTCTCCCTTTCGAGTGCCATGGGCAAAGCATGCTGGGAAATAGAAATCCCAGCCCAGTTTCAGTTAAACATAAGTTTGTCTAAATTAAAGGAAATAAGTCCATAAAACTCAAAACAATAAAACAGTTCAGTTTACTTAAAATATATCAGTTCTGTGAACTTGAATGAAAAAGAAAATTCTAAATACTCATAAAAGTTAATTTGACTGAACTAATTTGTTTCATTTATGTTTGTCCTACTCAAACCAATTAATTATTTTGAGCGTTAGGGTTTACAGTGCAGACAAAGCATTATGAAATAATTTACTTACGGTTTGTGATGCAGCTGCTGTCAATATAGTTGGCTGCTTCATCTTTCAACAAAGGTTTCTTTGTGAACTCTCCATTACACTGCGCCTTGTTTACAAAACAAAATGCTCCGAACCAACATATAATCCTCCAACAAGACCTGGGACACCATTAAAATAAACCATCCACTTGTTTTAAATCTGTACAGAGATGAAAACAAGCTGTTTTAAACTGGATGCGTCAAAGCAAACATTTTTCACTCTTCCATTTGTCCTGTTTTCGACATACACAAGCGTAGACTACTGTATAGACAATGTCAGTGATTATAATGGGTTCTATTTTCTTTTGATGCAACACTTACATTCACTGTAGACAAATTAACGATTGAATGCCAGTGGGCGGGGCCTCTAGTGTGATGATGTATAACTATTAATGGGCGTCTTGAAAATGAACCATTTTTGGAGCTTGATTAAATAATTGCTTTGCTTATAATTTTTTTGCTTTTTAAGCTATATGAAACTTACAGGACATTTTAATGGTACAAAAAGATCAAGGCAAATTTGATTTCTCATGACATGACCCCTATAAAGGGATAATTTAATCAAGCTCATGTCATTCCAAAATTGTATGAACTTTATTTCTTCTATGGTACACAAAAGAAGACATTTTAAAGACTGTTTAAACTGATTTGTGTCCATCCAAAACAAAGCAACATTGCACTCCATATACATTTATTGCATGGACAAAAAAAAAATCTTGTGTTTATATGAGCAACAGACTCTGTCTGAGCAACTGTCTGTAATCTAAGATATGTAAACACATTTATTAAGAAGAAACAACTTTTAGCTGCATAAGTCCTGATATGTTTAGCACATATTGTCATACAGCTCAGTACTCATTTATGCTCCAGTAGTGACTCTTGTACATCACAGACCTGTTGAAACAGCGGTTACAGCAGCAGGCTGGGCAGCCACGGCTCACCACACACTATCTATCAGCCCTGTCAACAGCTCTTGATTGAGCTAGCATATCCTATAATCGAGCAGGAAATAGAGTCACCAAATAGTATAGGGGTTTGTTATATCACTGATAGAGTCGCCGCAACTAACTGCATAGCGTGTTTTTGATATAAGCAAGGTTGAATGGGGTTTCGAATAGGCATATTTACATTTTCGACCTTCAGGTTGTGAAAACTTTTGGCAGAAAAATTGATTAGTTTCAAAAACTCCTCTCATTTAAAGTGCTAATGTAAACTGAGGTTCTGGACAGCACTGACTGTCTTTAGCCTGAAGCACGCTTCAGCGACAGACACAGTGATGATACAGTGGGCAGCGTCTCGCTAGTGTGCCTGTATAAAGCAGTTGATCTCTGTCACTCTAAGCGAGTCCAGGTTAATTACCATTGGTTCCTGAGAGAACAGCGTTATAGGGATCAGTTGAAAATTGATACCTGTTTCGAGCTGTAATACTGTGCTAATGATGGGTAATTAATCACAATTACCAGCCCAGACATGCCTCTTAGTTGTTTTTCTTTGCAAATCGGGGAGATAGAGACATCACATCATTTTACAGAGAAGGGAAGACAGAAACAATGACTTGTGTCTGAATCATTTAATCATATGAATTAGTAGACCTTTGCCCTCCTCAGCTCCCCATTTTTAGCAATTGTAGCATCTGCGCTGGGGTTGGGGTTCATTTATTAAATTAATAGTGTGGCCAAAAATAAAAATTCTGTCACCATTTACTCACCCTGAATATTCAAAACTGTTTGACTTTCTCTCTCTTCTGTGGAACACAAAATGGGAAATTCTAAATGTGACTCATGCGCTATATTCGAACTCTTTGGAAAATTGAAGTCATTATTCACTGAAAATCTTCCCATCCAGTAAGTACTACTCAGTCACCGAGTCAATGATTCAGACTGAATCAAGATTCGACTCAAAAGATTGATTTGTTCCTAAATCAGCCATCACTACTACTTCTTTCATGAATTTGCCTAGAGTGTGTGTCTAGGTTTTCAGTGAATATTACTTTTATAGTTTCAGTAAATGTATGGTTTTAAAGCTTTCAAGCTTCACAGAAGATGCAAAAGTACAATAAATCTTTAATTGTACTTTCTCATCTTATATAATGCTTGAAAGCTGTAGTTCCCATTGATTTTAATGGCATGGAAAATAGTGAACAAAGAATTTTTTCAAATTTTAAAATAAAACATGAACAGGAAACAAAACCAAAACTAGACGTGACAATGTTGATGACAGCATTTTCATTTTGGGGTGATACATTCCTATGTTTATTAGAAGTACTGTGATCACAATTAAACTGAAGCAAATGCTATTGAATAAGTACAGTATGTGTCTCATTATTCTATTCAAAGTACCAGTGACTACCAATTGATTTTGTATGCTGATTCTGACTGAATATATATTTGAGGATATAAATACTGTCATTGCTAATTTTTTATCATACATAGTGGTCAAATATCAAAGCTAGAGTCCTAAATCTTTCTGATGATTCACAGTGAATCTAAACATCAGCTATCTGGAGCTGCCATGATTTTGGTGTCTAAAGTGGTTTGAGTAAACAGGTTAATTTGTTTGTTGTGTTTTTTACACCTCTCTCATTCATGATCTCATTCAAATTCAAAAAATTATAGCAAATTTACTACCTGAAAAACTGTACTGTATTGACTGTTTATAACTCATTACTATTGTTTTAGCTGTAAAGAGTTTGCATTTGTCAAAGTATCTAATTATCATGCATGTAATGTTTGTAACTCATAAATTTCACTCTAAATGCAGTGACGGAAAACTTTTTCTCTGGCCATTTTACAGGTGGAAAGGTTTATTTACTCCTGAGCATCCCAGATCAATGTCGCAATTTCCTGCAGTCCTCAGTGTTAAATGTAGCATGGATAGTTGTCTGTTTAATGTATGTGTGTGCGTGCTTTTGACAATTCCCAGTGGGTGTGAAAATGCTTTTTCTCCACTGTAGTTGAGTGTAGTGGGCAGGTGTTTCAGCAGAGGTCAGGTGAACTGAGCAGTCCAGAGTACCCAGGTGTTTACCCCAAGATGAGCCAGTGTGATTACACTATAAGTTTGATGGAAGGCTTCCAAGTGACCCTGGACTTTCAAAACCTGTTTGATGTGGAGACTCATCCTGAAATCCACTGCCCTTATGACATCCTCAAGGTTGGTTATTTCACAATCAGCAAGCACTGACAGCACTCCAGCTAGGATGGTAGTTCAAACCTAAAACAACAGCCATAATAGCATGTGTGTGGACACATCTGAATCACTTTAATGGGGTCCTTGTGGGTCCTTTGGGAACTCAATACCTCTACCTTGTTAAATAGAGATTAAAAAGCCTTTTCGCTGAAATTTTATATGTAATCTAAACAATTACATGGAATAGTTCAACCCAAAACACAATTTTGTTATCTTTAAAAAATGGAATAGTTCACCCCAAAACCATAAAAAAACAAACAAACAAACAAACAAAAAACATTAAAATAAATATATGAACATATGATTTTATTTCTTTCTTTAAGACATTTTAAATACAGTGGAGTACAATAGGGTCCAAAACAACACTGGACTCCTCAACCTTCATTGTATGGTCCAGTTTTTCAAAAATATCTTTTGTGTTTTCATTTTTTAGGGTGAAGGATCCCTATATTATGTTGCTGGTCAGTTTGACCAGTTTTTCTCATTTATGGTCATAAACATGCATGCGAAGTGTCAGCACTGTGATGTGTTGTGGAATGTGTGAACAAAATTTCTGTTACGATTATGAAGTGTGTGTGTCAATTAGATTTTTTTATTGTTAAAGGCAGCTGCACAGACCTACCATAATTTATTTTGATGTATTTTGTTATTTACATACATTACATTATTAGGGTATTTACATTAATGCTTTTGGCAGACGCTTTTATCAGAAGAAACTTACACTGGATTGATGGCGTATGTTTTTATCAGTTCATGCATGTTCAGTTTGCTGGGAACCCATGATTTTGGCATTGTTTGCGACATGCTCTATTGTTTGAGCTTCTGGAAAGCACACAAAAGAACTGATTTTCAACACGTCTTGTGTTTAAAACGTTCAAATGTTAAAATACAGTACTCTTAATAATATTCACAGTTTATTTTTTTTTTTAATTGGTTATTAAATACAGATTTAAAAAGAAAAAAGAAAAACAAAAAACGTTCTCAGGCTTTTTTGTAATATGCGAGAATGATAAATATTAAATATTTGCAGTTTTTGCCAATAGATTTTTGGTGAATTGTATTGAGTCCAGTTAAGGTCAATCTGGCCCCAACCATAAAATTCGTACCCAAATTTTAAACATAATACAATGATTAAAGTGCAGAATAACTACAAACATAGAATAACTATAAGACATTTAACTAATTAATGTGTACTAAATGTAATAAAATATTTTATATGGTTCATAGAATCCCCACAAAACCATCATAATGCTGCACTTTATATTGAAGACTCGTTTTAAGCTTAAGGAAGATTATTTACAGTACAAGTACTGTTTGAAGAGAGACATAATATGCCTTCTAGTGCACTTGTTGAGTGTTAGAAAAGATTGATTTTAGAGTGGTTTACACAGAGAAGATTGGCTCTCCATGAAAATATGGTTGATAAGTGTTTGAGTGTTTACTTTTCAGCACCGATTTTTATACTCTGCATCAAAGCTCATTCGATTTTAATGACTGAATCCAATACCCTTTTTATGGCGTTAAACATCTTGTTATGGCTTAGGAAATGTGTAGTCGGTTTTCCCTCTCACTGCTTTTACAAACAAATATGTTCTCCTCAGCACTGGTGTTAAGCGTCAAACTACTCCACTAATCACTGACCTGAAGGCTGTTGAATACATAATGTATGCTCTCTCATGCCCTCCACAACTGCCCATTATTTCTCCTCACCCTCCCACCTCCCAAGAGACTTGTTTATCTATTGCCATTTGTATACACTGATAATTCAAACTGTTTTTTTTAAGATCGCTGCAGGTGGAAGGGAGTACGGCCCATTTTGTGGCAGGACCCCACCAAGAAAAATAGAGACAGGAACTCACAAAGTGCATGTGACCTTCCGTTCAGATGGTTCTGGGAAAAACAAAGGCTGGAAGATCAAGTATACCAGCACAGGTAGTTTATAACCCCCTTTTCTGTACCTTTAGGCAAGTAAAGGATTATTTACCCAACCTCAGTTTATTTTGTGATAATGAGCAGCTAAAAGGATAGTTCACCCAAAAATGAAAATTCTGTCATCATTTTCTCCCCCTCAAGTTGTTCCAAACCTGTATACATTTCTTTGTTCTGTTGAACACAAAGGAAGATATTTGGAAGAATGTCAGTAACCAAGCAGATCTCGCCCTCCATTGACTACCATAGTAGGAAAAAAAAATACTATAGAGGTCAATAGGGGGAGAGATCTGTTTGGTTACTGACATTCTTCCAAATACCTTCCTTTGTGTACAGCAGAACAATGAAATTTATACAGGTTTGGAACAACCTGAAGAGGAGTAAATGATGACAGAATTTTTATTTTTGGGTGAACTATCCCTTAACTGTGCATAATCCTACAATGAGCAGTCTGATACAAAGTTACCATGGATGACGTTGAATTTAGAGTGCAACAGCCGTGTTCCAGAATTAAAAGTCCCACAGGGGAATTGATTTTAATTGATAATACCTTAAAAGAAGACCTGTGAGCTACGAGGTTGCTAATTGATGGTACAGTATATGCTTTTGTTGAAGCAATCAGCCTGCATTATTTTATCTTACATTTTAAATAATCAAGTTCAATAGCAGAATACCTGTTAAAAAACTACACTACCCATTTTTCTGCAAAGAAATCTTCACCTATCAGAGAATCTCAACAAGCAAGCAAATTTTGTACTTTTCCGTTCATATTAAAGTTGTAATGTTGTGATTCACCTTGTAGCAGCTTTGCTTAATGATTTGTAACTCTTTAACAAAGACTTCCCCTATGGGGAAAAATACTTCAGGGAACAAAGTCGCTGAAAAAGTGGGTAGACACTGTTGCACTCTATTAAGAAAAAGTTGACCTTTGAATTGAATTGAACAAACAGTATCAAGTATTCCAGAATATGTGTAATAATAATGATTAATATGGTGTTTCCTTTTACATTTGTTTTGTGTGGATTCTCTCTCAAGCACATTTCAAGAAAATGATGAATGGTGTACAGGCTACCAAAAAATAAATGTTTTGAAGCAGGGTTTCAGATATGATGGCTGCCTACAGACATTTTGGACATGATGCATTAAGAATCACATACACATTTAAATGACAAGTTAATGGCCTGGTTTCCAGAATGAGTTTTCATTACTAGTGCTCACTATTCCCTTCTCTCATAGCACAGCCATGCCCAAACCCTGTGACTCCTCAACATGGACGTATCCAGCCCCAGCAGTCTCAGTACATCATGACAGACACTTTCAATGTCACATGTAATCTGGGCTATGAATTAATTCTGGTAACCGTTTTGCCTCTTTTACTTTCTCTAAGATTAAAAAAAAAAAGGGCTTGGTATGCTATATAGAGAGTTATAAGTGACTTTTTGCGTCTTAAGGGGGAGGAAGCTTTGCCCTTTTATCAAGCCACATGCCTGAAGGGTGGATTTTGGAATGGACCGCTGCCTAAATGCATTAGTAAGTTGCTCAAGAATCCCAGATAAGCATGAAGTGTGTATAATCGTCAATGGAGGTTTACTGCAGCAAAGAGGTATACGTTTTAAAACCTGAAATGTTATTTCAAGCTGAAGTGAGTGAAATTCTGACTGTGAACTCAGAAAAAATTCTATGATGAAAAACTTATAACAAAAAGCATATTTTTAATTAAAACATTTTATATATGCAGTTTATCATGGAAAAAAAAAAAAAGATAATACAAAGTATCAACCGTAGACAGATTTTAAAAACCATACAATTATATGGCATTTATTAAACTTTAAAAAAAAGAAAAGAAAAGTATATGCTTAGGTCTTGGCAATATGGTCATTCATTGCATCTACAAACTGTCTCAGTGACCAAATGTCCCTCTTTTGCAGTTGTTAATTGTGGAGATCCTGTAGAAGTGCATAATGCAAGTGTGAAATTCACCACAACCACATATGAATCTGTGATCAAGTATTCCTGTGAAGAATTCTATACAATGGAGGCTGGAACAAATGGTAAGGTGCATATGTCACAGTATAGTATATGGATAGCAAGACACTGTACAAGTTAATCTTCACTGGAGGATTCCAGCAATCTTTTTTTTTTTTTCTTTAAAATTAGGAGTCTATACCTGTGAGCACGATGGTTACTGGAGAGATGCCCTGGGTAGAAAAATACTCCAGATATGTTCACCCAGTGAGTTTAGGTTAATGCATATGGTTTATGTTTTAATATACACTACCATAAAAAGTTTGGACACGATTGACTCAATTTATTCTCCAGGATCTCAAAACCTTGTCCAAAAAGCTTGTGCTTAAATTATTAAATTAGTTTGGTAGACAAATATAAAATGTGTCTACATTTGAATTTCTTTACAAAACTAACATTTGAAGTTTTTAAAGGGATGGTTTACCCAAAAATTCTTTCATAATTTACTCACCCTCAAGTTGTACCAAACCTGTATGATTTTCTTTCTTCTGCTGAACACAAAAGAAGATATTTTGAAGAATATGGGTAACCAAACAGTTGATGGGCTCTGAGAGTGTGCAGAACTGTAATCTAAAGGGTGGCTCACATATAGGATGTTTTTTTTATTTGTTTGGTTACTACATAACAAAAATGAAGTATGAAAATGATTTCACGGTTTGGAGCAGTGCTTTTCAACCAGGGTGCAGCAAATGTCCAATGGGGCCTCTATAGGGGCCAATACACTAACACCTTGTGCCAGCGCAAACCCTTTTTTGGTTAAAAAACTACTGTCAGGATTTACCAAAGACACTGACATGGACAGTTATTTTTGTGGCTGAACTTATTGGATATGCATTTGCAAAATTTATGGGAGGGGATTATTTAAATTAATCATGCAAGGTGATTTACAAAGGTTTAGCTAGTCAATTTACTGGTATTTGCGCCATTATTTACCGCCCAAAAATAGCATGTCTTAAACTAGACACTAATTTGCACTGCTCTTGGTAGATTGCGTTGGTCATTATGGAAATGATCCGGCTGCGCCTGTGTTTTTTTAATTTGCACGTCGTCAGTAGGTCATGCGCAGAACTTTGAAGAAACAAGGATTCCCTCAGCCTTGGAAAACTTTTCAAAAGTGTGGCTTCTACATTTGGAAATTTATGTAAATGAATAAAATCTTAACTCTATGACCGTTTTTAGAATTCATATTTTTCTAGAACATCTTTTTTAGTTATGCTAAGCACATAAATTTGAGTAACATTTTTTTTTATATATATATTTATATTTAATCCTTATACAGTAAATGCTGGAAAAACTAGAAAAAACATCATGGGGCCTTTCTTTTCAAAAAAGTTGAGAACCACTGGTTTGTAGGGAAATTAGAAAAAAAGAGCTTTGTGTCCAAACTTTTTACTGGTAGATTATATCAGTCATATTGTTGAATCTAAACACTAATCTCGTGTCTGCCATCTCTGAAAGTTTGTGGACAGCCTGAGAAAAAACTATCCAAGGTGATTGGCGGGGAGAATGCAGAAAAGAACGAGATTCCCTGGCAGGTCATGATACGAATCGGCCCCAGGTTAATCGGTGGCGCTTCTCTCGTGTCGGACAACTGGGTTCTCACTGCTGCTCATGTCCTGAAAAGCTATACAGACATTTCCGAGCTGCAGCTGAAGATGGGCATAGTCAAACAGCAAGACAAAGAGGCGGTAGTTGGCATTCCACAGAAAATCTTTGTTCACCCTCAGTACCATCATGATAACATTAACTTCAACCATGACATTGCCCTGATTAAACTGGAGTATAAGGTACCTGTCAGTAAAGCCGTCATGCCAGTGTGTTTGCCTGGGAGGGAAGAGCGGTTTGTTTTGAAGACTGATGACATTGGGAAGGTGTCTGGGTGGGGTGTGTGGAATACAAACAGACCTACATTACATTCCAGAAATCTTCAGTATGTACATTTACCCGTCACTGATTTTGAGGACTGCAAGGCTAAATATGAGTCCACAGTGACAGGTAAAGGGAAACTAGTAGTGACAGAGAACATGATATGTGCTGGGGTTGATGAGGGAGGAAAAGATTCCTGCCAGGGGGACAGTGGAGGGCCCTATGCATTTTTGGACAGTCAGAGTAAAAGCTGGTTCATAGGCGGTATTGTGTCATGGGGTCATGGCTGCGCGCAGCCTGGGTATTATGGGGTTTACACCAAAGTGAGCAATTACCTTCCGTGGATTGAAGAAATCATGTCAAAAAACAGTTGAAACAGTTGTAAAATTGTTCAAATGTTTGACTTTAATTTGATATGGATTTATCACTGGGCAAATTATTGTTAATTACTTTTACCATGACAGCTTTGCATGTGACAGCTCAGTCATACACTGTTTGTTATTGTTTTATTAATCTTGGTTTTGTACAGCACTTTGGTCGGCACTTGCCATTTTTAAAAGTGCTATATAAATAAATGAAACGAAATAAACTAAACTGACATTTTGTATTCACTTATTTGCTTTTAGGGTATCAAACAAATAAAAGATACACTTAATAAATAAATGCAATAAAAATATATATAAAACAAAATACATACTTTCACAACACTTGATCACATGTCAGGGACTATAATTTCTAGCAGAATGTCAATGAATTTACTTAATAAAATTCATATTCTTTATTTTTTTTATGTAGTGGCAGTTTCTGAAAGCAAAAGACAAACAGTGTGCTATATTGTGAATGATTTTATATTGAATTTTTTTTAATATTTATTTTATATTTTATTATATTTATTAAAAAAAAAAAAAAAAAAATGAAAATGGCATAACCCAGTGTTACTTGTTTCATTTTCATGAAGCCATTGGTGTTAATGCAGAGGTGTTTGTTTAAAAGTCAAGTAAGCATAGGCATCATGATTTACAGTCATTAAGTTTTTATGCATTATGCATCTGATCTCAGAGTTACTCTTGTTGTCTTCTATCAGCAGGGACCGTATGCTCTCTCCAGCCCTGTATAATTACCTCTTCAGTGCTATTTTGGCCCTGTGGAGCTCTAATCATTCTCAAGCCTACTTAAACCTGGTATGAATAAATAAACAATCGAAAGTTTACTGCAAATACTCCATGCATTCAAAGCAACATATCATACCAACATTTGCCATTTATATACGTTCATAACTAAACCAAAACAACAGTATGGCAGTATCATACAGTATCAGTATTGCTTGGGATTTGAACAAACTCTTACCCTACATATTCAGTATTGTGTTACGGACGTGAATGATACCTCATAGCATCAATTATTGATTAGAGGTGTGCTATAATGATGCGATGTCATGATCAGAAAATATCTGTAGGTGGCGACAATGAGTAAGTCATTTATTCATTCATTCAACTGATGATTCATTGACTTGTTCAATAATACTTATTCATTCAGGAACAAAACAGGTGGCTGTCTTCATGAGTGAGTCATTAAAGGGTTAGTTCACCCAAAAATTAAATTTCTGTCATTAATTATGTTGTTCCAAACCTGTAAAACCTTCGTTCATCTTCGGAACACAAATTAAGATTATTTTGATGAAATCCAAGAGGTTTTTTATCCCCCATAGAAAGCAACATAATTACCACATTCAAGGCCCAAAAAAGTAGTAAAGACATCGTTAAAATAGTCAACACGACTACAGTGGTTCAATTACTTTTTGTGCGCAAAAACAAAACAAAAGTAATGATTTATTCAACAATTCCGACTCATTATTGGCCGGCTCCTGCGTCAGCATCACATGCGTGTCATGCTACTCACGTGTACAGCATCGGCTAATAACAATCAAAAAATATCTTAATTTGTGTTCCAAAGATGAACGAAGGTCTTACAGGTTTGGAACGACATGACGGTGAGTAATTAAAGACAGAAATTTCATTTTTGGGTGAACTAACCATTTAAATCATTTATTCCAAAGACTCGTTCAGAACACTATTGATTAATTTGACTTAATATGGAACTATTTTCGTTGGAGGAGTAAAAATAGACAAAGTATCAATATTGTGTTTAAAATGTGTCAATAAAGAAAAGTAACATACTGTCGTTGTTCTAAATACCAACATTGCTGTGATTACCTGCGTCACTAGTGCCTATGAATTTGGAGCTCACACTCAAGCAGGAAAAAGCAGTTTTATTCAGAGGCCCAAACTGAGCAAAAAAATAAATAAAAAAAATATGCAGTTTTTTGACAAAAAGTAAGACGGAATTCTGATATCTCGCAAAGTAAATAAATTAGATTTTTATACAGTATAACAGACTACTTGCATAAAATCAGTGGTCACTGTATATATCCCAGTATGTCGTGGTAAGATGACATTTAAATGCTTAATTTCATGTTCAAAGCTCTGTAGTTTTAATTATGGGGGCAAAACGTGCAGTGCAATGCAATGCAATGATTGAGAAATATATAAATATATTAATTCATAGATCCATTTTTCTAATAAAAACAAAAATGATGTATGGATAATCATGTAAATCTAAGTCCAGTAAATGCTCATCTTAAAAAATAAATAAAAATATTAAAGTTATTCTTGTTTACTCTACAAAAGTCATTGAATAATCCTTAGAAATTCATGAATAAAATATGGTACAGTAGGCTTTATAGGGTTAAATATATATATATATATATATATATATATATATGTATATACACATATATCTCCTCATTCTGTATTCTCATTTTATATCTCGCTTTTTGTAGACTCTAACATATTCTTCAACCTGTAAATCTCAGTATGCTACCAGGATTCAGTGAATGATCAATGCACTGTGGTTGTGCCCTGCATGACACAGCCAATCCATCATGCAACAACAGACCCCGGTTGAAGCTGTGGTCACGCTTGTCTGGTAGAGAGTACATAATTCACAGTTGATTTGCTTGCTTCTGGTGGTCAGTGTTCAGTGATATGAGGGCAGGGTGGTCGCAGTGTCACGCATTGATCCGGCACATTGACATTATACCAACAGTCAGTGGCAGCTAATATAAAGGTTCCTTAAAAAGAGCATTTAATCTTGATGCTTATTTCCTAATACATCAAATGCACATTATAAAGAAGAGATGAAGACTTACCATTATAACTACTACACACAAATAGGAAGCTTGTCAAAAATGATCAGAATAAAGACATAACTTTGCAACAGTCTTGTCTTTATTTTGATTACGGAAGGAAAATGTTTAAAATCATCTGTTAAGGGTTTCAAGACAGGAAGCCCATTACTAGAACAGGTCTGCATACATACTAGTCTAATGAATTCCTCAGGAACATCTCCTGTTCAAGTGATATTCTCATCACTAGCATATAGTCTAACAATAGCCAGAATTCAAAAATTCAAAAGTACAACATCACAGCCAAAAAAACAGCACTAAGACAGTTCGACTGGCTTCAGAACCCCGCCCAACACCAATCAAAGCTTAAACATGCTCATTACAACGTAAGGTAGAACTACATCCGCACAGAAAAAAAGATGCTTTTAACAAGGCATTCTTGGTGAATAGGAACAGACCAGCAGTTCTCTTCATTAGTTTATCAGCAAATGGAAATTTTATCTATGCATTACCATTCTCAATGCTCTCTGACAAGCTGAAATATTTTTTTCTTCATTATGGAACTCGGAAATACAATTTATATTAATGCCCAAAATTAAATGTCAATATATTTTTATAAGTCTAAAAAGATTCTTTTATATCAACAGATAGTGTTGTGAACAGTACCACAACAAAATGAGCACCCCATGGGCTTAATTGCTAACATTTCCAATTTGACACATTTAGTGAACCTTGCAATACCACTGTAATACATTCCTTCCCTAAGCAATATCAGAAAGCAGCATTAAATGCTTCTATTAGGTATTAAAATGTCATGTCTGCCAGCATATATTACAGGAGATGAAATTAAGATTGGATATGTTGTATTTTGTACAATCAATAATGAATAATTTTCAGAGAAATGTTTACTTGCTTTGTTATGTTTTTCACTAATTAACTTGTAAATTACATAGGATTGTTATCATCAAACAATCCCCTGAATGACTGGTGGTGACTTAAATGACTTAAAGGTAATGGATAAGAAACATGGAATTTTGTAAATTACCACTCTGTATGTATTCTGTGTTTTTTAAAAAAAATCACTTTATGCATTACTGACAAAAGAAAACGGTAACACTTTACAATAAGGTTCATTAGTTACCTACATTAGTTGACACAAACTAATAATGAATTGCTCTTCTACAGCATTTAATAATCTTTGTTAATGTTAATTTCAACATTTACTAATTATTAAAATCAAGAGTTGTATTTGTTAACATTACTGTAGTTAATGCACTATGAAGTAACATGAACAACTATGAACAGCTGTATTTTTTTTTAAACTAACGTTAACAAAGAAAACAATAGTTCCTAATCCATATGTTGTAAAACACAGCTCAAAAACAGTGGCTTTGGCTATTCCATAAAATATACTATAATCAGTAAAATAATCAGTTTCCAAAAATTGGAAGGCAATGTCTAAGCTCAATCTTATTTATTTTTTTTATTTTTTTACATGAAATGTAATGAAGTGATCCAAGAATATAGACTAGAATATATGTCTTGTATATTGTCAGTGTGTGTGTTTTTTCACGCGTTTAGCTCGGGTCTCTCTCTCAGCTTGTGGGTGTGAAGTGGACTGGTTTTGAGCACTGAGGGATTGCAGGGCTTGAACTCGCTGTAGGCGTTTACTGAGCTCACTTTCACATGCCTGGACCAGCGCTGATGTCCTTTCACTGTCCCGGCCCAACACCTCCATCATGACCTCCACTCCTTGTCTCACCACCATCTGCATCAACAAATACATCCATATATGAGACAATAATACTAAATTAGTACTCTTAACCAAACACACAAAAGTTTACACTTTTTTATTACATAATTTTATTTTAAATATTAACTATCTTTTGCAAAAACACATATTTATTATTAATTATTAATTTTATAATTTTTTATTAAACTGTATGACAGATATTATACTCCTGTGTCTTCCATTCATTCCACTGAAAAGAGTGAGTGCCCCCTACTGATATATGACTGAAAGTACATTTTTTTTTAAATATATATATTCAGTCAACATGACATCAAAATTGACCCCAAGATATGTAATGCCAACTTTTCACAAGCCAATCAATTCCCAGTGGATGAAAACAAGTCCTGCCTTCAATTTTTTTCGATGAATATCCTGTTAAACTCTACTTCAGATTACAGAAGTGGAATGGGTTGTAAATGGTGTTCATATCTTTCATTCTCTAGTGTAAAATAATAAATGTTTACTTTTTACACCATAAATCAAAACTTTTTATGGAAAAATTGTAGTATTTATCCTAAATGATGTCTGTGCACATTATTATTTTTTAAATGTACCCTCATAATCTTTAATCAAAATAACTTCCCCTTCCTCTTCCTCTTGCAGCTACATCTCTTCTCTGATGATGTGTTTACTGTGCAAAAGTCTTAGGCACGTCAGTATTTTCACCCCCCAAAAAATGGTTTTAAGCTAGTTATTTATATCTTTTGCTGTAGTGTGCAGTAGGAAATATCAGTTTACATTTCCAAACATTCATTTTGCCATTAATTGTAATAATCCCAGTGAGATTTATGTACGCACAAGGAGTCTGACAACAGCCGGTGCTCCACACGAAGATCTGGGGCCGTATTCACAAAACATCTTAAGGCTAAGAGTAGCTCCTAAATCACCGGTTTAGGAGAAACTCTTACAAATAATGGGCGTCAGTCTTGATTTTAGGAGTCCTAAATTTTTGCTCTAAGAGTATTTCACAAATCATTTTAGCGCTAAAACTAGCTCCTAAATCTGTGAAACATTAGGAGTAGTCAAGAGGACACCTAAGTCACTAAGACCAAATCACAAACAGTCCTAATCCACTCAAAGACACTGTACACCATTGAGGCAATAGCGATAGAGCCTTAGGTGCTGAACTTTTTCTTCATAAATGCAATACATTTTGATTTATAGATTTGAATCTACGATGAGGCGCCAAAAATACATCTTTAACAAATAAAGAAATATTGTCCGATTACTTGTGGCAGTGGTTTTCATGAGTTCACACTTACAAATGACTGAATAGAGTAATAAAATATATAATAAGCGTATTTGGTGTACTGTCCAAGGGGATCGAGGGCTCCGAGCTTGGAATTTAGCCCAAACCCAAAGTTCTCCCCATATCCCCAGCCGAGAGTGAGGGACGGGGTGGCGGAGGGATGCAGAAAACTGTCAAAGTAACTATAGGCGAGTCGGCTCTCGTCTGTGTATTTATTCCTCTTCTCGTGCTGATTAGAAAGACCGTTTGAATGTGTTCCTCCCAAACTTTGTTTATAAAACATAATTTGTCGCTTGAGTTCTGCATTCTCTTGAGATGCAGACATCTAAGAGGTGGACAATTAACTGTACATACTAGTTTAATTAGTGACACTTAGCCTACATTTTAAAACCTTTATTTGAATATGGCAACATTTGTATTTTAAAACCTGTATTTTAATATGGAAACATGACGCCTCATTCTACAATATTTCTATGATTAAATCGCTGACTCCTCCCCCATCAGCCAATCACTGTGTGTATACTCCATAGCAACGAGGTCAACCCCGCCCTTACTCTTAGCTTAGGACTTCAGTCTATTCCTTAGTAAAAGTTTGTCTCAGCAGCTTTGTGAATAGGTTTTAAGAGAAAACACTTAGCTAAGAACTTTTACTGCTATTTAGGAGAACTCTTAGAGGTAAGATGAAATGTTTTGTGAATACGACCCCTGATCTCACAATCATCGAGTACTGACGTGCCTAAGACTTTTGCACAGTACTGTATATGTCACAATAGGGAAGAAAAGACCATCACAACTTCCGTTTCATGCAGACTTTATGAAACTGTGGGAGATCTTACAACACTGTTGTGGTTGGATATCATACCTGTAGCTCTTCATTGGACAGTCTGGTCTCTGGGTATTTTTTGTCCTTCAGAACCATTAGCGTAGTGGAGCTGAACCCTGCTGCGGCCTCCACCTGCACCCCATCTGTCTCATCTAGTTTAGCGCCTGCAGCAATGACAGTGGTTAACATCCCGAAAGCACTGGAAAGATTAGGGCTGTCACAACAACAGATAAGCTGTTGATCATCCAAGCTGCTACTTTTCTTCATTCCACCAAGTACTGATAAAATCAACTTGTATGAACTGGTACAATATTTAGAAATAGCTCAGTGATACCATCTAGTGGCATCAACATTATTACAGTAAATAACCTGATGTCACTGTACATTTGGGGATTTTTCATGTATTGCTGGTACTTTAAACACATTCCTACATTCTTCTTGTGGGTCCAAGGTGCCTTCTTGCTCCATGGCTTTCAAATAGAGCCTCAGTAACTCTTTAGACTGTCTTTCTTCTTCCTTGCGGTCCAGCATTCTCTGCAGCGTGTCCTGTAGGACCTGGGTTTTCCGATGTGAGAAGTCCAATGCTGCAGCCAGATCGGAGCATGGCACATCAACAAAACTCTGTAACACATTTTTATACAATTATCCTCTGAAAACCACAGTAAAACATTAGCTATTTACACAATATAATCATACATGTAAATGACAATGGTCAGATATGCTGCAAAATAAAAAGCAAAAATCAAGCAGACCTGTAGATCTGCCTCGGACATGAGGATAATACTGGCCAAGTCCTGTCTGAGCTGTTTTGCCAAACTGTGCCAAGATTCAATCCCATCAACATCGTCTATTCCATCTACCTCCAGACTAGCAGACACTCTGCAAGGCTGTGTTGTTCCTCCATCGACTAGACAATACAGATCAGTTTAGATTAGCAATGATGAGCTGAAAATATAGTAATAAAATCATCCTGGGATAGGCTATATCTCACTTTGATGAGTTTGCATCCATATTTCATCGGCATGCAACAGCATAAATTTTGTATTTGCTGGCAGACACAGAAAGTAAGCCTCGTCTTCTACGATGGTCCCATCTTCTTCTAGCACCACTGAGACTGATGAACTAGGACTAAACCCTAGAGCCTCACCACCTGTGGGTGTCAGAGATGAAGAGAATGCGTCAAATGACAAATAGAGCATAGGATGAACTGTCAACCTTTAGAAATGAGTAATGGCTTATTAGATGTATTTTGTTTGTTTGTTTGCTTTTTAATGCCATGCCAGCTTCTTTGGCTATTTTCATGGTGCATAATAAATTAAGTTATTTAATAAAAGGAGTTATTAAACTTTAGCCGGAAGCGCTGACTATTTTAATGAGGTCTTTAGTACCTTTCTGGGTCTTGAAAGTGGCAGTCAATTGGAGGCCAGAAAGCTCTCGAATTTCATCCAAAATATCTCAATTTGTGTTCTGAAGATGAACGAAGGTCTTAGTTTGGAACAACATGAGGGTGAGTAAATGATGACAGAATTTTCATTTTTGGGTGAACTAACCCTTTAACATATTCAGAGGTGATGCAAAATACATTAAAGAATGGGAAAAACATTAAAGAATGTATGTAATGTAACATTAATTTTAATGGGATTCTTTACTGAACTATTAACATGATAGCATGTCATAGCACCTGTTGTTGTTTTTTTCAGTTTAAGTGCTATATACATTTATATTATATATATTATTAAATATATATTATATTTATAGTATTTTAAATTTATAATGAATAATCTTTTTTAAGGATGGGAGAAAAAAATAGATTCTCCAAGATTCTCTATCTCCAAAAATTCTGAACCGATTCCGAAAACTTCAGATTTTTAAAAAATTATTTTAAAATGTAAAAAGTATTATTAATATTTACATTTTTATACATAATCATTTATAATCTTTTTATTATTATTACATTTAATCCATTAATTAAACATTTTTTTTGCTCTTATGTGTCTATATTGTGTATATATCTTTATGTTCTAAAATTTTTCTGTGTAAAACGTGCTATATAAATCAATTTGCCTAAATTAAATGTTTATTAATCCTTATTATTTCTATGTGAATGCTAACGGCGTATTTATTAGCATAAACTTCGACCTCTAGGGCTATTCACTAAATTCAGGGTGAAGCAAACTCATTTATTTTCAAACCCACCTTTTAATTTGAGTTGATCCAGAGAGCTCACCGCCAGCCCATAACACTTCTGTCGGCTAATGTTACATACTTTACATGCTTTCAATTCTGTCATGATGATAGTCAAAGTTCAAAGTTCATCATTTAGTATCTTCAGCGATTCACAGCTCGTTCTTGGGTGTTATTTTTGTGTCTAAAGCCTCATAAATCAAGTTACACTTAATATTCTCAGCATATGTTTGACACTGTATCTCATGAATTGAAAATAAACATATTACGGCTTCCGTGTTATGAAATGTGCTGATCGAAATTGTAACAGCTTGTTTTGCGATGTGAACGGATCGTTCTTTTGATTAAAATCTTTTTAGTGAATCAATTGAACCGATTCCCAAAAGCGGACTGAAGTCTTGCTCTTCATCCCAACGTGCATACTATCCACCCTATCCGGCCTAAACAGTATTGAATATTACTAATGTCACATACTATTTAGGATGGATAGTATGCACATCAAGACGCAGACTTGGTAAAATAATAATCACTTTGAACTGGTTCTTTGAAATGAACTGTTCAAAAGAACTGATCAGTGTGAATGACTCGAATATATCACTAGTTCAGACCAGAGCCATTGAAAGAAGAATCTCTCTCGATGGCTTTGGTTCAGACGAAAGTAATCGAGCACCGTTGAATCATTAGCGTCGTTAGCTAGCAGCTCTGAGAAGATGGCATCCCCAGACCAACCTGACCAGCAAAATCAGGTAGTTGATAAAATTCCTTCAGTTAACAAAATGTATTTTGATTGTTCGGCCGTGGACCTGCATAGTAAACGCACAATTTATCACGTTTTAATTACTGATAAGCTCATAATCTGGCTGTCCCATCATGTTGTTTTGGAAAAAGTTTTAGCTGGTTTGCTAGCGTTTTGCTCACTGTCATCCCATGCAATCCTACAGATGTGTGTGACAGGTGCAGGGCAGGCCACAGAGAATAGCGCATACAGGCGATTTCTATGCAGATCTCAGTGTGTCAGACTCTGTGAAAACTATATAAGCACCTTGAAGACAGTTATCACCTACTATCTGTCATGTTCAGTAGGGGTCATTGACTCTGAAAATATGACACAGGTCACATCAGGGACGTAGCCATCATTTTAAAAGTGAGGGGGACAGAAATGTCAAGTGTAATGCCAGTATTTATTTTATTTTATTTTTTACCAGTAATGTACAGCTTTTTTTCTAATCTCTTGCTTTTAATTGGCTAAGAAATCAAATACACTGCTGAACAATAACCTAAAGTATTTTTCCTATATTATCCTAATGACAGTTTTATGATCATGTATTTTATACAATGTAAATATTTATCACAGAATAAGGCAGAAAATAAGTTTAATAGTTTCTATACTGTAAAAAAGGCTGTCAATTAGCACTGCATTATTCATATACTTTATTGCTATGAAAATACCCCGAGATGGCTTTAAAAAACACACACAAACCACATGTTTATCGTCTTCATGTTTCATCAGTAAATAACGTGTCTTCTTTTTATTCAGCTGCAGCAAAAGCTGGATGCCTTTGTCCAAATAAGGGATTTTCTGGAATCTCATAAGTAATTACTTCTATGAGTCCGTTTTGGACTTTCTGCGAGAGAGCGTATGAATGTAACTTAGATTACATGAGAGTGTTAGAGCTCCATAAGAATAAAACATTGTCTCGCATAGAAAATTCTTGTCTCTTTGAATTGAATCTAGATTTATTCACAATGGCCCATGAAAACCTCTATATGAACACACTTGCCTGAAAAAAAGTGTGGGGGATGTTTTATTAAAAGTGTAGGGCACGTCCCCCATGTATTCTATGCCCATGTGTCACATTTATTCCTCCATGTGCTCAGTCAAAGTTTTACTTATGCAATGTATCAGCAACAAATTAAAGGGTTAGTTCACCCAAAAATGAAAATTGTCATTATTACTCACCTTCATTCATCTTCAGAACACAAATTAAGATATTTTTGATGAAATCTGAGAGATCTCTGACTCCTCCATAGACAGCAATTTAATTACCACTTTCAAGGCCCTGAAAGGTAGTAAAGACTTCGTTAAAATAGTCTACGTGACTACAGTGGTTCAACTTTATTTTATGAAGTGGTGAGAATACTGTTTGTGTGCAAAAACAAAACCAAAATAACGACTTTATTCAACAATTTCTTCTCTTCCCTGTCATTCTCCTACACTGTTTACGTTGTACATACAGTGCAGGCTTCTGGTTTCTACATGAGAATGCTGACTCATTATTGGCTGGCTCCTGCGACAGCATCACACGCATGCGTCATGCTGCTCATGTGAACAGCGACAGCCAGTACTGAGCCGGCTTTCTGACGTAGAAACCGGAATTGTTTATTCTTAAGCATTTTTCTCTAATAAATACTATTATATAAACATAAGTTTGTCATAATAAATAATAGGTGAATTTAGATGCTTATTTTTAATGAGTTTATTGTAAGTAATACAGGATGCCTGGCTTGTACTCTGAATCCTAGTTAACAACGTTTTCTAAGTTTTGTTCAGTCAGTGTGTTAACCATGTTGGTGTAGTGTGAAAATGACAGTTATGATTCTTAACATGCTAAATCTGTTGCCAACTGAAGTGTTGCCGTTTGTTGGGACAGTGTGAACCTGCCTGAATAAGAAGTTCAGTGTGTGTGCTAATATTTTCCCTGTTGTTGGGTGTATTGAGATGCCTTTAGTCAGGTTTTGGAGGGTCTGCAGCTCTCAGTCTATGACACACATAGCAGACAGTGTAGCCAAGGTTAAATATTTGTGCAGGTATAAGATAGTGATGTATACTTTTGTGGTCAGTCATTTTTTATTTCTTTTTTGAAAGAAAGAAAGAAATTGATTCGGTAACACTTTATTTTAGGGTTTTTTAACTAGTTGCTTATTACCATGCATATTACTAGAATATTGGCTGTTTATTAGTAATTATTAAGCACATATTAATGCCTTATTCTGCATGACCTTATTCTACATTCTTAATCCTACCCAATACTAAACTTAACTAATTTACTAACTATTAATAAGCAGTAAATTAGGAGTTTATTGAGGGAAAAGTCACAGTTAATAGTGAATACATGTTCCCTATACTAAAGTGTTACCATTGATTCTTTTATTTAGAAAGGGTGCATTAAAGCTAGGGTGTGCTGTTTCGTAGAGCGTAAGATCCCACCCTCCCTTCAGTACCCTCTCCAAAGCTACGCCTCCTCCTAAAGACACGAATGCACACAGCAGATTTAGCAAAGCGTCACAAGAGATAGCGTTAAATTACCTCATGTTTCAAAGCACAAAACATCATTATAATAATAATGAATGTAAACAACTTCGAGAGCTCTGACCAAAGTCCCTTTCAAGAAAAGTCTGTTCGCTCGGTGGCTGTATTTGTAACGTCTCCCAGCAGCTGTTTCAGGCATCCTATATACTTAAATAGGGGAATCCTTAAATCTCAAAAACTGTTTGCTAAACTCACAACTAAATAACATATTTAAAATCAGTAACAATATCTGACATGGACTGTCCCATAAATGTTGTTTCTTACGCTCAGATAGCTTTAAAAAAGTCTTTTTCAGACTACATCTGCCAAATTGCGTGTTGCACTTTTATCCATTCATAAGTAATATGAGTGATATATGATCTTTGAATATCTAAAGTCTTTGCTTGTACCACCAGACTGAAGATTCATTTCGTCACTGATAGTGTTGATTTAAAAATGGCCATAGAGTCTGAGGACATGAACAGCTCCGAGTAGAACGTCAGGGGTGCCATCTCGTAATTACGACATGGCGTGAACACAGCATGAGCTCGTTTTGGTTCAGGAGGAACTGTAAAAGGTGGCTGCTATTTGTTTTTGCCGCTTAATGCTCTGCTAAGCCTCATGAAACATGCTGATGGCGTGTGATGTCTGTCACAGGTTGACAGGCAGGTAGGGCATACTATCATTGCATTTGGACTGAATGCAATGATTGGATGAACATTTTTTGGTCCTCAGACTTCCATGGAAGATCAGTCAGATAGCTATTATTATTATTAAAAGTAGTCTAAATATTTTAAATAATATTATATTACATTTTAATATTTAGACAACTTTTATTAATAATGTTATTATGTTAAGTTTCAACTAGTATAACAAAAAGTGTTGCCTACCCTAGCTTTAAAATGATCAAAAAATTAATTTCATTAAGCAGCACAATTATAAACTAAAAACAAGTTCTTAAGAGGCAAATCAGCATAATAGAAAGATTTCTGAAGGATCATGAAATTAGAGATTTGCTATTGCAGTAAAAAAAAAAGGAAAAAAAAAGCTAAATATATTAAAATAGAAAACAGTTATTTTAAATTGTAATACTATTTCAAAGTATTATAAAAGAATCTTCTTTCAAAAACACTAATAATCTTACTGACCACAAAATTTTGAATGGTAGTGTTAAAACTGTTGCTATTGTGCCATTGAGCCCCAAAATTGCTTTAGAGAGACTAATACGTTTACAGTATGTACATTTTTCTTAAAAGAGTCAACTGAATGGCTAATTAGTCAATTAAATATCCTGTTTTGAACTTTTCAGGCTTACTTACTGCTCTAAAGTGGATCTGACCAATAGTATAATAATTTCTGCTCCTTTCCCCACCATTTTTGTTTAACGCTTTTGAAAGAAGTCTTTTACCAAGGTTCAGGTCTCTCCAAGGCTGCATTTATTTGATCAAAAAATATTGTGAAATAGTATTACAATTGAAAATTACTTTTATTGCTGGCAGAGCTGATTTTTTTTTTTACCAGTCATTACTAAATGTCTCTGGTTAGAGTTGTCATTTAATAAGAGTCTAGCTCTGTGCTGTACTGGACTAGAATCACATGTATGTCATAAATTCTACCACTAGATGGCGCTGTAACACAAGGCTACTTGTTTCTTTCAGAACGCTGCTCCAGCCAGAGAAGATGCGGCTCCAAGAGAAGCGCTGGTAAGTTTGGCCAACCAGCACTCATTATTCTCTACATAGAGTCTTGTTGAAACACTGAAGAATATATTTTTTAAAGAACTGGTTTGCATAACCATTATTATTATCACCATATGGCTAGAATGCAATAGGACAAAAAACAGAAATGTTAGCGAAAATTATATTTTGTACCGCTTTTTGTTGTGTGTCGCTTGCTGTTTAACTGGTTAATTTTTATAAGAATGTATAGTTCCTGCCCTGAAGTCTGATTGGACGAGTCACGTTCAAGGTCCATATTGGTCATTGGTGTCTTTGATCAAATTGCTTTTGTTGTTGTGTTATAGGCTGTACAGAGATTTTTACCACTTTATTAGACTTATTGATACACTGGAGTTTTAAAATTGATGATACTTTTATTCAGCAAGGACACATTAAATTGATCAAAAGTGACTAAAGTTCTAGGCCTACTTCAGATAAATGATGTTCTTTTTAACTTTCTATTCATCAAAGAATCATATAACATGTATCACAGCAGAACAACTGTTTTCAGCGTTGATAATAATAAAAAATGTTTCTTTAAAATAAAAATAAAAATTACTGACCCAAAATGTTTAAAGGTATGATCATGATTTTTTAATTGAAAAAAAAAAAAAAAAAAAAAAAATGTAATTCTCAGCATGTCGGAGATGTCATTGACTGTAATCAGTGTTTGGGGATACTTCAGATGACTTTAAGTAACTATTAAAGTAACGCATTACTTCTAAAAACAAAATATCTGACTTTTTCAAATAAGTGTACTTTGTTTTCTCATTTATTGACTGGTACATCTCTTGTCCCCATATTGAGAGAAATCGGGAGCAAAGGAATTGTATACATTGTGTAAACATGATGGTTATTGTAGTTCTAGACTAATGCTGCGTTCCAAGCAGGTTTTGAGCCAGTAAGTCACGACTTCAAACCACGGCTCATGGCTTTGTAGCGTTCCAGGCAAGTCACGCCAAACTGCAAGAGTATAAACAAACCAGCATGGCGGACCATACGGGGCTTATGCTCATTAACAATGATTTCTATCGCCAAAGGTGCTTACTCCTTGCTTATTTGAGGGAAACGGAGGAGGAAAACGGTGCATAAGGCAAGAGAAGCTGTTATACCTTTTATTTTTACGTTATTTTACCGTGCACTTGCATAAACACTGCATCCGTAGGGGCTGCCATTGTTGTTTCGCGGGCTATGTGACGTCAGAACCCGTAACTGGGAGTACATTGATCTAGTACGAGTTCACGGGTGGGAAGTCACTGGTTTGACAGCTGTTCCAGTGCACTTTCACGGGTAGAAGGTTGGAAAAACACGGGTTACGGGTTGCCTGGAACACGGCATAAATGTGAGCATGCATTTACTCATCTCACTTGTACAAAAACAATTAGTATTCCTCAAAGTGAATAAAAAATGTGAAATGCAAAAAAAAACAAAAAAAAACTCTGCAATAATGAAATGTTAAACAAATAACCACCACACTAATAAGCAAAAATGACTTTAGATAAACATCACATTTGTCTTTCATTTTTTTTTATTGTAAAGTAAAGCTGCATTTCCACCGCAGGAACTTTCCCAAGGAACTAGAGACTTTAGGGTGGAACCACAGACTGTAAAAAAAAATATGGTCGTAGTGTCATAGATTTCTGAAGAGCATTTTTGAAGCTAAAAAGCGTTGCCATTTTGGCAGCGCGTCACTCCCAGATATCTGAAAATGGGTAAAGAGGTGGAAGGTCGTTTGAACTGAGGTCAGAGATTGTATATAATGGGGAGATAATAGGGTCTGTATCTCTTACCATTGGAGAAACCGTAACGGCTAACTTGATCACCTCCTCTCAGCCTATCGTGTAATGGCAGTGACATCAGATGCAACGTTCCCTAGTCTGCCTTCTCTTAAAAAAAATACATTTTTATCAAGCTAAAGTCTACATATAGTTCCCAACGAAAGTATTGTTTAGTGTAAAACATGCTGAAGATTAGCAAACAGGCTGTAATAATTAAATATTAGCTTTTTCCCCACAAAAGCGGTTTAATCAGCATAGTGAAGCCTCTTATCCATTGACATCCATTCAAAAAACAGCCTCTGGTCTCCTTCCCTGCGTACCGCCAGGGGCGGGCCGTTAGCATTAGCCGTTACGCTTTTTTAGCTAAAGGTTGCAGAACAACTGCCTTCAGCTTTCCTTCCAGTGGCTTTGCTGAGGTGCCTGGTTGCTGAAACCACGCCCGCCTAGCACAAAGTGATCATGTTAGCAGGCTAAAGAAGCTATCTATCTATCTATCTTAGACACTATCTAAAATAATAATAAAGATAAGTTATATCATTTGAAAGTTGTAAAGGTTTCCTGTCAATCTACTGTCTTTTTTACGATATAGATGCAACAGTAATATTGTAATTTGTGTCTGGTGTGCAAATGACAACACGCAAAATCAAGAGGGAACTTCATACCTTTATGATGAAATAGTGATCGCGAGATGAATCCAGTCCGTCGCACTTGGGTAAAATGTCCATGAGCGTTTATTTAAAAACAAACAACAGCACTTTTTGTCCACAAAAGTGTTAAATCCATGAAATATTGATATATTATCCATTGTTTGCATCACATTTCTTCTGAAAGATCGGCTCTCCATCATTGTTCTTCAAGAAATTATGCAATCTGAGCAGCTTTTTGGTTAAAGTATAATTTTTCAAGACAGTGCAGCAGTTTTAGTTATAATATCCAAGCAGTGCTGTCGGAGTTTGTGGTGTCTTGAGTAGGGTTGGGTATCATTTTAATTTTAGCGATTCTGATTCCTATTCTGCTTATCGAATCCGGTTCATATCGATTCTCGATTCCGATTCCAATCATTTTTTTTATGGAGAGAAAAAAAGAGCAAATACTTAAAGAATAATGTTTTTACCTTTTATTCTTGCCACATTTAGGCTATAACCAGTAGGCTGTAGGCTGGGTTAGAGTTTACATATCGCGTCTTTTGCACGCGCAAGTTCGTTACTTCAAATGTTTCCAGGCGCTCCTATCCACCTGTTTCCAGGGGGCGCTAAAAGAACATGGGTACAACTTCTGGTGAGGCGACGGAAGTAGTATTACAATTGTATTTTGTATGTTAATAAGCGAAGAGGCTAGTGTTTTTCGGATCATTGTTTACTTTGTAAAGTTGCAAACCTTAATGAGAGATGTTTTAACGGCGCTCAGGGACAACATTTTAGTTTAGTAAATTTATTAGTTAATAATATCACAACACAATAAACAATTTTCGTGCCCTTAATTGTCCTTACTTTACTGACCTTCCACAAAAATGCTGCTGCATGACTACAAGAGCGTCCTGGCCCTGCAATACGTGAACAACCCGCTGTCTGTACTTCACCTGTCACTGATGCGTTTCCATTGTCGGCCAAAGGCGTGCTAATGCATGTCAGGGCCAGTCGCGTTTCCACTGTCAAATATGCGATGCTAAAGGCTACTCATGCTTATCATTGCGATAATAAATCCTACACACGTTAATACCAGAGAATGCTTGAGGAACGTAGACAGCTCATATTTGATTATAATCGTGCATTTATTTGGTTTAATGTTTTATCTGTCTCTTCCCTGTGCCTTTGTTGATACCGGACTAATGCATCCGCGTATCTGTAACACTCGGTTAACTCGTATAACTCATAACTCCTGTTTTCTTCTCATGAACTCCCTCTGTTGCTCTGGCTGTATAGATAGACGAGAGATCGCTCAAATGTCCTCGGATTGCAATCATCGCATAATTTCGAGGAAAATTAATAGAAATGCTCAGAAATGTGACGTAAACATATATATTTATAAATGTGTAAGCCTTTGGATTTAAAAGCCTTAGTAGAGTTGTTTTGTGCATTCTTGTGATCGTAAATAAATGGAAGCAGGTGCAAATGAATAGGTACGTGTTCTCTTTTTATGTCAATATAAATATCAGTTAGATTTGGCATGATTGATGTGCACTCCTGACACAAATTAATAAATTACTGTTACTGTGAAAAAAATCTTAAGCCTGTAGAATCTTTAGAATCTTAAGTCTTTAAGTAAAGGCCAAATGTTCGCAAGTTTGGAACGCTAAATCTTGAATGACTGTCAAATGTTGAACGAATGAGTGTCACATCCCGCTTGTTTACTTCAAACCGGAAGCCGGTCCCACTTTTGACGCAAGGCCTCGTGGGGCATAGGAAACTTGTGGATATGCTTTTCCATTGAATAATTCTACCTAGCAGCACCAGTACAATTGTTTCTCTTTCGTTTCGCCATGTTTGAAAGCCGTGTATGGAAGAGCTTCTGTGCTCCTTTTGGTCAACGTCACAGATGTAACGGAAGCCGTCGTGGAGGACCGAAAAAAAAAAAAAAAAACAAAAAAAAAAAACTTGCCTTCCAGTGGCTTTGATGCTAGTCTTTCTGTCGTGAAGTGTTGCAGACGCAGCGTTGGTCGTTGTCCACTATATGAGCATATGACCCAGCATAACGCATTAATTTCGATTAAAAGTAACTCACGCAATTAGTTACTTTTCAGGGAGTAACGCAATATTGTAATGGATTACTTTTAAAAGTAATTTCCCCAACACTGTCTAATTATCTGAAAACATTTGACCATTAATTAGTAGATTTACTAGTAGGTAGTTTTGTGAAAAGACTGTATATGAACGTGAGTAATCCTTACCAATCCCCATAGTGTGTTTCTCAGTAGCGGAACTGCTCTCTTTCTTTTATTGCTCTAAAAACTAGCAAGTTCTTGGATTATCTATGGCACATTTACTATCATTGGACAATTAGGCTGTGTATTGTTCGGTTTTGTGTGATGTGATTTTCTGCTATGAATGATATCTAGCCATGCTCAAAGCACTGTCCTTAACAGCGGGGAAAAATGCCGATTATTAAGGCTTCTTGGCTTTCTAACTGCTTGACAAGTCCCCCTTTTTTTTCTCTGCTTTTCTCTTTTTGATGAGCTGCTCTTTCCCAGTTAAGTGGATTATTACAGCTCTGGATAATTCATGTCACAAGGCATTATTTGGATGGGGTGAATAATTGAAATCTGTGTCTGAAAGGATTTGATGTGGATGAGCGGAAGGGGAATAGTGGCAGGGCTGGAGGGAGGCTCTGGGCGCGAGTGCCGGGGTGTCAGGCTGGGGACACCAGTCATGTTAACAGGTTCTGACTCACCTCGCCGGATGGGCGGCCCTCGCTCCTCAGTGGCAGGCGACTCTGGCTGGAGTCTGAGCCAGAGCAGGTTTGGACCTGCGCTGCACTCTGGCCTGTCACTCAAACCCATACCAGTCGCGTTCAGGGTTGAGCTCTCGCCTCCAGGGGTTGTGCTTCCTGGCCTGTCCCTCTCCCACAGACTGCGCAGTACTTCATCATTTCTTTTTTTTAACCGCCCACTCACTTTATCCTTTTCTTTCCTGTCTTCTCATTTCCTTTCCTTTTTAGTTTTTTTCTTTTCCTTTTTGGTTCTTTCTTTTTTTTCCATTTTCACTTTCATTTTCTTGTCCCTTTAATTTTCCATTTTCCTATCTTTTTCATTGCCCTTTCCTTTCCTTTCTTGTTTTTTTCTTTTTACATCTTTCTTTCCCTTTCCTTTTTTCATTTCCCTTTTATTTTCCTTATCCTTTTCTTCCCTTTACTTTTATTTCTGTTCTTTTTCTTTTTCCTTTCCTTTTGTGTTATTTTATTTACAATTTTTACTTTAATTTTCTTGTCCATTTACATTTCCCTTTTTCTTTCCTTTTTAGTGTCATTTTCTTGTCTTTTTCTTTTTTATTTCCTTGGCCCTTTTCCCTTGTGTTCTTTATTTCCCTTTTACACTTTTTATATCCCTTCTGCCTTTTCTTTTCCCTTTACATTTCCCTCTTCTCTCTTTTTCATTTTCTTTACTTTCTGTTCTTTGCCTTTGCAATTTCTATTTTCTCTCCTTTTTTTCCCTTTTCAATCTATTTCCTTTGTGCTCTGTTCTTTCCCCTTATCTTTTCCCTGTCATTTTCTTTCCCTTTACATTTTCCTATTCTTTCTTTTTCCTTTCCTATACTTTGTTCTTTGGCTTTGCCCTTTCCTTTTCTTTTTTCTGTTTAATTTCTCTTTCTTTTCTCTCCTTTTCCCCCTTTTCATTTCCTTTTCCATTCTTTGTTTTATGTTCTTTCCCCTTTTCTTTTCTTGGTCATCTTTTCCCTTTACAATTTTCTTTTGCCTTTACTTTACTTTCTGTTCTTTGCCTTTTCCATTTTTTTTCTTTTCCTCTTTACATTTTCCTCATACTTGTCTCTCATTTTCTTTACTTTCTTTTCCTTTACCTTTTAGTTTTCCTCTTTCCTTTGTCTTTTCCCCATTCTCTGTCTTCACAGTCTACACCTGAAAGTCAATATCATAAGCAAATCAGATTATTAGACCATAGAATGCCTATAAATTCCCAACTAAATAACATTATCTGCATTTAAATGTAGCAGTAAAAGCCAGAGATTTAACCATATTCATGATTGGTGGAGTTAAATATCACCTCAGGCTGTCAGAGAACCAGTGCTGTTTGACTTGCAGAATCCATGTTTGTCAGCTCTCTTGTTTGCCTTTTAGTCTTCTGTGGTGAGCTTTCTGCCTCAAAGGTGTGTGAAAGGTTAAATATCTTTCCCTCCAGTGGTGTTTTGCGGTACCCTTCTGCGATCTACCGCCAGTGACTGTAACGCTCAGCGTGTTGGCATGGTAACTGCCGGCTCCATGGGATGCTCTCCCAGCCCAACTCTGCCCGCTGGGGCTCCACCGTGCGCCCCAAATATCACTGGCCTCCTGTGGAAAGAGCGAGGGATGCAGGAGCAGAGGGAGGAGGTGAAAGGAGGGGGAGGGGGAGGAAAAAAAGGAAAGTTGTTAGAAGAACATCCCGGTCTCGCCGCAACTTCAAAAGCTCCCCTTCCCCAGGATATTAAGCAACTGTGATGAAAAATTTAGCAAGCGTTAAATAAGGCGCTTTGAAGTGATCTGTTTTGGCTCGGCAGTCTCTGAATTTCCGGAGCCCCTCTGCTGTCTCCACCACGCTTGGAAAAAAAAGACAACATCCCCAAAGCCTAGGAATTGGGGTCTGCCTGACGAGATGCCTATGTTATAGCCAGTGGCGTTGGCCATTGCGTTGACTTGGCGCTGTTTTAATTATGCCATTATTTTCTTTATATCGTACACCTTGCTGTTACCTCTTGCCCTCTAGGCATGGAGACATCTGTTGCTGAAATGTTGGTTTTGAAAATGAGCTTCCACCTCACAGGGATTTGTGTAAAATAACACAGATAGCAGAAAGTATCGGTGACCCATTAGGAGCAGTCATTTATAGATTAGGTTGATCCATTGGGCACTGTAGACATTTTGGGACAGCATTTCACTTTTGTTTCAATTCTGCAGTTCCTGATTATGAAACTTGAAAGTTAATTATTGAGGGAATGAGGGGTGGTTAGCCAGTAATAACCCAAAAGACTTACTCTGTGCTCACTTTCAAACTGTGCTGCAATTTAATTTGCCTGGGGATCCATCCTCGGACTTTTCTCTTTTTTCCCCCCCTTTGCTCATTACTTTAATTGTAATTGTAATCCTTTATTGGAGCTGGCTGCAGTAAAGGAGAGTTATGGTTGGCATGGGGGCACAGGCCACAGAGATATTTCATGATTGTTGGGGATGATGGTCACTAGGTGGCGATGAGCGGGCCAATGAGGGGTCTCTCATTCCTGAGAGATTGCCTTGAGGATCTGGCTGGGTTGATTGAAGCAGCACACATTGGTAGAATATATTTTCCAAAGGTTCTGGTGACTAATATGGTCTCTTTCCACAAAGTTCTTGGCTGAAAAAATCTATTAATCTATTATTTGAAAGAAATGAATACTTTTATTCAGCAAGGATACATTAATTTAGTCAAAAGTGACATCAGCATATTAGGATGATTTCTGAAGACTGGAGAAGATTCAGCTTTGCCATCACAGGAATAAAAATATATATAAAACATTTAAAAATAGAAACCAGTTATTTTAAATTGTAATAATATTTCACAGTGTTGCTGTTTTTTAGGTCTGAGTTTTTGACTCCAAATACCCAGACATTACATTACATTACAGTTATAATAAGAATAATAACTTCTTAATGACATTTTCCTACTCCAGTTCGTTTTTGAAATATAAACATTTAAATAGTGGCTGTCTTAAAAACGTAATAAAAACATAATAAACATGTAATATAATGCATATATTTAGCAAAATGCTCCTCTCTTGATTTCCTTTTTCTAGTTAACTATCAAGCCATTGAATGGATTTTCTGAGGCAGTAAATGTAACGTTACATGACATACATGTAACAATGTGATATATTGACGTCCTGCCACGTTTGCATACACTGATTGCATGATTACTCTTTGGTAAGTTCTGTATCTTTCTGTATCCTTCCGATGTTCAATCATTATTTTGTGCCATAACTAGTAGTAAAGCGGAAGAGATGATCAGTTAATGTGCGCTCCGTGCTGCCATTTCGCTTGAACTGAGGCGCTACGGTGATCTGTCACGCCATAAAGGACTTTATACAACAGATTATTTCAAAGCAGCTTTACAGGGATAACACTGGAAAATAATGATACAATGATGCAAACAGAGTTCACTTCTGCTGTAAGCAGCTCTAAATCTGTCATGTTCAGCTGAGGTCAGGTCAGTGTTGATTCAGTTTCGTTCAATAACTGTATAAAGATCATCAAATATGAAATTATAAAGCAATTATCTATTATGAAGCAGCTCTGTAGAAAGCAGTGATGTCATCGTCCAGCTCAGTTCAGTTCTCATCCAGTAGTCTCAGTACAGTCAAATCAATAATATATTATAGCAAAATATTAAGTGTCCCCAACTAAGCAAGCCAAAAGGCGACAGTGGCAAGGAATCCAAACTCCATCAGTGACCGAAATTGAGGAAAAAACCAGGCTCATTCAGTTGGGGGGCCAGTCCTCCTCTGGCCAAACGAACCAACATGGTGTGGTTATGATTCCAGGCTGCATCACAAATCAGATTATTGGTATCATTCAGAATATTTCATCCAGTTCCTTCTGCTTGAAGATTGGAATACATCATGCTGGCATATTTAACAAAGCACAAAGCATTAGATGGGAAGCACGCTACAAATAATGTTTACTGAAGTGTTATTCAAGCATCAGCTGAAAACAGTATAAACTAAAAGATTGAGATTCTTGAGATTTTAAAGGGTTAGTTCACACAAAAATGAAAATAATGTGGTTCAACCTTAATGTTATGAAGCGACGAGAATACTTTTTGTGTGCCAAAAAAAAACTAACTTTGTTGTCATAAAGTCATAATGATATTGTCATAAAGTCAAGCCCCCCAGTAGTAAACCATTGAATTTTCGAAACATTTATCACATAACGAAGCCTCGTTTACTGAAATCATGTGACTTTGGAACCACTGATTAAAATATCTTAATTTGTGTTCCAAAAGGTCTTACGAGTGTGGAACGACATGAAGGGTGAGTAATTAATGACAGAATTTTTGGGTGAACTAGCCCTTTAAGAATCGATATTGGTTCATCAAAATGAAAACAGATTAAAATTGAGAAATTGATCTTTTCAACCCAGCTCTACAGTTTTTACAGGAGATTTTTCATTAAAATAAATGCAGCCTTGGTGAGACTTTTTAAAAATTTAAAATAAATATTACCGATCCCAAACTTTTGAATGGTAGTGTATAAATTACATAAGTATCGATAAGCTGGGAGAGCATCCCATGGAGCCGGCGGTTAACATGCCAACACGCTGAGAGTTACAGTCACTGGCGGTAGTTTGCAGAAGGGTACCGCAAAACGCCACTGGAGAGAAATGCAGGCCGTTTATTGACACCCCAGCTAAGCACCGGCACTAGCACAGTTTTGGTGGAAGACATTGTCCTGTTCAATACAATGTGTAATTTGGAGATGGATAAATAGGTTGAGGAATTATCGACCTCAACCCACATGTTTGTGTGAGATGTGGAAGTTTATTTTGTGTTGTTGCAATTGGCACTGTCGTGTCCTGAGCTGTTTGAGCTTGTGGTTAATGATACAGGAAAGGCCTGCGGTTTTATTGTTGCTGTGTTGCACTTTTCCGCCCCCACCAACCTTGTCCCAGCCGCCTTGGAGGGGCTCTGTGTGAATTTTCACTGTCACGTCCAAGGGCGAGCGGCACAGGGTCAGCTAATTGCTTTCATAATTATGATTTCACGTCAGATTTATTGTGCATGCTTGGAAGTCTGCAGATCAGGGGCTTCGGAAAATGTGTTTACAGCTTTTGGCTCGACTCATTCTCCTGTTTCAGTCGGCCTTTTTGACTCAATTTACCAGATTAGAGGTGAATAGATGAGACCTGGCCTCCTCTTCAAGCCCCACTGTGTATAATTTCACAACTCCATCTGCAAAGTCCCCTACTGAATGTGTTTGTTTACTGCTGTGAAATGCTCATTAAATGACTGAGGGATGAGATAAACCAAAAATCCCAGTTTTGCGTTTGAACCGTGAAATGGCATCTCTCGAATCCTCAGTTGTTTTCGGCCGCCTCTGTGACACTAGTCTGAGTGACTGTGTTATTTAGCCTCTTTTAAAGTAGTTTCCAGAACTGTAAATGGTTAGGTTTTTTTGATGTTGGTCATATAGAACTTTTTTTTTTTCTTTTTCTGGTTCTCTTTGAAAAGGCTGAGAAGATGGCGCCCAGATTTCTTTACATTGTGGTTTTGGTCTTGCGCGCTATTGGACCAGATTTCTGGAGCCAGTCCCCCTGAGGCCAGATTTCAACAGATTTATGGCCGGACATCTTCCCACATGAAAAGCCTATTTCTTTTCTTTTAATTTTCTTCTTATTTTTTATTTATTTATTTATTTATTTTTGGACAGTCAGTACAATCTGTAAGGGTTCTTTGCTGAGATATCAAATCTTGCTGCTTTTTTCATGTTTCTCATGTCAAAGTCTTTTAAATACTTTAATACCAGAGCAAAACTACTAGCCTAATGAAGTTCAAACACTATTAAAGGCAAGGGAACACAGCAGGCTGCTGTCACATTGAGACCTAATGTACAGATCCAATATAATGTTACACATTCGATTTCTTTATCTGTTTACGTTCACTTAAGACATAACCGACTGTTTTGGGACCACGGATCAACAATCTGTTTAATCCCTAAATACCATGGTACAGTCATGGCCAATAGTTTTGGCAGTGACGTAAATTTTCATTCTGATAGAGTTCTCCAAAGGACAACATGCAACCATCATCTCTTTGTATCAAAATCGGCAAACATGCAATTGCTGCAAAGAATATTGCACCTAAAAGAACCATTTAACAGATCATCAAGAACTCCAAGGAGAGAGCTTTAACGGCAGTGAAGAAGGCTTCAGGATGTCTCACAGGCAAGAAGAAAAAGTGAACTCTACCATGAGTCTTGTCATGCCAACAGCGAGGCATCCTGAGACCATCCATATGTGGGGTTGCTTTTCTTCCAAGGGAGTAAGCTTTCTCACAATTCTGCCCCAAAGCACTCCCATGAATAAAGAATGATATCAAAACATCCTGCAAGAGCAACTTCTCCCAACAATCCAGGAGCAATTTGGTGATGATCCGTGCATTTTCCATTATGATGGAGCACCATGTCAAAAGGCAAAAGTAATAATGAAGTGGCTCAGAGATCATTAAATTGAAATTTTGGATCCATGGCCAGGCAACTCTCCGGATCTTATTCCCGTAGAGAACCTGTGGTCAGTTCTCACAAGATGAGTGGACAAGCAGAAGCCCAGATATTGTTATCAACTCCGAGCACTAATAAGGCAAAAATGAATTGCCATCAGTCATGTCTTGGACCAGAAGATGATTTCCAGCATGCCAGAGGTTTTGAAGACTAAATAATGATTCTTTGTATATATTTTTGCCAATCAAAGCCTTTAAAGGTGCAGTGTGTACATTTTTGTGGCATCTGGCAGTGAGGTTGCGAATTGCAATATAGAAAAGCTACGGTGGCCAACACAGGACAAAAATGTCATCAACTGAGACAGCAATGAGAAGCCTGTCAAGCAAACGCGGGCTGTAGAGCAGTTTGTCCATTTAGGGCTACTGTAGAAACCTGCCGGCGCAAAATGGCAACATGTAAGGGGAGGCGAGGTGTATGTAGATAGAAATGGCCCATTCTGAGGTAATAAAAACAACAGTTCATTATGTAAGGTCTTTATACACCACTGAAAACAGTTATGTATATTATATTGCATTTCTGTCAATAGATCCTCATAAAATGTACACATTGCATCTTTAAAGTTATGAAATGCTTATCAATGTTTTCCAGTATACCATAGAACATGTGAAAAATATAATGTACAAATACTGAAGCAGCAAAATTGATTTCTCTGCCAAAACTTTTGGCCGTGACTGTTCTTTGATATACAGTGGGGTCCAAAAGAAAAGAACAAGTTGTGAAAATGCAAATGATAATATCTGCAATTTGAACTGAAAACAAAAAACAAAACATAAATTCAAATGTACAGCTTGTTTACGTTTCTAAAACTGTAGATTTAAATTATATTTTTTAAATTAATATTTTTATTGATTTATTTTTATTGATTTATAGGCCTACAGTTTTTATATAACATTTCTATTTTTGAATGTTAGTATTTTATATAAAACAACATAAAATAGGTTATAAAATAAAAATAGTGCTTTTTAAATTTTATTTAGCATTTTTCTGTGTTAACTGTTTTTACACCGTTATAATCACGTGGGTGTTTTTTTCTAGAAAGACAGCAGAAACATGAGCGTATTATCTTGTATGTCTAATACACAAGACGTAATTTTAAAATCCTTGTAGGAGCTGCATTTGTCTCTATCGTTTGTCTCCAAAAATGACTCTAGTTTCTTAACTTCTTGTGACGTCCAGCATTTTGTTTGTTTGGCATTCATGTGGGAAGATTCATTTGATTTGTCAGGTGAGTCAAAGCTATCAGCTCACGGAAATCAATTAAAACTGCCTGAGTCACCAGCGTCTCTGCTTATTTGTCCATTTCTTCTGATGACCGCCCACTTCATCAGAACGAGGCTTTGCCATTCGTCAGTCACAAGCTTTCATGATGGTTTTATGTTTGCCTGTTTAAGTTGATAATTAAAGTTTGTCTTCAGTTTGACCGCAGAGAGAATGTTGACGTCTAGCCTGTTAAGCATTACATTCTGTGTCATATTGTTCTCAAAGCCAAGATTTTCCAAGCCAAATACACTTGCTTCATCTTACTTCCTTTTATGGCCTGTCAAAATGACTGAGAATGTCTTGAATTTAGGAAATTGTGGGTTATAGACCATTAAACTCTCCAAGGTTCCTTAATTAAATCCTCTTTTATGAGGTGCGTCTCTGTTTGTCATATTTCTCTCCGTCTGCTGCTTTTCCATGTGTCTAGATTAATTTTGTATGACACAGTTTAACGTTACACTATCCTCCTTTCACATTGCTCAATGACCTGATGAGGTTGGGCCACACTGCCTGGAAATGCAGTTTATTTTCAGCACTTTCCTTCTGATGTCCGTAGTTTGCTAACCGCTTTGAAGGCAGGCTTTAATTGAACTCTTTGATTATCCAGGAAATCAATAAAATATAATTTATACTTGCCCCGTAATTTGTAAAATCTCAAATATATTAATGCCAACAAGTACAGATCTGTAATTTCTAGTTTTGCTGCAGCCTGCTGAACTGTGTTATTATATGTTGGCCTGACACGATGATGGAAATATGACAGGATTTTAATTATAGCGTAGCCGTGTTTTTAAAGAGTATGGAAGGAGATCTGTGACACCAGTTTGGGTTGCGCTTTGTAATTACTTCCGTTTGATGTGAAGGTTCTCCTTGGCGGCAGATACGAAGTCGAGCAGACACGTCGAAGAGAGGTATAGCATGTGATTGAAAGAGAGAGACTCGCCATATGACTGACGATCAGGTCGAATCAGTGACTGCCTTCCCCCGTCAGCCCTCTTGAACGCTCACGCGCACGTCCCCCTCACCCTCCAATGTCACTTTCAAGGCATAATTACTCCAAGTTGTGTTGATTAGTCTAAGAAGCAATTATGCCGGTTTTTCCGCTGCAAATGAGGAGACATGATGGCCCCCTGATTGACAGGAAACATCTCTGCTTTAATAAGTAAATGACTATGGTAATGCAGGTACAGAGAGCCTTTGATATGTCAGCATCTTTCTCGTTGCAGGCCCTGTCCCTGTGATTTTAATGAACAGGAGTGGGACTAAAGCTCTGAGTTTCTGACTCCCAGGATCTGTCAGGAGAGAGGACGGCTCGCAGGACCGACCGGCAGCAAGCATTTCATTTGGAAACGCCTAGTTTTTACAGCGGCTCGTCTCATTTTTTGGAAGCGTTTGATCAAATGAATAAGGGAGAAGGGAAAAAAAATAAAAGAGCGTCTCCTCGGTGCACTGCGAAAGCCAAATTTTTCTAGTCGTACCTCTTTGTAGTGCGCGATTATGTTTGGAAGTCTAGAAATCAGAGAAAAATGCGATGTAATTGACACATTGGGACTGTTCTTTATCTGCCTGCGCAGTAAGTTATTAGCTGTTAATTCATCTGCCAACTCCCCTGCAGCGCCCGTTATTTGTTTAAATGGAGGGATTCCCATGGTGCATTTGTAACTACACTGCTGAAATGCTCCTCTCTATAATTATTTAACATTACACGCTGACTTACAGTGGTTATCGGTGCTGGAATATTAACATGGGAAGAGGCAAGGCTGTTTAATCACAAATGAGACTTTGGGCCAGAGTTGTGTTTAGGAGCTCAGGGTTTGCTATGATCTGCTTTTGAATACTATGGCAAATGTTTATTTCCTTTTACAATACGTAAAGGTTTGGCCTGGTTTTAATGTCATGTGTTGGAGACATCTCTTACCAATAGGTCAGAAAGGAAGACCCTCGGATGTGGAAGTTGTGTATTAGGTATGGTCTGACCCTCTGCTTCCCATCTAGTAAATGCAAAAAGACGTTAGTGTGCAATAAGGTACTCTTCTCTAGTCTTTTAAGTTGACTCCATTGTACTGTACTCTAAAATAATCTAGTCTTGTCTACTATTTTCTACTGTACTGCACTAGTTTAGTCCATTCCAGGGGTTTTAAGGGAATGCTGTTTGTTTATTTATTTATTTGTTTGTATGTTTGTTTATGCAATAGAGACGATGCATGTTAATGAACATCAGTATAAAATACAAAATGTAAACATGCTGGATTATAACAACATTGCTAAGTAACCATAAAATTTGTGGGGGAAAAAAATGACAAAATTTGTATTTAGAGAGGTAACTGTATAAGTGTGTACTTAAAGAGAAAGTTAATTTAGTGACATGATTTTAGACATGATTTAGTCACTCTCTAGCCATCCTAGGTGTATATGACTATTTTCTTTTAGACGAACACAATCTGAGATATATTAAAGATACACAACACATGCCAATAAATATTTCACCTGCAGATGCCTGCATTTATATTAAGCTAGTTAAAGTATTTATTATGCATTATTTGCTGGAGCCGGTTCCAGACGCAAGTCATAGCATAAAAAGCTTTCACAGCGCACTTCAGTGAAGTACTTGACTGGATCAGAACGCTAGCGTACCAGCAGTTCTGCGTGCTCTTGTTCTCAGTAGAAAGTTCACATCTTGCAGTGGATCTCAGCTTTATTAAAAGCTTCTTTGATGGGCAGTGTGTTAGCTCTTTTAAGCATTATAATGGTAGTGAATGAGACCCAATATTTTGAAGCCCAAAAAAGTGCATGCATTCATCATAAAAGTAATCCACACGACTCTGGGGGTAAATAAAGGCCTTCTGAACTGAAGCAATGGGTTTTTGTAAGAAAAATGCACATATTTAGAAGTTTATAAACTGTAATAACTGACTTCCGACAAAAATGCGTTCTCAAGAGAGAGAGGCATTCCAGCATGTGACGTTGGACGTCGCCATAGCGTAAGCTTCGGTGAGAAGTGACGAATGCGGAAGCACAGAGGAGAGAGCAAAACAAAACGCTGGTCATGAATTAGAAGTCCAAAACGAGGATTTTTTAAAAGAAAAATATCAGATGATTTTGATATAAGACAAGAGGACATTGAGTTTTTTGCCCAGCCCTATTTATTTGATAAATCTGCATCTCCCATTGATGACGGCGCACGAAATCTTACGACTTGACTTAAGTTGAAGCATCCTGGATAGACACACGAATGCACCATTTTAAGACAATTACAAATCTACAGTATAGCTAAAATAACAAACTCACTTCTTTTCACGGGTTTCCAGAGCTGTAAACAATGCGTGGTTCTTGCGAGAGTCGCCTATTTGCACTGAAGCTTACACTACACCGACGTCCTACGTCATACCCAGAACACCACTGTCTCGAGAATGCATGTACGGCTATTACCGGAAGTCAGTTATTATAGTTCATAAAGTTCTAAATATGTTCATTTTTCTTACAAAAAAACATAGTTTAGCTTCAGAAGGCCTATATTCACCCCTTTGAACCATGTGGATTACCTTTATGATGAATACATGCACTTTTTTGGGCTTCAAAATATTGGGTCCCATTCACTACCATGACAAAGCTTGGAAGAGAAAGGATACGTTTTAATATATCTCCAATTGTGTCCGTCTGAAAGAAGATAGGATGGTTTGAGGGTGAGTAAATCATGGGATAATTTTCATTTTAGGGTGACCCTTTAAGATATTAATTTAAATATTTTTAATGTATTTAATATATTTCATTCTGTTTGCTAACGTATAGTTCTGGAGTTGTCAAACTCGTGTTTTTTTTGTTTTGTTTTTTTTAAAATATTTTTTCAGAAAATATTTTAACAATTTGCTTTATACAATGGCAATTATTTAATTTTGTTTCATTTATTATTTTTATATTTTATACTTTCTCACACAATGTAAATGTAGGGAAAAAAACATTATTTTTCTAGTGAGTAGATCCTTCACAAGGGGGTCATCATATTAGGGGGCTCCTTGGCATCAACAAGTCTGAAAACCTTTAATCTAGTCTACTGTACTATGCTTTAGTTTAGTTTAGTCTAGTCTAGTCTGTTTTACTTCATTGTACTCTACCCCAGTGCACTTAACTCGACAGTCCAGCGTACTCTAATCTTGTCTAGTCTACTTTACTCCAGCTCTCACTACTCTAACTCTCTCCTATGTACTGTACTCTAATCTACTCTAGTCTTCTTTGCTCTGCTCTAACAGGATTCCCTTACAAGCTTGCATGCCGACACAGCCTTTTTTACATTATTCCACACTTTTTATTCTCTTTGTAGGTAGCCACTTTATGGATTAGTTCATAAACAGGACGCCTGCCTCTCGAATAACCTCTGCGGGCACACGCGTGTACCGCCGCATAAATGTAATAGAATCATTTGCACCAGCACTCTCAATCCCTCGCCGTAATTTATGCGGATTGAATAAGTGCCGTATTGTGGAAAAGCGCGAGTGGACCAAACACTCATTTGTCACCTCTAATAAATGTTGGAATGTAAATTATGAAGTTATGCTTCAGATGTAAATGCACTTTGTTTCAGTCTCTTAATGCAGAAGCCCCCTCGCCAATACATAAAGAGAGTGAGTAAGGTCGGCAGAGAGAGAACATAAAAATTCAGTCTGTTTTCACAATCAATAATAAGCTCAAAAAGGCTCAGATGGAGGAACATTATGAAATATTTGAAGTCGACTTCATAAATTATTGCTGGAAAACTGGCATGTACACTAAAATGTAAATACATTAATGTTATTAATAATGAAGTGACTAATAGTTCTATCAAGACTGTAATAGCTGTTTAATAGAACGTGACAGCAAGAATATATTGCACTTCGCTCTCTGAGATGGGATGGTGCAGGACATTTATCAGCGCTCGTTCAAAAACACTATTTTGATTATTTTGTTCAACTAATTGCCGACCCCCCTTCAAACCCAACATCTTGGGGAAAAAAAGAGTAATAGATATTAATTAATACGTGTCAGTTTTAACCAGTTTGATGAAAAATAATGTAGAGAAGATGCTAATAGGCTTCTTGTTTCTCTCTGTGTGGTGCTGGTAGATTACTGCTTTAACAAGCCAATCAGGAATCAGTCAAGTGAGCTGCATTATGGCATGTAAAAGGTCTTATGCAGTGAGTGAGCTCTGTAAACGTTCGGGAAATTGTGGAAAAAAGTTAATAAGAATAGGCAGAAAATTAATGCATTAACAACTATGCAAAAGAGCAGTTGCAGTTTATATATATATATATATATATATATATATATATAAAATATGTGTGTGTGTGTGTATTTGATATGTGGGTGTACTGGCACCTGTTGCTTCCCCCTTTGTGAGCACTAGGGGCTGCTGGAGACTGTATTATAGATCCGTACTTGCTCCTCTCAGAGTAAATCCCCTCCGAGGGCCTTTAACTATGTGTTTTATAGGTCTCAAAAGGGCAAAGGCGCTGCTTGAACTTGCTTATATAAAATTGCAGTTGCCTCTGGGCTCTAGTAAGTGCAGTATTGTTGATGATTTCTCTTTGCCGTGCCGACTGAGTCAGGTGTGCTGTACAATCAAAAAAGTACTACTGTCCGTCTGAGGACTCGCATGTATCCAAACAAACCACCTTTTTTCCTCTTTATATATCATCAGGAGCCCAATCTTAGGTTGATTCTGCATTATTATTAACACTTCTTAGAAGTAAGATGAGAAACAGGAACCCACATGTATCTGCTAGCTGCTGGCAGCCCTGTCAAACACCTGGACCAGTGGCCCGAGGGCTTTAAGTGTTGTGACAACAAGAGAATGGCAGACAGGCCTAAACACTCAGAATAGGTGCTAAGTGTGGCACATGTCACCATTTTGGGTGGGCTGCCTGGTTAATCAGCACTGGCCATTTCTGCAGAGAAGCTGGTCATGAGGGAATTGGGGGGGAGGCTGTCAGCAAACTTGGAGACCTTCCTGTTATTTATCACATACACCAGTGGTTCCCAACCTTTTTTACTCCAAGGCCCCCCTCCTCTCTCTGAATCAATACTGCATGCCCCCCCCCCCCCCCCCCCTTCTCATTTGTATTGTATTATTATTTTTCAACCCCATGTTGTTATTTTTTTAAAGAAGAAACTCAAGATAGATTTAAACCTTCAGAGTTCTTTTTTGCAAACATACTTTGCAGAAATTCTTTACAAATTAAAAGTACTTACTCTGCTCAGTAATACAGTAACTTAAATAAGCACGAGTCAACCTGCCATACCAAACAAGACCACAGGGAGATACCAAAGGACTGAATTTAAATACTATGCGGATCCATTTAAAATTATTAAACACAACACCACTGATCCTCTCAAACTTCTCCAAAACACGCTTGTTCGGCGAGCATCCATTATAAAACACTCACAGTACATTAATTACATTAACTACGCAAATATATTTAACTGTTCATGCAGAAATACGATATTATAGCGATCAGTGAGTCAAGAGCGCACATGCGGTTTGTTTGCGCATAATAATGGACTCGCACATGGCCGCATGCCTTATAGACTATGTGTCACTGTAATCGCCTGTAATTGTCTTCTTTTTCCAACCGAGAGTATCCTCATGAACATAGCGTATCCTATGTTCATGAAGCAGTTGGGCGTTTTGAGCCACAGTTCAGTCAGTATTTCACAGCAGCGCGATGAGAAACGGCCTGGGCTGATCCAAAACAGTCACAGAATACGTACGAGAGATGGTGTCTTGTTTTAAATGTATTTAATTAAATAATTGATTTAATTTAGCTTTTTTTTTTAATGTAACGTATTAATAATTAAATTAATGAATTATATTATTATATTTATATATTTCTTGTCCTTTTAACAGTTAAGGGGTTTTCCCGTGACTGACAGCGCTAGTCAAAGCATTTGTCAGTTGCATCTTGTTCCGGGTTCACAACAATTCAGACTTTTCAATGTAAAAGTCTTCCCTACTGACTGATGCACTTTTTTAACGGCGTAATAATGTAACTTCTGTTGCTGTTTACGGTCAGGGACTATTTTTTCTGGCGGAAGAAAGGCTTTTAGTGAAAGTTTACTTCATGAAAGTTGCATTGATACATATTTTTGGCTTTAATATTTGTATTGTGTGGTAACCGTTTTATAAAAGCAATAAGGTACTCGAGGCTAGTGCTGTATCATGAATAAGTCACGGTTGAAGGGGTTGCAGGCACTCCGCTTCACGTCGTGCCTAACAACACCCTTCAGCCGTAACTTATTCACGATACAGCACAGCCTCTCGTATATTATTGCTTACGTATACACTACTATTTAAACGTTTGGGTTCAGTGAAAAGAAAAAAATGTATCACAGTATCCACAAACATAATAAGCAACACAACTGTGATAATAATATCACCGTTGATATACACTGCTGAAAATTCAGCTTTGCCGTCACAGGAATACATTTTAAAATACATTAAAAAGTTATTTTAAACTGTAATAATATTTCACAATATTACTGTTTTTTTTTTATCAAATAAATGCAGCATTGGTGAGCAGAAGAGACTTCAAACTTTTGAATGGTAGTGTATCTGTAAAACAAATCTCTGAATTCTGATTGAATAAAATGTGTTCAGAGTTTTTCTTTGAAAACCTTTATATTGAAGTAACAATGTCCTGATTTGTAAACAAATGTTTTTTTTTTTATTTATTTTTTTTTTTTAAATGAATCAGTTTTTTTGAATAATTTGTTTTAGAATATAAAGCTGACTGATTCAGTGATTCGGTCCCAGTTATGTAAATACATTTAAAAGATGTACATTTCAGTCTATTTGTCACACAAGAGATATTTTGTATCTCACTATAGAAAGTAAGTCATACAGGTTTGGAACGATATGAGAAATGAGTAAATGATGACAGAATTTAAGTTTTTGTGTGAAGTATTCCTTTAAAGGAGTTTGGGAGAGAGTAAGAGAGTGACGACAGTCCCGTGGGACTCAGTGGAGAGGTATTGTCATGTGTTTTTCTCAGTCAAGGTCGGCAGGAAATGTCAGAGCAGGTGTGTGTCTGTCAGTGAGTGGCCTGCCAGTGCAGCCCCTGGGCTCCAACACGCCATGCTGTGACACAGGAGCAGGACTCACACTCACACACACACACGTCTGGATCCTCATGCCCCATAAAGCCAGTGTGGGTCACCTCCGGCCACAGCAAAGACTCATGTAGAGCCATACGTATTGAGCACATATTGCATCCGATACTGCAACAAAGCCATTTTGAATTGTAATACTTCACATGTGTTTACTATTAGTTACGTTGTTTTTTTAAAGGAAAGTTCACTCAAAAATTAAAATTGTAATTTTACTTACCCTCACACTGTGGAACACAAAAGAAAATATTTTGAAAAAAAAAAAAAAAATGTTTTGTCCACACAATGAATGTTGATTTGGATCTCATTGACTGTCTTTATGGACAAAAACATTCTGTCTTTTGTGTTCCACAGAAGAAACAAAGACATACAGGTTTGAAACGACATGAGGGCGAAAATTCTGTCATCATTTATTCATTTTGGGTTAAACAATCCCTTTAAGGTGTGTCTATATGCAACTTCCCTTAGAATGCCAGTCTGATCTGTCAATCGTGTTTGAACTTTTTTGCATGTGATCGGATTCCTGCTTGTTCATTCCATTGTGTTTTGGTGGTTATTGTTGCCTGGGCAGGGTCAAGAGACTTTTTACGCAAACTCAACTGATTTATATGCAGATTTGAGAACAGGGTTGGGTGGCACCATCGTACCGCAAACATGCTTTGGGCAATTATGCAGTAAAACCTGTACATTCTGGCTGAATCTTTAGAAATGCACGATTATTCTCGCAGACAAGCATTTTTTCAGATTCTGTGGTTTCAGTTGTGTAACAGCAATTCTCCATATGAGTCAACAAACATAAATCACTCTGCCACACTTTTATTTTCTACCCCTTCCAACCCAATTTGCAGGAAAAACAAAACACAACTCTTTTTTTTTTTTAATGCAATTTTAGTCACTATGGTAATTAAAATGTTCCCATTTGTTTGCATGCACTAAATTAAAACTGCAAACCTGAATTTTTTGCCTGATTGCTTTGCTGTGCCATGGTGATTTTGAAGGAGGCCCAGTCTCATTGGTGGATTAAACGCTTACTACTCTTCTCAGTCATGTGACTCTGATTGTGGTCTGAGTATCTCTTTAAATGCGAGCTCCATTGTCATCTAATCGTTCCTGACAGCTCTGACTATCACACAGCCTGGGAGGCCTGTCGGTTCACTTGGACAAGCCACGTTGTGCCGCTCTTCCCTTTGCCACCAGTAGATGGTGGTATTCATCTTCTGAGATGCACCCATAGAGCCACGGGAGGCCAGGTTGCCCTGTCTTTGTCTCTTTCCTTGTCTGATCTCACTTCTTTAAACTTTCTCTGCCTTTTTTCTTCCTTCTACAAACTGTATCTCCCATACCGTGTGTTTTGGTTTTACTTAACACTTTATTTTTTGCTCTCCATCCAGTTGTTTCCGCCACCCTCAGAGTAATTGAGAGGAGGCTCACCGAGCAAGAGGGTCACAGCACCAATTCTTCGCCTTTTTGAAGACCGCAAAACTGTTGATCCGCAACGTGCAATAAGCGTCCCGAGCTATTGAATACAAGACGTCGTGAGATGATAATGTCACCGGAATGTCACAATCTGTCTGCCGTTGGCGTGGCCGTCCTCTCTCAGTGTCATATTGTGCTTATGCCTAATCAACTAACCAACGGCAAGCACATTTCCCTTTTAATTGTCAATGTACTATACGTCTGTTAGCTAGTTTAGTGTAAGAGACGGTGGCACAAAATTGTACACTTTGATTGTGTGTGTTTGTGCTAGGTGGGCGTTTGGAGCGGAGAGGGAAGACACTCGTCAGGGTTATGGCAGTCGTAGCTGACAAGTAGGCTCTTCCTTCCTCTCCATAAACCCCACATTGTGCGGTTTGGACATGAGTGTGGCGTTGTTGCCATTGGTGCTGTTTTCATTTTGCTTCAATTAGCTAATTAGATGTGAAGGGTGGTAGTGTCTCTGAAAATGAAGGACAAGGATCCAGCGTCGGGTTTAAGACCGCCTTTGTGTTTATCTATGAGCCGGATCGCAACGTGTTATTAGGATGTGCCACCAAGTCATAATAGGCTGCTATTAATTTATGCTCCGTTTCCTTTAGATTGTCTTGAAATCGGATGTTTGCCTTTTCCCCCCAGGTTTTGTTATGAATTATGCTGGCTGTGTGTGTGGGTGTGTGTGTGTGTGTGTGTGTGTGTGTGTGTTTACGCCCTGCTCATTTGCAACTCTGAGACATTTTGCACGGCCTGTCACCGAATGTCATCATTGACTGTAAAAGTAGAGAAAAAAATGCTTCAAATTACAGGAAAGCAGCACTGCATTAAAGAACAAAGAGGATCGATGGCAGTACATTAAACTTTATACAATTGGGGGGGAATCAACTAATTAAAATTGATTACTCTTGCTTTGTAAAAGTGTTTCTGAATTAAATTATTGTATGAAAACATTTTGACCAATTGAGGAGCTGAGGAAGTATCCATTACTGGATTACTGCTGGAATATTTGCGGTGAGCTGGGCTAAGTACTGTTTTTTCCCCCCTCGCTGCCGAGTCCAGGGACCACAGTTTCATCTTTCTGTCTCTTTCTCTGTCATACACACATTTCACACATTTTTTTTTTCTTTCAAAAAAAATTTATATTTTTAAGTTAGTTACCTTTAGACTTCAAGATTCCTGTTTAATTTTTTTGGTGACATTTTTATTATTTATTAAGCAATATTAAATTAAATTAAATTAAATCATACTAAACTAGCCATGTGAGCTATTCTGTCTTATTCACCTCTAGTACACACATTTCAGACTTTTAAAAGATGTTTATTATAAGAATGTTCAAAATTAATGGTAAAAAAAAAAAAAAACATAAGAAAAAAAGTAATATTTTTTTAATGCAGAACTACAATCTTACACCTCAAGATTCATGTTTATTTTTTAAATAAGTGTCACATTTGTTATTTTTTATTAAGCAAGTTATAGGCATCTTTTTTCTCTCCCTAAAGAGATCAGATTAAATGAACACCCCAAAACTGGCTTTTTTTCTTTTTTTTTTTGTGGTCAAAAATCTTTTAAAACCACACTGAATTAGCCATATGAACTGGTAGGTCTTATATAAAACACCTCAGTTAGCTGGCAAAATGCATTGGAAGTGTAATTCCGGCACCACAGACACTTTGGCTCTCTCATTAGCGGAAACAAATGATCACATGTGAAAGCTGGACATATCTCCCAACAGTTAATAATAACGATTAAGATAAATTTGCCCCACATTAACAGAAATGTTTCCAGCAAATGCTCTGCTTTACCGTGTTCTATTGATTTACATGTTAAGAGGAAATATTTCAGGTCTGTAATCGAAATTATTGAGTACTAGTTAGGCCAGTGTCACAGATCAGCTTGGGCTGAGTGAGGCAAGTCGCTGGCAAACGTCTGTGTTTGTTGAGCGCATGTGCATCTGTGTGTGTTCAAATGTGTGTCAGTGCCGCCATAAACCTGTGACTTTCCATTAGGCTTAAATAACAGTCCGGTTTTATATTTATTTATATATTCATAATATTTGACTATATTCTAAGTTTGTTCTTTTCAATACCAGTCTTTCCTGTGAATGTGAAATATGATATGCTGTTGATGTCATTCATTTGATAACAAATTATATTTTACGAGGTTTCCACAATACTGGAAATATAAGGAGACTTCTTAATTGTGATTTCCAAGCTAGGAAGTACAATTTTACAAGATCATGGGTATTTCTGTAAACTATATATATATATATATATATATATATATATATATATATATATATATATATATATATACATAATTCCTAATTCTAACATATTTATTTAGATAATGTATCATTTATATACAATGAAAATCCTGTAATACTTACATACTTTTGCTTATTTTCAAACCTTTGTCGATCTTAAAAAGAAAACTTTTAACTGTCTTTTTCTCTGCTATTGTATTTGTTTTGTTTTTTTGTTTTGTTTTGGTGGTAAACTTTGTTGTGACCTTTAAGTTGTCAAAGTTCAGAACATTCATAAAAAAATTGCCTCCACTGTGATTTGAATATCAGAGCTGTAATCGTGGGTCTCTGTGCTCAATCCACTCGCAGCACATGGAAAATGTGTGTCGCTCTACTTTGTCATCAGTAATGGCTCTTTTTGCATATATCTATTTATCACGAATGTGACCTTTTGAAACTGGATTTGGTTGCATAAGGAAGATGGGTAAAGGCATAACTGACTGAGATATTCCCTTTTCATGCACTTTTTTCAGTAGTTCAAAGTCGTAAACAGACCGCACAGTTATGCTGAAGACCGGTTGGAGTGACTGCAAAGATTTTTGTTATGATGATGAGGGGGAGGCAGAACATTTTAAAGGGATAGTTCACCTAAAAATGAAAATTCTGTCATCATTTACTTACCCTCATGTCATTCCAAACCTGTATGAATTTCTTTTTTCTGTGGAACGCAAGAAAATATTTCTGAAAATCTTTTTTTCCCTCCATACAATGAAAGGTGGTGAAGTCCAATGTTATTTTTGGACCCTGCAGACTTTCATTGCATGGATAAAACATTTGACTTTTTTTTTTTTCAAAATATCTTTTTTTGTGTTCTGCAGAAAAAAAAGGTTTGAAATGGCATAAAATCTTCCAAAAATCACAATGAAAAGAAAGCAAAAATAAAACACTGCTATATGAAGGATGGTAAAGGTTTATTGATGTATGTAATGTCTGTGTCATGTGGGTGTGGAGTTGATCAGTAAGAATTGATTTCATACAGCTGTTTTAGATGAACTCTCTCTCTCTCATGCACACCCGGTTTGCTCTCGACATCTCAGTGGGCTCTCCTCAATAAAGGTCATTTAAAGCGGAAGTTGTCATAATTAGAAGGGCATTTTAAGATCTAATTATAAAAGATTAAAAACACCATTTTGTGCATCAACCCATCAGGAGTTGAAAGGAATCTGACTGCATGGAAACCCGCGTTGCAGTTTCAGAGAGTCAGAGCGCTTAAAGCGTCCTAGATATCCATCTATGTCATGGAATCATTCATGAGAGAGGTTAATTAATATAGAAACTCGACTACGGTCTCTTTCTCCCTCTCTCTTCTCCTGAAACCATTGTTTTGTAGGAATCGGAGACCAACCTAACACAATTGGATCAGTGTCTATTAGGCCTTTATTATATCAGGGGTGCTTCTTCACAAATGTACAGAGCAATTTGAAATGAATTGATTCACGCTGAGACTGGATCCCCAGACCTGCTAATGATTTCCTTTTAGCTTCCTTTACCCTTTCCTTTTAAGTGCCAACTGATGGCCCCCACCTTCTGCTGTGGTAGCTGTTGTCCTTTCTCACGGAGCGGTCATTACTGTCAACAGTACTGTAGCCGAAGATCAAACTCGTGTACAGTCAGGCACACTTTTGGTCTATAACTTCATTTAATGACTTCACACGGCCCTCCGCAAAGTTTAAATCTGTGCATGTGATTTGTTGCTAAAGGACCTCCAGGGTAAAATGGCTTGTTGATTTTATTTTATTTTCTAATGGCAACAAAAACTAAGCACAGCCATTCATGCTTACATCATATGCAGTGACAAAACTTCAAATTTGAGGAAATTTGATCTAACATTTTATACTTTTTTTTTAGTTATTGCAGATTTATGTAACTAATGAAACTGAATGAAATCTGTAAATTGTTGTGTGTATTTTGAAACCAACAACTGTCTTTTTTTTTTTTATATACATGTGTGTTTGTTTTTGGGTTAAGACATTATTAAAATGGCAAAAGTGATTAAAAACTGATAAAACTGGTTAACCATTTACTACTACTTTTAAATATTTTCTAACACACTACTTAAAATATCTTCATACATCAAAAGTGTTTGCATATGACATCAAAATGTTATCACTATATTTGCACATTTACATACATATTTCACTATATATATCCTCCAATTGTAAAAGATCCCTCTAGCTGTCTTTTAAGTGTACATTATTTGTAATTAAAACCAACATTTACCTTTTTTTTATGCAATATAAATATTTCTTAATATATTTTTAGACTATTTTATATATATATTTTTTAAGGGGCTTTTGAGTTTGTTGCGTCCCTCTTCTGCACAGACGAGGCAATTTTGGTGTCTCGATCACTTTTGTGACATCAAGATATTAAAATAAAACCTTTTTTCCCCATCTACAACTGATTTAATCTTGTTTGGCTTAATAGTACCTTTTTAAATGTGTGTTGCCTTGAGAAAAAAAGTATATTTCCCTGTTTGACCTGTTTGCAAAATTGCATGGGAAAGTCTACTGGTTATATGGCAGCATTTGTAAGCAAAACTCTTCTTTAATTCTTTAAGAATTCTTTTAAGAATCAGAATTCACTGGTTGTTCTTCGAATTACATTTTTAGGGTAAGTAGGATAAATTCAGCAAAAATTTTTTTTTACAATAAACTGACTGTCAAAATGCGGTGTGATTTATCTGAATTCACCCTGTGTAGACCAGCTATTGAACTTTTAACTTGTTTAAAGGAGACTGAAATGATTAAAGCATCATACGAGGTTGACTCTAAAAATTTGGCTTCCCTAATAGGACATTTATATTTTCTTCCCGATCAATATCATCATGTTAAGAGGAACTACGACCTCCTCCAAATTTAAGGCGAGTGTGAGGCAAAAGTGCTCTGTTAAAACTCGGTCCGATCCAAACTCAATAACCAACACGGCACGATTTGCAAGACCTTGTCCAGTCATCATGTTCACGGCAGGCATGTCTCCAGACGTGGCCCTTAATGTTGCTCAGCCCCTATGATTGAGTTTTCACCACTTTTTAGGTTGCACCTGACACTTGATCATTTATCTCATTTGTAAAGATTATCGGTTAGAACAGGGAGCACTTTCCATGCATTAGCAATTTTAGCCTTACAAGAAACACTAGAAAATAATGGTTGATTAACAAAGAGTATTTACTGGTATTCAGCAAAGAAACATGCACCCACCTTTTTAATTTGAGTTAATATTTTGCTTGCCAAACCAAATGTGTCTTGTACTGACATGCTGTGATACAGCTCTCTCCCTTAAAAGCACAATCGTGCGCTGCTACCTTATACGACAACGAGGGTGATCTATACGTCAATAAGTAGACAAGACTAAAATCTGTGCAATGTGGTTATAATTGATTGAGATGTCTGGGTGAAACTTGCATAAAGCAGCCGTGTCATCTGCAAAGAAAAGCACTTTTCCTGTCCCTGAAGAACAGACGTAACACTCTTGAAAAATAAATGGACATCGCCCTCATTTGTTATCCCACTTTGATCCCATCTTTTAGAGAAGTGTTTACAAGAATGCCATGCCCCTTCCATCCAAGTAAAAGCTAGTCTCAATCACAAAAAGGAGTCGTATTTCAAGCCAAGGAGCCGCAATTTTGACCCCTTTGTCTTTATAATCTTAAATGAAACATTCCTGCTCTTGTTTTTTTTCACTGCCGGTGATTCAATTGAGAATGTTCTTTTCCTGTAAAATGTGATTTACTGTACATGTAACGTCATTTTTATGCACTGAATAAAGAAATTGATGGTTCATGTAGTTTATGTGGTGTTTATAGAGCGGGGAAAGAGTGTTTCTGGATTGTAAAAGGCACTTATTGTGTGATTTTATTTATTTATTTATTTTTTCTCTTTTTTCCAACAACTCAAAACCTTCATCCATTCAAATACTGATTTTTCACTTGCGATTCATCAAGATTTCTCAGAACTGAGCTGAACTGGTTCATTTATGAAGCAGGATGTGCTTCAGTTTGACGATGCAGACTTTGCAATTTTCTTGTCATAAGTTTCCAGGTGACAAAATTTAATATGCCTTCAGCTTATATATAGCATGGTCAGAAATGAATGGGTGCCTAGGGAAAAAATGCCACCAAAAATAAGAGAGAGAAAATTATAATATAATATAATGTTTTAATATCCTGTATTATTTTTACATTAGTAATTTTTCCATTAAATATTGCCTAACATGTTTATTTTAAAGATAATGATAATTATGCATATTGAGACTAATCATTTTGTTGATAATTAGAGAATTGGTCAGAAAAAATATGTACTTGTTAAAGGCAAAAAAAACAAAACAAAAAAAAAAAGCCCCTGAAAATGACCTATAGGGGTTAATTTCTGACACTGATTTAGAAATCCAGAAATTTCCCTACCCCTTAGGTAACAGCTTTGCACCAGAAAGGTCATGTTAATGTAAAACATTGTCTCTGATTTGTTCTGAAACCAGGTGTGACTAAGGTTGCGTTCTGTGCAGACACTGACTCAGATATTTGAAGACAAATGTGGCCTGCCTGCTTGCTTATTCCAATTATCGGAATCATAATCTCATGCCGTTCCCTAAATCGGCACTGCCCCCCCTTTTGTCTTCCTTCTTCATCCAACAAAGTCAAAGTTGTTCCCCATAAATTTAAGCTGAAATCAATATGATGTGTTTTTGAAAGGAAAACCGGGTCCCCGACTCACTCTGTCTTGATTTGTCGCCGCAGAATTATACAGCCGGCCCGACTATTACACATTCTTCTCAGCCTATTTTCAAAATGCAATCCTTTTGGATTGAAACAGGTCTTTAGTATATGCAATGCATTACCTAAAACGGATTACCACAGACAGCGCGCTCAATCACTTTTTATCTTTTGCCGCTTAAAGAAAAAGAACAGTAATCAAAACCTTTCAACCTATTAGAGGGATGACTTTTACAATTGAATCACAGGGACCACAGGTGCGATAACGAGGCGGCTCGGCTTTATCCTTGAGTGTGCGTTTCCCCCCTATCTCCAGATGTTATTTCATGTTTATCTGTTCTTTAAAAGCACCACTTCAGAGCCCGCACTTCAAATTCATGCTATAATGGTGTTTGAGGAGGAGACCCTTTTTTAATTCTAGGAGAAGCAAGCTAAAGTGGCAGATCAAGGTGCATCTCGAAGGAAAACACGATGGAATCGATGGGAACGGCGCTGCACTTCCGACTACACGTGTTCTGATGATATTTAATTTTCTAGTGCATTAACACTCAGTCATTACAACATGCAGCCTAGGTGATTTGATCATAATGCATTTTCTTCTTTAAGAATCGCTGAAGTTTTTAGCCAGGTATTCTGCCGTTATTAGATACAGATGGGCACTTCAGCATTAAGTATAGATTTTCAGTCCCTGCTCACTTAAGGCTAGGAGTTTGTCTTAAAGAGGATAATGGCAAATTAAACTCCATACCCCATTTGTTCAGCAAACCTTGATGGGATAATTTTATAACTGCTGATTCACTCATTTCCTAGATTTATCTCTAAAGTGGTTTGGTGGTCTGGCCTCCATATACTTATTGGGAGGGGGAAGGCTATTTTATAAGTTCCTGTTGTTGGCTGATGATATACCTTGGGGAGTTGAAAATGTACAATAATTCAGCCGCCTTGCAAGAATTCCCGAGTCTTCCTCTCATTTCCAGTGATGTTAATTTACTGATGACTTTCTATTATACTGATGAGCTCATTTCACGCTGCAAATGTAAGATTTTTTTTTTTTTCATCTTCGCAGATTGCCACAGCAGTGAGGTTTCTACAAAACCAGCAAGTTCGGCAAAGCCCCCTGGCAACCAGAAAAGCGTTTTTAAAGAAAAAAGGTGAGTATCATCAGGATGTTCCTGAACCTAATGTGAAATATTGCGTTTTTACAGGCAGAACAGATACAAGATGGCTCAAATCCATGACTTTGACCTTAAATTTAACCATCTAAATGCTTTCGTTATTTTTTTCAGACATGAATAGAATCAGTTTAGTAAAGAAAGCCTTTTTGCAATGTCAGGTCAAAAGGACAGTTCGCCACAAATTTAAAATATTTTGATTTATATATATATATATATATATATATATATATATATATATATATATATATAATTTAATAATTTTCTTATACATTGTGTCATTCCAAAGATCTTTTTTTTTTTGTAGAAAGCAAAAAGAGAAGTTTTAAAGACTGTTCAAATGTTCTATCTTACTTTCTTCTGCAATGAAAGTAAATGGGAGCTGATGCTGTTGAGCACCAAAATGGACAAAAAAGTGCCATAAATGCATAAAAAAGAAGTTAATATGACTAATATTATAAATCTTCTGAAGCCATATGAAAGGTTTATATGGCAAAGTGACAGAAATTTGGTTTGACAGACATGTTCACTATCTACTATCTACCAGCTGTGTGGAAAAGTGTAGCTTTTACATTTTGCTATAAATATCTCTTTTTCTGTACCACTGAAGAAAGAAAGTAATAAAGGTTTCAGGTGAGTAAATTATGACAGAATTGTCATTTTTGGATGAAACATCCCTTTAAAGACAGCTCAGTTTAAGGAACAGCATGTAGTCCAGTGTCCCAAGATTTTTATGGGGTGAGGTCATTTGCTTTTAAGGGTCAGGGGTCGAGGCCATTGTTGCATGCCCTGGAGGGTCAGGTAGGGGTCGATTGGGCTTGATCCCAGCTGTGCGGATAAATGACCCATCAGTTGGGACGCTTCTTTGGGATCCAGAAAATTAATATTGACAAACCCTCCTGCACTTTCAATGGAATTGTCAATTATGCTACCTCCCAGCATTTTAAAGCTTTTACTTAATTTAGCTGTTATCATAAATATTAAAGCACTGGAATGCATCGGAAAGTTTTATCGACCAGAGAAGTAACGTGTTGTGAGCATACATATGCATTCACTCTAAATTCAGAGCAGTTTAGGTATCAATCAATATGTGTGTTTGATGCATAACCCACCACTATCTCTCCTATAGCACAAACCCCTTTCAGATCAGATCACTGGCCTGAGTGTGTGCTGGATAGAAATCAATCCTTACGCTGTATTTTGATCTTTATTTTTTTTTCTTTCAAAACCCAGCACTGAAAATGACATTGTGATGTTTTAGTGAATCACTTCGGGGGCGGCAGTGATGGAAACCGAGAAGCACAATGTAATCTGTCTCACTTTACGGCTTATTTGAGTGTTTTGCAAGCAGGTCTTAAAACTTTAAAATCAGTCACATAAAATGACGATCACTTCGGCGCTGAAATGCATATCATTTTTTAAAATAAAATATAGTCCTTCACAAAGGTCAGATTAGTTTTATCTTGATTACATTTAAGTTTAGCAAGGTCAGCATTGTCCTTTATAACATGATAACTCATCTGTCTCTGCACAGTATTGATAATTGTAAGCCGAGCTGTGCTTATCCGACATACGACTTTGCCTTTTAGTTCTTATTTAAAATGAAATTTGTTCTGTCAGGACTAATTAATGGTAAAGGCAGGTGTATTTGGCATACGATGGTGCTAGTAGAGGGGCAGAGGAAAGCGAGCCTAATAGCTCAATGACCAGTGTAGGTAACCGGAGACAAAATCCATAGATGCCGGCTGCTGTTGTTCACATCAGTGACTTATTATGACTTCTCAATATCTTTAGCATTTTCCTCGGTCAGTGCTTCTCGTTAGCAGTAGATCGGCTTCATTTATAATTCACAGCTGGGTTATGCGGCTTAATATGCAGTATGTTCATGGAGTTTCTTATTTTGAATGTGTACGACTGAAATTGTATCCAGCTCCAGGTATCTGCAGTTCCTGAGCGATATGCATCATGTTTGTGTTTTGTAGCAAGTGTGTTTGGTGGTTCAAATGGATTTCTCAAAGGGGTCTACTGGTACATTAAATATTAATATGCTAGTGTGCCACTGTTTCATGATAGGTCAACCCCCCATGCTAACTGAAGTCAATAGTGTTCAATGGGTCCCTGTAATCCACATGAATGTGACTGTTTCATTATGTTTCCTGAAAAAGATATACAGTCAAACCAAAATTTATTCAGACACCTTGAACATTTCATTCATTAATACAGTTTATTCACTATAGTTTAAAATAAAATGGTAATAAAATATGACAAGATCTCAGAGTTAAAATGTCAGAAAAAAAAGAATCTTTATTATGTCAGATAACATGCAAAACATGGTGAGGTCAATGTAATTTTTGGTTCCAAATTTGTATCAATTTTACTGGTAGTCCACTGTATGAATAATTTTTGGGTATAATATGTCACAGTTTACTTAATTTTTTTATCCTCACCTGCACCCACTAGTAAAAATATATCAAAAATATCAAAAATGTCTGAATAATTTTTGGTTTGACTGTATAATTAATATATTCCCTCTCTCCAAAGATTTATTTATTTATCTGTTTATTTATTTTACATTTATTTTTATTTATTTCGAAAATATACAGTGTGGTCCAGTAGCCTGATTGATAAATCAGAATGCTTTGCACTTTTTTTTAGTTATTTAAAAAAAAATTTTTTTTCATTTTTTAGTTCTATATTTTTAATTAATTATATTATAAGCATAACAAATTGAGAGAAAAGCATTATATTTTAATTAACATGAATTTTAATATTTATTACTATTTAACGTGTCCTTTTTCTTGATAGCAGCGCTCGAGCTGCATTATTTTCCAGAAATCTGTGTAAAACCCAACGATCATGTGATTTCAGACCCCAATGTGTTTGTGTTACTATAATTTATACATACATGTATCTGTGTAAACGTATCTGTTTTGTATGTGTATAATGTATATTTAGATTGACTTTGACCCCTCAGAACAGCAAAGCCAGGTTGTAATAGGGAACACAGTGAACTCAGGACTATCATGGCAATGTGCCCCCAGGGTGTGTTTGAACATCAATAGATCTATAGCTGGAAGACTCAGCCTTGTGCTATTGCTATTATAATTTGGTGTTGTATTTTTTATGTGGACATTTGGAGATCTTCGAACGAGGACACTATTTCCAGGTCACTAGCCTTTTAATTACCGACCCTTGTAACCGAGAGGTTATTGATAGAACTCGGAGCACAAAGCTGTTTACAACCACAGCGGACGAGTTATCATCAACGCTTCAAGTTTAATTTCTTACATTTTCTCTGCTCGCTCATGCAATTTTGGGTGGGACGCAGCTGCTTACACCCCGAGGACGACTTCGCTGTGATATTGCCACTTGTCACGTTGTTATGAAAATATGCTAAACATTAGAATAGACAACTATTCAATATCCTCTCAATGAACGTTCCCGATAGGACGATCAGACCATCAATCAGACAGCTTAATTAAGCCAGTATGATTTAGGAATGATTTGTAAGTACTGTACACACCGTTCATAATGCCTGTTGTTAAGGACGGGTTTCGGATTAAAGTCACAATGACTCTTTTGTTTTAATTGTGGTTCGCAATCAGCAACCTTTTGTCAACGTGCGAACGTTTGTTTTATTTATTTTTTTACTAGTCCCTCAAATGGCAGAAGAGCGCAGGCTTTAAAGTGAGCCGTCTGTAAATTTGCATGTGCTGGAAAATCGTCTTGTGTCAGCATGGAGCCATTTCTACTGAGCCTCACCTTCAACAATGTAATTATGTCACAATGTTGTATCACTCTGAAAGCAACTCGTGCAATTTGAAGGGTAGGAGGGAGACTAATCTAGAAGCAAAGTGCTGAGTAATCTTAAGCCAATTTCTCCTTATTAAATTTCTCCTGAAATTTACCATTTTCCCAGTGCCCTGCTGAGCTCACAGAAGCAATTTTAACGTGCTGCTCTGTGTTGTTCGTGCAGTGTTTTCAGTGCCATTCCCGGAGTTTGCTCGAAAGTTTAATTTGATTAACATTGTTCATGTTAAAGCGTGCCTTAAAAAAAGCTAGCTGAAAATAACGGATCAGTGGTTATGAAGGTGACCTTTAATTTTCACTGTTTATGGCTAATACCTATTAATTAGGGACAGAGTTCAGCCATGGTCATTGTAATAATTGCTAAATGCAGGAACAATTTCTTCAATAGTAATGGTTGATGTACTCATCTAGATTATGTTTGGCATTTAAGAATTTTGTCTGTAATCCACAATATAGTTTTGTGCATCATTGCTTCATTTATTCATTTGTGCACACTGCTTTCTTTGCATTTTATAAAGACAGTTTTTTGCCGCTGATAAGTGCTTTACAACGGTTTTCCCCATTGTTTCTTTATATATATATATATATATATATATATATATATATATATATAATATGCCCTAAGCCACATCACTAAGCCTTAAGTACCCCTTCGTCGGCTAAAAATGTGTCCCTTTTAACTCTCAATGTACTGTATATAATTTAGTATTATCTTTAATATTATTAAAGTGGTATTATTACAATAAGTCACTTTTAAACTAAAAGCAATCAATACTGTGGGTGAAAAATAAACTCAGTTGCTTCCTTTCAAACTGAAGCAGTAGTAGGAATATAGACTAGAAGCTGATATTTTATAACTGCATTTAGTTTGTTATTGGTTGCTTTTATAGCCTGAGACATTTGATGGGATGAAAATAGGAAAGAGCGGTGTATTGTTGTGAAGTGCGAGATCACTTATATAGAGCACTTTTGCAGAAATTTACCTCAATCCACACAAATTGCCTACATGTACACCTATTATTATATAGTTATATATAATATAGTTATGTTTCTTTAATAAAATAGCTACATAAGCTGTTAACTACATAAAATTGCATATATTAAAAAAGTCAACCAATTTAAAAATTAATTGATTTGATTTATTTTAATTTCACTAAGTGTAAAGATATTTTTGGGCTTTTATGTCTTTATTTGATAGGACATTATCAGATTATGAAAAGAGGAGAAAGGGAAACAATGTCGGGAAAGGACATCAAGGAGGCGCCACATTTCGGAGTGCTTTTTTACATTGTAACATAATTTCTGTTTTATAGGTTCAACAAAACATTAAAATCTTTTCAAGTACTAACTGGTTGAAATTCAGTAGGTAAAATCATAAGGAGACGTTGTTGATCTGTCCATTCTGATGTAAGTAAATGAGAGGAGCATTGTGGACGTTACAAAGATCAGAGATCAGCTTTTGGGCCGGTCACTTTCCCCCAAACAAAGACACCAAAATATCTATCCATCTTAATTTCTAATACAGTTTAATGGCATATTTATGTAAATATTTTCCAGTTTTGCTCTATATTAACGGTGAGAAATGTCAAAGCCCCCATAAAATAAAACAATACCATCTTCTGGTGGAGTGGGGAGTTAAATTGGATTCCTGCAGCAGGCAGCCATACTGGCGGGCAGCTGATGAAGGGGAAAATAGGAAGCACTTTGATTACATGTTGCAGCGTCTTTACACAACAATCTCTCCTACACGTATTATTTACATGCCGTTATGCTCTAATCCGTGCTGAAGGATACCTTCATGATTTCCACCCCTTTCACTCTCTCTCAGTATTTCTGTCTCCCTCTCTTTTCAAGGAGAATGTGATTGGTCTCGGTAAGCATTCAGAGATATGCGATAATGTTTTCTAAGCAGGTCATTTTACAGTGTAAATTGTGAATTACTGATCTCCCAGCACATCATTACATCACTCTTTGATTGGGCTTTCCAAATGTGGGTGTATATGTACTTATTATCTAGGCTTGCGTTAATTGTATGAGCTGTCCTTAAGGAAAGGTGGTTTAAAGAAACTGCATGTAATCACTACACTGTAATTATTGTGGTCTGTACAATTTTACCAATAATTTCCAAAATTATCGTACTGAGAGAAATCTGTAAACGAACTTGTTTTCTGGCAGGTTATGGTTCAATCTATATCTCAGTATCTTGATTTTCGTATCATTCGATGTACACTAATGAGCATGTGGGTTTAGTGATGTAAACTTAGTGGGTAGCACTCTGCAATCACTTTACAGTGTTTTCAGATGCATTTTCCCCATCAGTTCTTGATTAAAGATTTTATTAAATAAATATTTTATTAATTTATTTAAAATATATTTTACATTTCATTATTTTTTTTATATAATTATTTTAAATTATTATTATAATATAATGACTGTATTTTATAACAATTTTTTTTAAACCATTGTGCCTCTAAAATCACAGATACACCAATGTTTTATAAATCATTCTTTGGCTGTGCCACTGCTGAATTCGGCAGAATACTTTTTGTTGTAGCTTATTATAAGTTTTCCTTATAAATTGAATGTTTTGTGAACTGTTGACTCTTAAAGGTGCAGTATGTGATTTCTCAAAATCGCTGTTGAACACTGTTGATATTTGAAATCAACCCCTCCCTTCATTGCTCCGCCCCCAAAAAGCACAAACACGCAATGCAAGAGTGTCTTTGAAGCGAAGCAAAATAATGCTTCTTGAAAAATAAAGCGAAGATGATGAATGAACGACAAGGAAGCACAAAAAGTGTACTTGCAGTACACAAGAGTATAAATACAAGCAAGAATTTGTTGTTTGTTACACACCAGCTCCAGACTTTACACTCAAAACCAATGTTACTCATGTATGGAGCAGAAACAACACAACCTCGGCATCAGTTTTCAGGCCTTCCCGCTTGGGTTTCTCAAGCACTGGAAAGCTTTTCTGATATTAACGCGGGACCTAAAGCTCTTGCCTGATCATATCCATTCTTTTTCCAATTATATTCCTCTGAGCTTTTCTCTTTTGTAATGTTTCTCAGCCATCTGTCTTTCTTGTTCTTTTTAATGAATTGGCCAAAAACACTTGAAGAATCTTAAACTCATGTGTCATCATTTTGAATCTGTCTAATGACTCATTCACTGTATCATAAGTCATTACTTTTGGTCATTACGATCTCTGACTCAAAGAATCAACATTTCTTTGAGGTCATTCACACAGAACTCCTTATAGTGTCAGAAAACATGAGACGTGGACAGTGGAATGTAGAAAAATGCAAGGTCTTGTGACTTATGACAAGTTAAATTTCTTTTAACTTGAACGCTGCATTTTTAGAATGCTCTTGCAAAAGATGCAAGATGCGAACACAATGGTCAAAGGTGTTCATCTAGTTCAAGTTTTCATAGAATAAACAATGGAAAAGCAGCTCAGTGGAATACAAAAACACGTTCTGTGTGAAAGGCCCCTTATTGTGTGCACTTGACAACATTTAGTTAAGCGTACAAACATTCTCAACAGAGTTTTGATTCTAATAAATGATATTTTAATTATGAACAACATTAAATTGTGTTCTCACTCAGGGGAAATCACTAAAAATTAAGTGTGCCCGCTGATACGTCGTTATCTTTAAAACTACAGGCTGAATTTTTCATCTGACTGCTAGTTGGCAGCGGTACAGATTTTACTGTCCTTCATTTACTGTCTTCAGGTTGTGTAATCAGGGATGTAATACTGTTCTTCCTTAGCTTTCCCAACAGAGAAAGTCATGGATTTTTCTATATTGTCCTGTCACAAACTTCACCCAGTAGCTTCCTGTAAACCTGTATGTGGACATCCGGGTGAGACACGAGCTCTATGCTCAGATCTCTGACCTCACTAGTGTTCTTCCTGTAGTCATTTCATTATGCTCAAAGAGCCATGAGGGACACTGGTACACTGCAGATGTAATACCGCTCACGCCATGAAGGTAAAGAAATGGTTCATCATCCCTGATATTAATAGGAAAGAGTTTGCAAGTAAGGTGATGCGACTCACCTCTTGGACAGGAATGGCAATGACCAAGGCCTGCATAAAAGACAAAGGGATTGATGTGGTTATAAATTACTCCACGGCGCCACCTAGGCCAGTCGCTTTTCACTTTGTCATCAGGAGACGGCGATAAAGCAGGAAAATGACCAGAGTCTTCTCTTTTTTTTTTAATACATAAATGAATACGCTATGAGAGCGGTCATTATTTAAGGCATGCAATCATGTGGGACATGGACTTGACATGTGAAATCTCACAGAAACGCTCTCGGTGACCTCCATCTTTACGACCTTAAGTATTTTTCTTGTTGTTCAGTCTGGTACTATTATAATAATAAGAAATAATCACCAAGCGATTTCATCCAAGCCTTGTTGGTCTGCTGAAAAAAGAGCAGCCACCTTTGACAGCCTTTCAGTAAGCAATTTTATAATTGTCCCTGTGAGCTTGTTCATACCCTATGAAGTTCACAAGTGCCAAAATTGGAGAACTGCACTTTATGGCTGGATGAGTCGCCTCATCACTCTTTAAAAAAGGGGTGAAAAAAAAAAAACATCCTGAAAATAAGAGCCCAGAAAATAGAGCCATAAATAATACAGAGAGCAATGGGTTTTCCTTTAAATAAATACCGATCAGGTTTATGTTGAAAGACAATAGAAAACGTAGCCCAGATATGCAGTTTACAGTATTTATAGCTGTAATATCGTGGTGCCACCACCGTAATTTCATGCCCCAATGAGAATGGCAAGGTCAAAGCAAATGCTTCGACTGAGCATCTGCTAATATGGTGACTCATAAACAGGGTCTGTGTGTATCAGGTGCACCAAATAATACAGTATAATGAAATACAGAATAGCTTTCCATTATTGTTCTTTTTTACGGTGTCGTCATTAGATGTAATTTATGTCTTAAAAAAATTCATCTACCGGCGGGTCGATCTGAAATGGAGGTCCAAGGGGTCATTCCACAGGTTTTGGAAACTGTAATAAATTTCTTGTTTCCTTTTTGTGTCCTTTTCCTTTTATATGTAAAATTCACTCTTGTTGTCTTTCTTTTAAATTGGATCTCAAAGGTCTTTCATTTGTCGTCCCATTTTCTTTGTAATAAAGGCATCAGAGGAGACAAAACAGCTGAGTGAGTCCGAAAACCCGAAAGAAAAGCAAACGCGTTAATGAATTTGCATGCATCTTATTCGGATGCATGGCGGACCACTTTGTAGTTGCGCAGTGGGTGCTATTTAAGAATTCAAATGACATTACAAATATGTACATATTTGTTCATTACGTCCTTAGAAAACGACCTGTTCGTTCTGAGGTGAACTCACAAAAACGTGAACTTCCTGAGGGTGTCTTTACGGTGAGGTGAGTGAGAGGAAATGAGAGGGGGGCCTCCAAGTCTCATTCAATAGTCTGCCACCAAGCAGTCTGGTGTGGTCAGATGAATAGGGAGTCCAGGGACACATTATTGCTTATTGGACAGTACAGGCTGACTGCACCAGCTCAGCACATGGCCATGGCTGCTTCCTGGCACTTTGAATGCCATGCAAGACAGGATGACCAATATTTGCCTTAAATTATTCAACATTTTTTCAGGGCCATTTCAACCTTCACAGAAACTGCCCTTCTTTTAACTTTGACCTCCACCTAGAGATTTCCGCAAGAGAGGTAAAACTGGCTACATGGTCATTTTAATGAAAATGGTGGTGGTATAAATTTTGTTAATATCATTCTTGACAGTAAGGGAGAATATGTAGAGAGATCGGTGTCATAAATTCTGGACGTTAACGTTTTGCTGCTGTGTCCTCTTGCTATCTCAAGTGGAAACTGCGATTCAAAAACCTCCATAAACTGTTAAATAACTAGGTAATTTTTATCTGACTACAAATTCTGATTGGATGAGCCTCATATGAAGTGGTTATAAAATACAGTTAATTGCTTACCCGTGGCTGCACGTTCACTGTTAATGCGCCTTAAGTTGCTACATTTGTTTTACAGCTATAACAGTCTGTAGTTAAAAACTACACAAACGTTCAAAAGTTTGGGGGCAGTTTTTTTTATTTTTGAGTCTCATATGATCACCAAGGCGGCCTTTGTTGATTAAAAAAATACAGCAAAACAATATTGTGAAATATTATATATATATATATATAATATATAATATGTATAGTTCAACTTTTTTTCCATGATTACACAATTGTTTGATTAACATTGACGAAGCTGACAGCTTATATTACAACCGACTGTACAACACGTACAGTATCTAATATATTGTTATACATCAGATGTTTTCCCCAACAGTTAACCAAACATTCACTTAAGACATAACAGATAATGTTTGCGTGAATACTTGCCAAGACAGGTTTTTTTTTAAAATACTGTAATTCTGTGTATATGTGTATATCGGGATCGCGCGCTGTCTGAGGCCTTTGTGCGCGCTTCTTATCTATCAGTCAGTGCAAGTAAGATCATTTTGTTTATATTAGCATGACTTTGAAAATCACATTTCATTGGTTCAGAGTGATGCTATCGAGAATTTGCAATGAATATTCACAAAGTTGGAATGCTTTACAGCGATACCAAACTTGTGCTGAGAGGAAGTGCCAGTTGTCCAGAAGCGAGCAGAGAAAAACAACATTTTTCATGGACAAGGGAAATGTACTTCTCGCAAAAAACGTACAAATAAACATACTTTTAGATGTTTAATTGCTATTTGGAGCATCGGGATCGCTAGACGAGGACTTAAACTAATTTTTGTGAAAACCTCAATTTCGACCACCATTTTTCACTTGTTTTGCCTGTAGCTCGAAATTAGCCTGTGCGCATTCCACGGGTCATGTGGTGATTTGATGCTCAATCATGTCTTATTATTATCATTGTTGAAAACGCTTAATACAATGATACTTTTTTTTTCAGATTTCGTTGATGAACAGAAAGTTCAAAAGAACAGCATTTATTTGAAATGAAAAATTGATTGTATTTAATTAAATTTAATGCATCTTTGCTGAATAAAATTATTAATTTCATTCAAATAAATGTAACTGACCCAAAACATTTGAACGGTAGTGTATATTACTTAAAGGAGGAATGATTTGTTTTGATTAGGAGGATGATGAAAGCCACTTAAGACCACTAATTATTTTTGTTATGGACAGTAACTGATAATTATGCCTCTGGACATCAAGCTTTTTTTTTTCTTTTCACTGGCCTCACAACAGAAAACTGATACTTTTTTTTGGTCATGATACATTTTATTTTTGTCATAAAGAAATGTATTTCTGTTTTTATTAAACATTAACTTTTCTAAAAAATAAAAAGGGAGCAATTTTTACGCAATAATTCCAATAATTAAACTCTCTCACCATTATAAATTGAAACTTTTACTGGAAAACCATGAAAGGTAGCGATAAAACCGCGTGATTAACCATGCAACCCTACCTCCGCTGCGCTCTTGTATTGTTTTGCAGTGTTGTTAGTGTGGCTCTATGAAGTGTGACTGTGATTTCATACCCAGCAGACAGCAGACAGGGCTGAACAGGCTCAGACTCTGTTCTCTGCCAAGCTCTCAGCTCTCTCTGCTCTATTTAAGCACATGTGGCACTGGCATTTGCCACATTTATGATGTGTGTATTACAGCGCAAAAACAGCTTGCTGTCTGCTCTTTAAACAGCTCAATTTGGAGCAAAGCTCAGCCTTTTGGCTCTCTGGCAGGCAGCCGTGCCGTATGAAAGCATGTGGAATAGAGTAGCGCAATGCCCAAGGGGATATCTCCAGTAAACAGAGCAAGAGCGCGCGAGAGAGAGACTAAATACGCAATGACAGACGTGACACACTCCAGTCTACTGTGGACAAACAAAGGTCAGAGGGAGTGTGTGTGTATTGTAGGATTCAGTAGATTTATTAAATTGATATGTGTAACTTACAGTTTAATAGAAACTGGAGCCTTTTTAAACCATCAGCTCTAAATGGAGATGTTAAAGCATTTGGGTTTTATGTGCCAATTGTAGAGGAAGCCCATAATGTTTTCTCCGCTTTTATGTCTTCATTAAATGTCAACGCACAAGTACATTCGACTAACAGGCTTTTTCCGCCTCTGTCTTTCCTTTCCTAGTGTTTCTCCAGTCTCTTGTTGCCGTCTGCCCCATCACCACTCTGTTTAGGCCCGCATCGAGAAGCTTAATCAAGACAAGACACAGACCAATGACTGCGTGCAGTGTTGGAAATAAACCAGCTTTTTTTCCACAAAAGGAAATATTAATATTAGATTTTTTTCCCTCTCCTGCCATTTTCCATCAGAGACCTCTATGCAATTTAATCACCACTAAAATCATTAAAAAAGTTCTGAAGATTAAATTATATTGGCATTTGCAAAATTATGTAATACATTTACATTACAATGAAGAAATTAAAATAATGCATTTTATCTGTCTGGGGTTCCGCTGAGCTCTACCTGGGGAAATATAGCGGCAGGAAATGGACAGGCTCTGTTCTTCAGATCTGACTGTAATGGAGAGGAGCTCAGAGCTTTGGACCTCCAGAGCTGCTCATCCTGGTCTATGCCTATAGTGCTATTAACCTAGTTTAGCAAGAGTTTTAACGTTTAGATTTATTTACAGGTTGCAAAGGACAGTCAAGGACACACCTCTACTTACAGTGCACAGCATAAATGAGTACACCCCCTCTGAACAAATATAAAATATGTATTTTCTTTATGATCACTAATACAATTCATAGAAAGATGGCAAAACTAAAATGTATTAAACATATACATAATAAAAACTGAGAAATACACGTCATTAATAGCCATAAAATAAGTACATTTTGTTTAAATTAAGGATTGCAGAAATGAGTACACCCTAGATTTAATTCAACAAATGTATAATATTCTAGTACTTAGTATGCCCTCCATAATTTTGAATATACTGCTCTGACCCTTCTTGGCACGGAGTGTACAAGTTCATGACAAATTGTCACATCTGTCAACATCACATCTTTAACTCCTGGATGACGAGCTCCTTAAATGCCCTGATCTTTAATGGGGAGTGTTGCTCAACTCATCTCTCCAGAATACCCCACAGGTGCTCAAGAGTGTTAAGATTGAGTGCAATACATGTCCACAGAAGGTTTTTCACCTTGGGAGAATGCATATCCTCATTGTCATGTTGAAAAAATGCCCAACAATGCAGGGAATGAGGAAAGGGTAACATTTTCTGTTTCAAGTTTGTGTATTAAATTACACAGTGGTGTGGGAATTCATGACAGCATTGATCAAGCACTGAACTTTACTGTGGGAACCAGGCACTTCTCACTGTACTCCTCCTCTAGCAACACCTTAACATTTTGGATGCTGTTAGATCCAAAATGATTGATTTGGTCTCATGAGACCAGAGTATTAATTTCCCAGAATCTAAATTTTGTAAATATGGGCTTTGGAAATGGCTAACTGACTTTATTGTGCTTTGGCTACAGTAGGTATTCCAGTGAGAACAACAACCATGCATGTCATTTCTGCAGGCTGCATCTTACTCTGTTAGATAAACAGTCACTCTCTTCATAGCTTTTGACACTCGCTTGGTATTTCTCCTGCTCTTTGTCTAGCAAAAAAATCCCTCATCACTAAATGAAAGCTTAAAATGAAGACCTGATTATTTCAGGTGCCTTGTCACAAGTCCATTGTTTTTTAATGTCTGTTTTACTTTTGCTATATTTTCACACTTAAAACAATGATTTGGTAATCCTCTTGTACCACTGTCCTCTTTTGTGCTAAGAAATAAGTCTCCTGACAGTTCTCTCTCAGGTGGTTCCATTGTTGTGAGCATTAAGTCTGAGAATGATTCAGTGGGCTATATAATGCTTTTAATTGTCAAGAATTAAAATTAGAATTAGAATTTATTTTGGTTCAACATACTTACCTGTTGATCAAACATTACCTTACAGCAGAAAATTTTTATTTTGTTTTATTTAGTAACTTTTAGGAAGGTGTACTCATTTTTGCTACACAACATTTTATCACCTTGATAAGAAAATCTTATTTTCCTGAATAATTTTGACACGCTTCTTTGGTAATTGATTAAGCAGACTTGCTGGAACATTATATCTCTAAAGAACCCTAACATGTCTTCTAAGTAATTGAGTAATTGCTGACTTTCAGAAGTTTCAGAGGGGGTGTACTCATTTATGCTGTGCACTTGGCTTCAGTCTTCAGACAGATTATCCTGTGAGTGACAAGGCACTGATTCTTGAATACTGGGAGAAGAAAGGTTACAAAAGTGCAGAAAATTTTATGTACCAAAGCATTATTTTGGAGCAATCTGTTCAGAGGTTTTCACCAATGTTTTTACCAACAAATCTTCCATTTTCTCACAAATGAAGTGTTTTCCCTGGCCTATCACTCATTATGATTCAGTACCATCAGATACAAAAGTAGTCAAATATTTATTACGAATAATTACTAGCTAGACTACTTAAAATTATGAAAATTATCTAAAAACACCAAACTATTTCTGTGAATGTGACCAAAAATATATGCACAATTTTACATATATAAATGCTTTTGTAAATATCTTATAGTGGTGATGTGTTGAATGTCATACCACGTTCTCTCCATGCAGGTCTGACCGATGAGGAGGTTGATCTAGCCATCCAGCGGTCCGGTAGTACGGAGGAGCTGCTGACTGTTGCTGTTCCTGGGCCCGCGCACATCGCTCACCCTGTTCAACTGGCCCCATACAGTGAGTATTACCACAATCGGTTTTGCTAGGATATGTGGTTTACCCTATAACCCCTCCACCCGTCCCCTCACTGTATGTTTTCTCAGCCCGTGCACTCCTTAAACATGACTCGTCTAGTCTGGTAGATTTTCTCTACCAAATGGTGCGTGACTATATTAAATGAGTCCCCCATCGAAGACATCTCCTCTGTGCTCCCATAATCCTATTTAAACCTTCGCTCGTACATCAATTCAAAACAGACCGACTACGTGGAATACTTTGGAATATCGTGCAGATATTTTTATAAGCGCCCAAACATAACTGGTTTTCAAAGGAAATGAGTGGCGGACAACATCATTTTTGCGTAGGCACATAATTAATTCCGACACGGCCTTGCGATATGATGTCCGTACCGTTACGACAATCTGTGGTTGGTTGGCCTGCCGAGGGCCTTTCTGCAGCCTCTATCTTTATTACCTCTGCGGGTTATGAGCTCCAGGCCGGCCACTGATTTACCAATCCTGAATGAAGTTCGCATAATGCTTAACCTGTATGACAATGATTCCAGATGTATTCCACCCTCATTTATTGCCACCCTGTCCTTGACTCCCCGCCATCTCATGTTTTGTAATGAAAGCGATGTTGATGGGATGGCCATGTAGTTAGGCTTCAGCCCCACTAGAGTGGGGGGTTTTATATCAAAACGGCTATGAGAGAATGGCATAATAAGGGGAGAGTGAGGAGATCTTCGCGGGGGTCAGTGTTGGAAAGAGGGGGTCCCTTTCTTTGATGTCCTTGTTATGGGGACGATGCGTCAGGACCTGCATCCATCTCTGTCGGAGTAATGGATACTCTGATCTCTATTTTCAAGCGGCAGAAGGACAGTAGGGCCTTTTCTGAACCCAATAAATTTGAACGGAGATTGGAAAAAAGGGGAATGGAGGCCATGCTCACACCTTAAGTGACCAAATAAAAAGCAGGAGTGGAAAGTGAAGATGGAGGGGCTACCGATGTGGAAGAAGGAGTCCCGTTTGGATCTCGAGTTGAAGTAGGAGATCGGTCAGATCGGTCAGGGTCTAAGCTCAAGGCCTCTGAATTTGCCCAAACTGTCATCATGTGTTTCCTTCACGCCATGCTCCCGCAAGGACACTTAGTTAATGTGGTTTTTACAATTGATACAAAAAGTGATGTTGTCAGAAGTCTTAAAATGGAAGCTGTAGGAAGTTGCAGGTTTGCTGATGTTTTGATGTGTTTGCAGAGGTAGAATGTCACTGAGCTTTAGTCTTCAGACAGATTTGATCCTCAAGACACTGTTTCTTGAGCATTGGGAGAATAAAGGTTACAAAAGTGGAGAAAAGTTTATGTACCAAAGAATTATTTTGGAGCAATCTGTTAAACATGATCAGTTTTACCTACAATTATTCAACTTTCTCCTTTGCCTATCATGCAATATGAATTAACAGCATCAGATAATAAAGTAATGTCAAACATTTATTACGAATATTTACTAGCTAATTTAATTAAAGATTTAGTTCACCCAAAAATGAAAATTATATCATCATTTACCCACCTTCCTGACGTTCCAATCCTGTAAGACTTTCGGTCATCTTGGGAAGACAAATAAAGATATTTTTAATGAAATCTGAGAGAATTTTGTCTCTCTATTGACAGCTACGCAACTACTTTGACACTTCAAAAAGTTAATAAAAAGATCGTAAAACTAATCCATACGAATTGAGCTGTTCAGTCCAGAGATACAATCGCTTTACAGTATATGATAAACAGATTGAATTTAGGCTTTTATTCACATATAAACATTCATCAACACACACATCAGTTATGGTAAACGGAAGCCCAAGCATGTTCGCTTGACATGTGAGAACCAATGAGGTTTGTACTTGTGTGCCAAGCAGGTTCGGTTGAGCTTCTGTTTATGTTCGCTGATCAATGTTTATATGTGAATAAAAACCTAAATTAAATTTGTTCATCATATAAAGTGATTGTGTCTCTTCAGAAAATTAAACGGCCCGATTCCTAAGGATTAGTTTTATGATCTCTTTATGAACTTTTTGAAGCATCAAAGTGGTAGTTGCATGGACTGTCAATGGAGGGACAGAACCTCTCAGATTTCATTCAAAATATCCTCATTTGTGTTTCAAAGATGAACGAAAGTGTTACAGGTTTGGAACAACATGAGTGTGATGACATAATTTTGTTTTTTTGGGGTGTACTATCCTTTTAAAATGATAATATTTGAAATATACACTGCCCAGCCCAAAAAAAGGTCGCTGTTTGGATTGTATTAGGCAAATACTTAAGAATCTATGAATGGATCATTATTACAGTGATTATTATGTTTCTAGCATGTTTTATGTTTGGCATCAGTTCTTTTAACCCTTAAAGATGGAGTGTGTAGCTTTTCATTTCTGACACAACCATGTAGAAAGACAATGTCAAGCTTCACCAGGGTTAAAATTGTAAAAGAATGGTTGAGAGAGCATGAAGAATCATTTTCACACATGAATTGGCACCTCTGAGTCCAGACCTTAATTTCATTGAAAGTCTTTGGGATGTGCTGGAGTAGACTTTACAGAGTGCTCACCTCTTGCATTGTCAATATAACATCTTGACCAAAAATGTATGCACCTCTTGATGGAAATAACATCACAACATTAATTTCCAATGAAATTAAGGTCTGGACTCAGAGGTGCCAATTCATGTGTGAAAATGATTCTTCATGCTCTCTGAACCATTCTTTCACAATTTTAACCCTGGTGAGTCTTGACATTGTCATCCTGGAATATGGCCATGGTGTGTCTTCCTACATGGTTGTTTAAGAAATGAAAAGCTACACACGCCATCTTTAAGGGGTAAAAGAACAAACATATAACATGCTATTCATAGATTCTTAAGTATCTGCCTATTAAAATCCAAACGTGACTTTTTTTTTTTGGCCGGGCAGTCTATACAGTACATAATATATATTACAAAATATATATAATATAGAATACATATGTACTTTAATCATGGTTTTATGAGTAGTAAGTAATCATTAAATACTATTTTAATTAAAGAGAAAATAAAATGTTACATTTGTGTAAAGAACAATCTAGTGATCTAGTGTAAATGCTGCTATTTAAAAACTAATGGCAGATAAAATGGTGGGTCATGTTTTGTCCCATTTTTCAAGAATCAGGGCCAGATTTTTATTTATGATGTCCCTAACAGACCTCTCATATAATTAATCAGATAAAAACTGTGTGTTCAGTTACACATTGTCCGTTTATCAAAAAATGAAATAGTATTATTGCTTTGCTAGTCTATTAGCGAGCCTATCTATTTGTATTCAGTAGAGCAGATTCAAACAAATTACAGTAACACACCTGTTCCGCAGACCTCGCTATGTTACAAAATGGAGCATTTTGTATCTGACATGTTGACCTGCCAGAGCCAGGCTTGCTTTAATTACTTCTCTGTTTGGTGTGCCGTTAAACATTTGCATGATAATTTCTCCCTCCTTTCTGTTGGCAGAGCCTTGCCAGGTTGCCTCAGCGTGAATTGAAACGGCTGCTCTTGCTTTCACAAGCTGGTTAAAATATAACGTAGAGTTGAAGTGTGTCATTTATTTAATGTTAGAACATTCTCTCATATCCATATTAATATGCCAGCTATATAGTATGTAAGCCATTAGTAAGTTGATTCTCGGAGAAGCCACTTTTAAAACATTGATTGTTTGTTTGAGGTTCCTGACCAGCCTGACAACACAGCAACATTGGCTCAACCAGTGACGTAAGTTTGAGGCAAGGCTTTCTTTTTGTCTGAATAATGACTCTTTTGAGTGCCTAGTTGTTCATTTCCTGATACTTAGGTAGTTTGACCTTTTGATTTTTAATATTTTATCATCAGAATGTTGACTGATAAATAACTTTCTCTCAAAAAGAGCGTTTTCAGAGCATGCTCTGTTTTTTAATCTACACTGAACAGTTTTTGTTTATTTCCCCCCTGAGTTTTTCGCCTTCTGTTAGGGCAACTGTCTTTCTCTCAAAAATAAGTGTGAAGGGTGAGGAGGGACTCTTTGATGTGGGCTTTCATTTCCTGATAGTACCTAATAATACTGTGCCTATGTGACATTCACACCCCATCTCATCGCTTGCGAGCACTTGTGCGAGGTCTGAGCAGAAACCATGCGAGTGATCTTTTAAACGATTCTCATTTCCATTACTTTAAGATCACAATTACCCTTAACAGAGTGATTTTCCCCTCAAATATTGTAAGTGGGAGTTTCCGTTCTGCTCATAGCTGATGAAATTGCTCATTCTCTGTTTTACAGTAATGTGGTACTTAATCTAGAAGTTCAGATCTAGTTTACGTTTCCACAACCACGTGTAATAGAACTCTCTTTCCCTCCCCTTCCTTCTAGGAACAAGAGCTTCACTTCATTTAGACCTGTATAGACTATAGACTTTAGTCCAGTGTTGACATCTTTTTTTTTTTTTTATACAGTAGTTTGACGCAAATAAAAAAGCTTTGATGGTACAGTCATAGAAGTGAAGGGTAGAACAGTCAGTGGTGTTTTTTTTTTTTTGTTTTTTGTTTTTTTAATATTTTTAATGTAAATATTTAACAATTTAAATGAAATATTGAATAAATATTTTCATACAATATATTTTTCTGTATTCAATATTCATGTGGATATTTTTTTTTACTCATGATCAATTTTTTTTAACCATCATTTTGATCAAACACTTGCAGAACATGAGATTCAAAATATTTAATCAAGTAAAAATCAATAAAGCTTCCCACATGCTTTTCACTAAATGAATCATATTTACTAATTTTCAAATTAATACACCTATATAACCCTAAACAGCAATGTTTACCTACATATGCTTTTACTAAAGCTTTTTAATATGTAAAAAAAATATATATAGGGATGTTCCATGAAAAATTTTGAGTGATGATGCAAATTAATCGCTGAGTCAGAGTTTTGAATTGAAACATTGAAGCTGATACTTTATCCTGATTCATGGAAATGGTCTGAGTTACTGTACCAAAACCATCGCAAAAAAATAAATAATTACACGAATGGTTTTACGAAATAATTGCTCAGAAACTCAGAATAAACTGTATTTTTGTACATCACAGCTTTGTTTCTTTTATGTCAAATTAAATATGGCATCTACCAGAAGGTACACCACAGCTTTACCCAGAGTTTGGCTAATAGATGGGCTTTTTGTATTTGTGTGTCCCTGCAGGTCCCTCAGGTTACAGATGGAGAGACTACAGTGCCCTGGCTGTCATCCTGGCAGGAATGGCCTTTGGCTTCTATCATCTCTACCGGGTATGTGTGTAAGAGCCACTAGTAGCATATTTCTCAAAATGTATTCATTATTCTGAGAACTCAATCTTTTCCCAGCATTTGTACTTTTGTGTGAGTTTTTTTACAATGATGTTGAGTAAATTGCTATGGTTAGTCAATCTGTCCAACGTCATCAGAATGAGCTCATTTCAACCCCTAGATCTTTTCTTTGTTTTCCCTTTCGGAAAAACCCGGCGGCAGTACTCTTGCCGCTTTCCAATACTTTCACCACATAACTGTGTACGTGGGCATGGATGGGTGCGTGGGCCCTCAGGCCCCACTGCGTAAGGGAGCGACCCTGTTTCCCGATGACAGTAAACCCACATTGCCCACAGGGGCATGTGGACTCCATTACTATGTTTTTATAAGAGAACGAAAATGGAGTAGTGGCCTTTAAGCAAGCATTTGCAACGGCATTGAATGGGACTCCGATGATGTCATGATTAGGAAGTCATGTTTAGCTTCCTAAGCTTCCGTCTGGTGCGTCAACCACTTCAGTCAGTCAGTTCCTCTGCTGCTCTCAGCACACGTGTGTTTATAAAGCCAGTCTCCATCTCCAGTAGCCCACATGACTGCTGTTATTAATGTAGCAAGCCAAACCCGTCATTTTAACAGAAAAAGTCCCATTTTCCTTTGACAAGTGTGTTTTACAATCTGAAACTGTAGCTTGTTCTTAAAATGATCTTTTGAGAAGGTGACATCAACTCTCGTTTTTAACAACTTTTGTTTTCACTCATTTCCATTACCGGTGCTTGCTCAGCAAGTAATTACTGTTACTATTGCTGTTTCATTGTTACTATTATTATTTGAACAAATCCCCTACCCTAGTTACAGCACCAAGTAAACATAAATGAACATCAAAGGGTAATTTGAAAGAAACAGTACAGCTTACCGAAATCTGTATCATGTCTCGTGTAATCGCTCAATCACTGTCTCAACCGCAGAAAGATGTCAGTAAAACAGCTTGTAAACATTGTCCCCTAACGTCACATTTACCTCAGAAAAGCCGTTCAGTGACCATAAACTCGATATTTGGCTAGAAAAATTAACTCTAGACAGGAGCATTTTTCAAAAATATGCACTCTATTGATATTTACACTAATGCATTTTTGTTTTAAATCACATAACTTTTGCTACGGTTACGCCTTTCATTTACACTACTCTGGCGTTTTCTACACTCAAAATGGAGACTTTCCAAAACGCTGCAGAGCCCATTTTAGTTTGAAAAAATGCTGGGGTTGCATTTCAGTGTAAACGGACCAAAACTGAGACTTTTGATAATGATGCCTTGGCTGACCACGTTTGCTTTGCATATCCTTGACAACTGTGTAAACAATAACATGGAGACTGAACTGCAACTTTGCTGGCTTTGTTGTTATTTTTATTACCATTGTGCAGTTAAACTCTACTGCAGCTACCTACATGCGCAAGAAGCAACTGTTTACACTTCTACACACGTCATGTAGTGTAGATCATTTCTGAAACGCTGTGGAAATGCCAGTGTAGACGAGGATCGTTTTCATTTTAAAACGAAAACGCACTAGTGTAAACAGGGCCTTAGTAAATTTATTATTACAGCGTTATTATAAAAACTGCATTATATGCAATTGTATACAAATCGGTTGTTAATTTTAATCTTGAATATTATAGTTTATTATATAGTTTACACCATTAGTTGAGCTTTTTCTTTCCTTGAGGAAAATTACCATGTGCTGTATCTGATGTATATGATGAATGAATCGATATTGAATTGAATTAAATCTATATCAGACTCGAATCACAAACTTATGTGTAGAAATCGAATTGTGAAATTTGTCAATGCCCAGTCCTACAAAAGCACAGTACCAGTCATTGTAGCAGATGGACTATTGGACTAAACCTGAAGGTCTATCTGGTCTATTCGGTTGGCTCGAAGTTCATTAAAAAAAAAAAAGAAAAAGCTAAAGTGATTTCCTTGTTTTAATGATTAGTTAGTATCTGGGTCAGTATTTTATAATAACTTAATTATTAACTATAACAATATTTTAACTAATTGCAAAAGCTGAATAATCGATCAAAGCCTGCTGATTAATCTGCGAAATAATCGCCAATTATTCGATTAAACGTTCTAGTAATCGTTCAATTAATCTATTATCAAAATAATCATTTGTTGCAGCCCTACTGAAGACTGGAGTAATGGCTTCGGAAAATTCAGCTTTGCCATTATTATTTGCCATAAATTATAATAATATTTCAGAATATTATTTTACTGTATTTGATAAAATAAATACAGCCTGGTTGAACGTAAGAGATTTCTTTCTTTCAAAAAAAAAAACCACTTACCCAAAACTTCTGAATGGTAGTATGTTACCCATGAACCATGAGCAAAGATACCAAAAGACTGGATCTAAAATATTTGCCTGGCGGACAGTAAAATGTGCAAAAAACAAGGCATGATTAGAGATGACAATATAATAGAGACTTTGCTTTGAGCTCTTTTGGCTTGAACCTAGAGATGCTCTAGTAGCAAAAAAAACACTCTGAACCCCTTAGAAACCATGTAGTGATGCAGTGGCAACCGTTCACAGCATTGTGAAAGTGATTTTTGCGCAGGCAAGCACCACTCACATTTTCTTTAGAAATGTTCTCTGTAACTCTTTTTCACTCCTTTCTCATTTTCATTCTCTGTCTCATGCTCTCACACACACAGTTTGTGATTCTCCAGTCCCCCATGTGCGTCTCTGCTGTTCATAGGATCTGTGCCCGTGACTGGAGGTGCAGTTCCCTGGTGCGAGAGCTCTCACTGCTGTCATGTCAGAGGAACAGCTCACCGGTGCCACCATATGCCCCGTCCTCCACCTCCACTTTATTTATGCTATAGAGCACATTGTAAACAGTGCTCACAGCAGCTCTCTTATTAACTACCCTGGTGCTGACACTCATTCTGATTTTTTTCAACTTAAAAGTGTTTATTACTTATGCCGGTGTCAACAACGGTTGTGCCGCTGTGAAAACCTGTTAAGGCCAACTGTTTTCCAGACGGAGAGCCTGCACACGCACATTACGCTTTACAGCACCCAGCTATTCACCAAATGCCATGTTATTCTCCCCGTCTATGTGCTGTTTGTTTGTCGAGGGAAACAAATTGACGTGTGCTTTTGGAAATAACACAGCTATGGCGTGAGAACCGGGCGGCAGCTAGAGGAAGCGCTAGCCGTCTGACCTTTGCTTCTTATTCTCAGTGTTTGGAGATGTTGTTCTACAAGGCTTAAACTCTGACAAGCAATTGTCCTCAGAAGGTGACATGTTCAAATGGAGAAGCCAGCCTGTGGGCTAAAAGACTTAATGATGTTGAACCCAGAGTCATGCCCCGATGCTTAATTCTTGGCCTCAGTGTCAGCCATTGAGGCAAATTACTCTGGATGAAGTGAGAAAACCACAAGACTTTTGAGAGGGATTAAAAAAAACAAAAGGTCCTGTTTTTTCAGCATGAATGCAGGCCTATTAATCATAATTCATATAATGATGTTTTATCTGCCTTTGCCAAACACAATACTGAACTTGATACTGTGAAATCAAGCACAAACACTAGCATTGTGCTGATCCCCCCCCCCCTTTTATTTCTGTTTGTTTGATATAATGTGCTGATGTACTAGAATCTATAGTAAAACAGTCTTTATCTACCCTCTCTCAAATATAGTTTTAATAAGTCTGATTCATAATTACTTCCTACTACAATAGCCATTTGATTCCCTGCTTGTCGTTTTAGGCCTTCTTTTTTAGGAAAATGTAATTTTCATTTTCAACTTTTGTTATATAAATTAGGGTGTATTCTAGTATTTCTAAAATGTGTACTTGTTTTTTGTATAAATTTATTTGCTCAAGAGATTCTGTCACCTAATTATGATTATTCATTGTTATAAAAATATAGACTACCAAACTACCATTTGACATTTTGGGGTCACTATGATTTTTTTTTTTTTTGTGATACTTTTACTCAGTAAGGATGCATTAAATTGATCAAATAAAATGACAGTAAGACATGTATAATGTTACAAAACTTTTCTATTTCAAATAAATGCTTTGTTCATCAAAGAATCCTGAAAAAAATGTATCATGGTTTTATCAAAAATATTAAACAGCACAACTGTGACACTGGAGATTGGAGTGACAACTGCTGAAAATTCAGCTTTGCTATCTCAGGAATAAATTACATTTTAAAATATATTAAAATACAAAATAGTTACTTTAAATTGTAATAATATTTCACAATATTTTTTTATCAAGTAAATGTAGTAAAGCTCTTATAAAGCTAAACAATTTTGTGAACATAAGAAGCCTTCAGTGAGGGTTAAGTTTTGGTTTGACTATGCTAACGCTAATAGATTAGCCCTTTATTTGTCTGTTTGTCAACGTAGCAACAGAGCATGTCCTGGTCTGCAGGCCTGTTTTCCCTGTTCCTGAGTGGAATTCTAATAGCGTGCCGTGTTTTTAATTGCAGAAATACATCCTTCCCCTCATTATGGGCAGCAAAGAGGACAAGAAGCATCTGCAGCGGATCGAGAGCAACATCGCGGATATGAGTGGCACGCTGACACAGACAGGTGAAGATTAATATCTTCATCACTTTTTCCTCCTTAACATTTTCCTTCATTTATCTGTCGCCAAAATCTGCTCACATTTTACAAATGACGGTCCTGTCATTTTGCTTTAATTTGAAATTGCTTGTTTACTGTCAGCTCAGCTTCAATTAATTACGTTTCGCTGAAAAGCTCTTAACCTCAGAATATTAATGAGGGGAAGAGGAATGACAGCGTTTCTTTTTTTTTGCCGCCTTAACTGCGTGGCAAGAAAGTTCATTTTAATTTTCGGCGTGGTGGTGTGGCTCCCCGGTTGGGCCCGGAGTGCGCTGGTGATTAAGTGTGCAGTGACAGGTGCGTCTCCCGCCTTGGACAGGTGAGGAATCTCAGCTAGGCTGTCAGAGAGGGATGTCTCTCCTCCTCTCTCCTCCCCCTCTCTTTACCCACTACGCAGCCGGTGTAATTAAACATCCCGGCAACCATGAAAGCGGGACACTTCCCGAAGAAACTTTGTCTCGTTAGTGCCGCAGTCAACTTACAGTCGGGTGGCTCCTTCTGTGTAAATGACAATTCACTTTTTTTTTCTAAAGAAAGACAATGCAGGACAACTTATGCAGTTTTTGCAAGGCAGCACTCTGATATTCCCCAAACATTCTGGTTAGGGTTTTGTTCTAAGCCTTGAAATTATTACACTTCTACAGTTAGTTCACCCTGAACTGGTTAACATGAAACTTTAAGGGTCTTTTGTATATAATTTCAGCCTTTGGAGAGCTTTCCTTAACATTTTTGTTAAAATCTATTTGTGTTATCTGTTGTTTTATGTAAAGTTTTTCAAGTTATTAATTATTAATTAATATTAAAGATTAAAGTAAACCGAGTGTGACCAAATATAGAATATTTGCTATACGAAATCTAACAGACAGTGATGCAGTCACAATATTTGCATGCTGAATTAAAATTGGTCTTCTTTTTCTTTATGTCTATTTGCATATTTGATGAATGGTCTTGTCTTCCTTGCCTATATTTAACCATTAAAAATAGGAAAATGAAATTCTGGCTGATACTGATAAACCCATAATTCTTGATAACTGACAAATATCTGATATTAAAATAATTTATTATTTTGTATAAATAGATTAAATAAAATGTTTTTTGTATGCTACAAGTTATTATGGGGTTCACAACATTATAATGTACAGTATAAAAAATGTATATTCATTTTTAGATTTGTAAATGTTACATTTAACAGTGTAATTTAAAATTAAATTATTAGTGTTTATGAAGATTAATATGCATTATGAGTGCTGAGTTTTCACCTGGCTTTCCTTTTTTCTTTCTTTTAAAAAAAATCCCTTTAATTCCAGGTTTAATTCTAGGTTTCACATATGATAAATTGCATATTTTATTATTATTATATATTTTATATGTTTTTACTTATAATTACATCTTTTATTTTCAGTTGTAAGCTTTCGGTTTGAATTGAGTGTAATGAAAAAAACTCTCCCGCTGCCTAAATAGATTTTTGCTATGAAAAGTTCTTCTTCCCAGTCTAGCTGTTTAACATGTAAACATTTGAATTTTGAAAAATGTTGATATGTAACACACAGTCTGTGAAGGTGAATCAGCACATGCAAAGCAGGCACTCTTGTCTTCTAATAGACAAAAGACTTGTTTATAAAATAGACTTTTTCAGAGTATGCTTGCCATTTATCCATATTAATATTTTCTTATAAAGCCATGTAAATAATCTGGATCTATGCATGGACTTTTGATCTCAATGTAGTCTTCTGTTATGTATATAGTATTGTTTTCATTATCCAGGAGATCAATATAAGCAAATTTGGGTAATTTAGGATAAAGGCGGGTGATTTTAGTCGGTTGCGTCTACTTTGTCTGTTGCCTAGCTTTTAGTTTGGGGAGGGTTACCAAAAGGCCAGTCTATTGTGAGCCATTGCGTGCAAGCTTGATGTGGGTTTCTTTATCTGATTATCAAATGAGCTTCTTTATTGCCATTTTAGTTCATATATGCAAAAAAAGCCTCCTTTGTGTTACGCTGCCCTCATTTTGTTTGGTTTTAACAGGATATCTGTTTTGTTTAGCGTCACATTCAGATGATAAGAGTATTTATATTTTTCCGGACTGAAGCTGCTTTTCATATTTCCTTTGTGAAACACTTGTTCCTGACCATCTTTTTTCCCCCTCTCTCTCCCTCCTTCCCTCTGCCACTCTCTCGTTTTCTCCTGGAAGAGCCGTACCTACCCCCAGTCACTCAGTCAGTCACGCCGTTGATCTAATTTGCTGTGGCTGCAGTAGCCAAGTTGCTATTGTAGTTAATGACTGTTTCAGTTAACAGTTTGGGAGAGGGTTGCAATTACGGAGTGAGTTTCCCCCACTTCTCACAACGTGAGTAATAGCAAGTGACTGCCGCTCTTGCCAATTGCTCGCACTCCTTTGTTAAAGTTTGTGTATTTCTCTAGTGCCAAGTGTGCTGGAGTGATGTATTCCTTTGAATGTGGCTCCATTACTCTTGCAGCCTTTGATTGTAGGCCTTGACTCCCATTATGATTTCCCAACAACTTTCCACATGCAATTAATGAACAGGTCTTGGAAGCACTTTGTCGTACGCACTCACACTCGTGCTGGCTGTAATGGAATTGTACTAGCTGCTTGGTCTCTTTGTCTGCGGAGAGCATATTGGTGACCAGCTGGCCAATAAAGCCTCAGACAAGCCCGGACATATGCAGTGTACATTATATTGAGGTATTTACTGAATAATTTACGCTATACACACTGTCTGCCTCCTCTCAGCAGCTGCGAAGCCACTTGCAGGATCTCAAATTCGCCCAATTGTTTTCTCCAAAGGCAACGTTTGTGGAAACCCGAGCCACACTAAATGGAGGCATTATTTCTTGTGTTTTGAGTATGAAGCAAGTGTTTGGTTAGTTTACAGGTCTAGTGCAGTTGCTGCTCATTCTCAGTGTAATATCACAGGAATTGCTGTGGTTGATGTAGGCTGTAGTGGCATTCTTGCTTAGAACAGATTTTTGCTTTTACTTTAGACCTTTGACTTATTTTATTCAAAGGATAGAACAAAATGATGGGTAGAAAAGGATTAAAGGAAGTTGTGAAATGTGGCAAGCTGTATTCAAGCCTGCATCAACCATTTGAGCACCATTGCTTAATGTACAGTAACCTGTGCGTCTAAGGAATAGGCTATTTGGAATCTCAAGGGTGACTTTCAGTAAATGTGCCATGATCATACGAAGACTTCAGATGTAAAAGCCGCTAAACGCCACCTCAGTCAAAAATGAGATAATGGTATTGAGCGAATACTATCCGCAGAGAGTATATGTTCATCACATAATTTTGCTTCACACCCGTTAAATCCCAGCCTCTGCACATTCAGACATACCGGTTCGTTGGCAGAAACCTCTAAATGCCACTTCCCTTTGCCAGCAAAAGCAAGAGTTCTGAGTTCACAGAACCAATCAGAAGACACAAATCGAATCATATGATTTCAAGATGAATGACGGCGTGCGTATGAGCCGGCTTTCAATTGTCGAGCTGCAAGTTTTTATCCTGATTAAAGAGATTTTTAACTAAACAAGATGGAGGAGTATGATAAAATACATGAACCTGTGACAGTTTCAGTCACTGGCAAAAGAAAATGTCGTCAACCTCATAATTCTGCCTGTTCTAAGGTAAAATCGTTAAAGTGGCAATGACAGGATTTCGTGAGTAGCATGTAAACACAACAGTGTTTCGTGTGCTTCTGTAACTTTGACAGAAACGGACATAACCTACATTAAAGAACAGCTCTATGACAAAGTGAAACAAGACAGACTTGGAGGTTTTTACGCAAAAAGCGTACATGGACTTAGCTGGTTTTGCAGGAAAAGACAATCAAATTTGTTAAATACCAATGAATTGACTAAAGTGACATTTTTTAAAATAAGGCATTTCAATAACTGACTAATAATTTTTAATCTTTTCACTGCCATTAAGAGAAATTACTAAACCTAAACATAGGAGCCTGAAAAAAATGCTAATTTAAAAGAAAAAAATGCCAGATGGACTTCACATATAAACCTAGATCTATGATGATAAATAGCTCTTCTTTTTTTTAAAGATGTACTAATTCTAAATCCCATATGGTTTCCTTCTGTAGCCATCTGATTGGTTTGTCTGGGGACTGAAATTTAGGTTATTGATCATTTTAAAATTTCAAAATTTGTGACGTCTGGACCAAGCAACCAGGTTTAAATGTGCATTCTGCAAAATATCTCATTTTTAGTTCCACAGAAAAAGTAAAACCGCACTAGTTTGGAACAACATTAGGTTGAGTAAATGATAGCAGAATTAAAATTTTTGAGAGAACTGTTTTTTTATGTATATGTATTTGAAGACAGGTTAATAAATTGAATTTCAGATCTCTTGTTAATACTAATATAGTCATCTGAGTTTGTACAATCATTATTATTCAAAAAGAAAAAATGTTCAGCGTCTCTTATTCTGTAAATAGTCACCTAATGAGACAGACAAAGACTGTGAGAGAAAGAAACATGTAACAGCTCTTAAGCAGAAAGTAGGAAGGCTGTTTCTATGAAAGGAGAGCCCTGGAACTGTGCGCCGGAGAGCCAACAGTCGGCAGCTAATAATATCTGCTGATGTTAATCCAATTAGAGTTGATTTAACACTTTACAGAGCATGATTTATAGAGGCGTTTATTGGTTTTCTGTAACATAATCAGTTTGGAAACTTAATGCATTGTTTGGGAATGCATGTGTGACTGGAAACAGGGGGAGAGCAACTTGTGCTCTGGGTTATTTGAAATGATACCCCCATTAATAACACCAACTCTGGCCCTGCTAGGGCTGTTTTTCTTGGGCTTTCTCTAATCCTCGGGACCAGCACAATCTGACAATAATTCAATCTTCAGAGAGGGAGGAAAATGAGCTGTATTTAGTAAGATTAGTGAGGACAGTAGTGTCTAGCCCGGCTGCCTCCCAAATGAGCGGCTTTTTTTCCATCTTGTTGATTGTTTGGAGAGTTTGATAGAGCCAGCGTTTCAAACCCATGCTAATGGAGGTTAAGAGACCCTGATTTGATATAAGAGCAGACGTAGGTGATTAATCTTGTACAAATAGAGGTGTCTTATATTACTGATTGAGCTGAAGGCTAAATCAAAGAGAAAACCACTGTGTGTTGATCGTCGCTAATGCTTTCAAACAAACAGATATGTCGGTTTGCACTAGTTCTTGACTAAAGCTGTCATTTTCTTGCTTGTGAAGTTCCGATAAATGTTTTGGGTGCAGTCTTACCTTTATTTGTGTGTTTTTGGATGCAGTCACCCAGTTGCAGACAACCCTTGCTTCAGTGCAGGAGCTACTGGTCCAGCAACAAAAGAAAATACAGGAGCTGACCCAAGAGCTGGCTAACTCACAGGTAATCACACACACACTTGCTACAGTGGTAGACAGAAGGCCTTTACATTTAAAAATTCTGTCATCAATAACTCATGCTCTTTCCGTGTTGTTTCAAAACCATATTTTTATGGTTTTTGATGGACTCTTTCCTCCATGGACCACAAAAAGGATATATTGCAGAAAGTCCAGTATACTTTTTTTTATGTTAGAGGGCTCCAAAACCACCATAAAAGTACTTAGATCTTATGAAGTTATATGATAGCTTTATGTAAATGACAGCAAAGTTTACGTCGTTATTCACTGATAATTTTCCTGAAATCTCATCAAATTCAACACATTGCATCTTTCACATCATTGATGGTCAAACTCGCTGTGCTCATTTTTTTTAATTAAACACGCAATAGCGCAAATGGGATTTAAGAGCTGCAACAGAGAGCAAAATGTTCAGCCAATAATGACTTTATGCCTCTTCTGATCACACAAAGACTATTGTATTCTTTTAGAATATCATAAATTGTAAAAAAATAAATAAATAAATAAAAAAAATAAAAATGAGGATGAGTAAATGACTTATCCCTTTAAAATGTGTCCCAATAATGCTGTAGTTGCATAAATTGCCATATGGGGAGACAAAGCGACATTTTGGTTTAATTAAACAGATATGACTAGAAAAAAGCAAGTTGTACAATCAGAACATTCCTCCAGTTTTTGACATTCTTTGATATTTTTGTTGCAGTCATCATCAGAAAACAAAATTCCATGAGCCTTATGTAAGTCATTTCAAACTGCGTAATTGGCAGAACAGAAATGCATACATTGCCTTTCATTGTCTGAAATACCTTTGCAAAAAGAGAACTCAGCTAACCCATGAAAAGGTGAAGGAATTTAGTTATCTAAAAAGGTTGCATTCCTCCCCAGTTAAGTGATTTCCTCAGATATAATATGAATGATATTAGACACTTGTTTTGTTGATCTGTTGAGTTTAAATAAAGCCGTCAGTGTGCATTGTCATTGCGGCATTCAGTTTCATGGGCGCAGCCTCTATAAAACAAGGCCACTTTGAGTTTAAAACAACATGGGGCATTTTTCAGTGACATTGAGACTGATGCCTCACCCTGATGTGAATATTAGTAGTGACAGAGCTCATATGCCGTTCAGAAGAGAAAAATGTGCATCAGCAGGACAAGGCATGTCATGGGAGCTCCATAAAGAACATGTACGACCATCTCCAGAACGCTCAAGCAAGTCATCCAGGGACAGGAAGTGAACCTACGCTGCCGCCCCCTCCTGATCTCTCTTCTATCTGTCATTTGCCTTCTGCTAATTTCATCTAGACTTGAGATCTCATTTAAACCCCCACCCATACTCCAACTAAAACTGGACCAGTAGGATTTTCTTTGAGTTTGGGGTGCGTCAATTAAAGAATTAAGAAGGAAACTGTTAGTGTTTATAAATAATGTTTGGAATATTGCCTTTACAATTAGTTTGTATATATTTTGTGTATTAACAGATAAACAGAGTTGGGTAAGTTAACTCTAAAAAAAAATGTATTAATTACTACTACTAATTACATCTTTAGATTTTACTACAATTACAACAGTGTAGTTAGATTACTGTACTAATTACATTCTCTAAAAAAGTACTGCATTACTTATTACTACTTACTTTTTAAATCCCATATCAACCTCGACCAGATGAACAATACAAGACATGTAACTGCACTTTTAATTCTTTTAAATAAACAATAAAAAAAAATTGCATAAATTATTCTTGAACTGACCCAAGTATTTAAAGGGAGGTTACATTAAAAACATACATTTTAACATTAGATGTTAAATCCAATATTGTTTTATATAGAACTGTTCTATATTCGAAACAGTATTTAATGCAGTTACATCAGAAGTCACAAATTAAATTACAGAAACATTACGAGTAACATTGCTATTCCTGAATTTTTTTTTTTTTTAACACCAATCAGACATAACATTATGACCACCTCCCTAATATTATGTTGGTCCCCCTGAAGGTGTCCTGTAAATTGCGAGGTGTTCAGCACATCCCACAGATGCTCGATTGGATTGAGATCTGGGGAATTTGGAGGCCAAGTCAACACCTCAAACTCGTTGTTGTGCTCCTCAAATCATTCCTGAACCATTTTTACTTTGTGGCAGGATGCATTATCCTGCTGAAAGAGGCCACAGACACCAGGGAATACCGTTTCCATGAAAGGTTTTGTACATGCTGACCCCTGTCCACTGCCGAAAGTGCCAACAGTGGCACGTGAGCATCAGAACTGGACCACGGAGCAATAGAAGAAGGTGGTCTGGTCTGATGAATCACGTTTTCTTTTACATCACGTGGATGGCTGGGTGCGTGTGCATCGCTTACCTGGGGAACACATGGCAAGGCAAGCCGGTGGCGGCAGTGTGATGATTTGGGTAATGTTCTGCTGGGAAACCTTGGGTCCTGCCATCCATGTGGATGTTACTTTGACACATACCACCTACGTTTCCATGAAAGGGTGTACATGGTCTGCAACAATGCTTAGGTAGGTGGTATGTGTCAAAGTAACATCCACATGGATGGCAGGACCCAAGCTTTCCCAGCAGAACATTACCCAAATCATCACACTGCCGCCACCGGCTTGCCTTCATCACATAGTGCATCCTGGTGCCATGTGTTCCCCAGGTAAGCGATGCACACGCACCCAGCCATCCACGTGATGTAAAAGAAAACGTGATTCGTCAGACCAGACCACCTTCTTCTATTGCTCCGTGGTCCAGTTCTGATGCTCACGTGCACTGTTGGCACTTTCGGCAGTGGACAGGGGTCAGCATGGGCACCCTGACTGGTCTGCAGCTATGCAGCCCCATACGCAAAAAAACTGTGGTGCACTGTGTATTCTGACACCTTTCTATCAGAACCAGCATTAACTTTTTGAGCAATTTGAGCAACAGTAGCTCATCTGTTGGATCGGACCACACGGGCCTGCCTTCGCTCCCCACGTGCATCAGTGAGCCTTGGCCGCCCATGACCCTGTCGCCGGTTCACCACTGTTCCTTCCTTGGACCACTTTTAATAGATACTGACCACTGCAGACCGGGAATACCCCACAAGAGCTGCAGTTTTGGAGATGCTCTGATCCAGTCGTCTAGCCATCACAATTTGGCCCTTGTCAAACTTGCTAAAATCCTTACGCTTGTCCATTTTTCCTGCTTCTATCACATCAACTTTGAGGACAAAATGTTCACTTGCTGCCTAATATATTCCACCCATTAACAGGTGCTGTGATGAAGAGATAATCAGTGTTATTCACTTCACCTGTCAGTGGTCATTAATGTTATGCCTGATCGGTGTATATATTCTAATATAAATTAAATTATTTTAAAATACACAACAAATATATTTATAAATGTGAAAAAGATATTTTAGATATTTTTATAGATACAGAAAATGAATAAATATATACATTCATACATATGATTTCTAAAAAAATTTTAAAAAAAATCTCATAAGGAATTTAAGGCAGCATAAGGACATAGTCATTTAGCTGATGTGTTTCAAAGCAAAAACCCACTATGACACACCACCCACAGAAATAGTCAACAGTAAACAAAAGAGAAGAACGCACAAAGACAGAGTTGTCGTCTTTGTTGTTTGTCTATTGTGGCAGTGCTGATTTTGCTGTCTTTATCACATGCTAATTTAATGCATTATGGTGTCATTATCTTTCAGAAGAATGCTCCTCATGATGATAAGGCCTTCAAGACATGTGCTTATAATCTATAACGAATAGTCATCTGAGGGAAATCGCCTGCTGAAAACACATTGCCAGAATGTGAAACTCTAAGATACAGTTTGTATCTTACGATACTGAGATAAATCATCTTGTAACGTTCTCCAAAAAGCCCTTTGGAATCGCAATCGAGGGCATGTTTTATGTCCACAGCTTGTTAAGCACATGGGTGTTTTACTGAAGCATCTGGATCCCGTAGGAAAGCATATGCAAACACATCTGGCCTGGCACAAATTGAAGTGAAAATATGAATCTCTCACCCTTCTGAAGTTTGCTAGAATTGCAGACTCACCACTACTCTCACAACCCCCACCCTCAACCTCCTTCCGTCGCCCTCTTGAAGTTCGCCATCCATAAACTGACTTGCCCCCAGAAAATCATCTATGGTTTACCTCAGCTGTTAAAGAAATTTGCTTCTGTTAGTTTCATAAAAAATGCAACAACATTGATCTACTGTTCAAAACACTTTCAGTCATCATCCGCAACAGCTGTCCTAAGTCAAGTAGAAATGGCTGAAATTCTCTGTCAAATTCCAGATTGAATTAAAAAGCTTCATTTGTCATGAGTGCCTTGCTGGAAAGCAGCAGTGTGTATAAAGTATACTTCACATCAAAACGCCCTTTAAACAAATCATAAAGTCTACTTCATGCTGATCTTAAATCTTGTTTTGAGAGATGCGGGGCCCTGTTGTCTAAAGCCATATGGGAAATTCGGGAAATAATTTTCAGGTCCGGCGCATGAAATTAAGGACACGTGTTAAGCATTTTGGCTGCGTATCGTTTTCAGTTTGTGGTTTTCTGAGTTGCCTTTTCGGGGTTCTTCACTTTGTGCAGAATGTGCCAAGCTTGGCAATTAAACTCTTTAATGCGGAAATGTGTATTTAACCTGAAACACATGGTGACTCCTGTTTCCTTAGATGCTAAGCAAACATTTAAAAAAATATATTTTAAAAACCACACTAATAAAGTATGTTGTGAGCACAGTGGGCCTTTTTCTCTTTAGCAGTCGCTCAAACTCAGAGATGTGTTTATACTCATGTTTATGCTCAATTTTTTTTTTCATCTCAGTAGATTAGCTACATACTTTGTTTAAATTTCATCATGCACACCTGAAACTGTTATTCAAATTCTGATTGATAGTCTTTGTTAACTGATAAAGGAAGTCAGTTGGAACTTCTAAAGAAGTTTAGTTTTATTGCGTTGTCTTTGTACTGCTCAAAATACTCAAAGTACTTTATCAGGTGCTAGAAATGACTTTACCTTTTTTAATAGTGGTATATTGTTTTGATTTTTGAAAATTGAAATTGTCATTTAAACACCCTTATATTATTCCAAACCATTTTTGACTTACTTTCTTCTGCAGAACACAGTGACTTAATGGCATTTTCTGAGCTAATTTTCTGCCCAATGGATTTAAATATGGTAAAATGTTTTAAACAGCGCTTTAGAGTAGTAGTAGACTAATATATCAGCTAATATTGTTTATTTCGATATCTGCATCCACCATGTGTTTATTTCCCTGTTTTGTCAGTTCCAAAATCTACCCACAGCTTCATCATACAATTTCTGTTTTAAAATGATTTTAGTGACTCTTGAGTAAATGTTATGTATATGTGTGTGTGTGTGTGTATATATATATATATATATATATATATATATATATATATATATATACATACATTACTTGTTACATATACTTGTTCACCTTTGATAATATTTAATATTGAATAACAGGCAGAATGTTGTATCTCATTCTCCACATATACAGTATAAACCATTATCATCATGACTAGTTAAGTTTAAATGCGGTGCCGTTTGAATCCTATGATAGCCGTCTTTATTAGTGGCTGCTCGTGGAAGATTAGGAGCGCTCAATTTTTTTTTTCTTCCACTGCAGAAGGCCCTGCCACTGGGAAAGTGAATAAACAGGCTCAAATAAATTGTACCAGTGTTTTCACCAGAAAACACTCCCTTGGGATTTATTTTCGAGCTGATTCCACCATAAATATACATGCATTGCGTTGTGGAAATAGCATCAGAGAGGAAAGCAGTGAATTAATTTGCATTCAGACATTCTTAACTCGCCTTGTTAAGATATTATCCGTTGTTAATGTTCTGCAGACATTTGCTTTAATGTATTCCTTGTCTGGCTGTTGCTGTGGTGTAAGTACGTGCATATACCTCTCTTGTACGGTACGCTCCACCTCCATTAAATAATTACCCAGACTGTAGCGAAGCTTTGTTCACACTTAAGAGGGTGACGGACCCCGATCACACTGCACTGACCCCTCTGACTGGATGGCTGCTCACACAGTCAAAGACATGCAGAGAAAGGCCTTTAGCAGCAATTAAACGGTCATCACTAAATGTGTGTGTGTGTTCGGCACTCGAAATGAAGAATTGCAACCGCAGAAGTTTAAACACCGCCGGCTGAGAGGTGCTTTGTAGCCTCTGTTAAAATATTATTTAGATTTTATGTCCGAGAAGTGTAAGCTAAGCCTCCGAAGCAATTAATTTTTTTTCCCCGTTACAAAGGTAAAATGAGCAAGAGGTACATTCCAGCCTTATTATACCGGGTGCCGTGGGGAGTGTGGGATTAAGATGGCCATAATGAGGTGAGGCCTGTAATAAGAGTGTCTTCACCAGGCCTAATGCGCTCGGCTCGGATCAGATGTGGCCTCTTCGAAAATGCCACACTTATCTGAGGGCTTTAGGAGCAGAAAGGAGACAAAACCACTGTCCCTCCCCAGCCCTCGCTGTAAATGAGTCTGATCCTTTTCAGATGTGATTCAATTAATTTACTTTGGATTTAATTACATGTGGAAGAGTCCGAGTTATCCCTCTCCTCTCGATAGGGGGTCTCTGCTTTCTAACTAGCTGCCCCCGGTGACTCTGGTGTTCTTAATTACACTTTTATTTTCCTTTTCCCCCCGAGTCCTTTTTTCCACTTCCTCTTCCTGCTTTCCTTTCCCCCTTCCTCGACGGGCTGGAATGGGATTGTGGGGTAAATGAGGGCTGTTTGTTTGTGGACGGTTGCTCCCAATGTAGCCGTACAGCAATGGGGTTTGCTTGCGAACAGGGCTTGAGAGCCAGGGTTAATCTGTCAGAACGTTTGGAGAATTGAAATAGAAATGTATAGGTGCTACAAATCTCTTTTTTAAAGAAGGTTTCCTTTCATAAATTGACAATACCAACCACCTGTCTATTTGGAGAGAAAAAAAAATGATGGATGGATTTATTTGGGGCTTTTTTTTCCCTTGAATTCATTTGCTATTCAAATGTTTGCTGGCCACTTCAATTGGCCATCACTCCCTTCAGTAATTCATCCCGTGGCAAGCAGTTAGTGATAAGGCTTCTTTTAATAAAAACCTCTCTGACTTGATGAATACTTCCATTGTTGTGCCAGAGACCTCTTATCAAACACCTCTGTCCTGCTCAAATCAGCAGTCTGCAATATGGAAAAATATGTAAAAATGGCATGATTAATTCCCTTAGCCTTTTTCTGAAAGATCCTGACCTTATGGGTGGAGAAGATACAGTAGTTGGGATTCGTCAGTGTAGTTGTGGTTTGATATCATGACTATGAGGAGTTTAATTGTCTTATATTGACAGTTTGAATGCATCAGATGCATTTGTTCATTGAGTGACTGACAAATCAAATTTAGGAAAAGTCACACTTCAACAGATCGCTGACATTTTTGCACATAATGCATAATAATATAACAGGTTTTGGTAAATAAGTCCAGATATGACAGAATTTTCACATTCTAGGGAATATCTTCACCTTTAAAGACAGTAGAGGGTTAACATCTTTTTAAACCATGTGTAAAGGTCAGTTTTTTAACCCTAGGTTAGGTAGCATTTTAAAAGATAACCAGGATTGTGCGTAAGTGGGTTAAGAATAATCGTTGGTTTCAAGTGTAGAAAGCCCATAGTAGTAAATAATAAGTGTTTTTAAATTTGTTTTCAAAACAAAAATGATGATGATCATCATTTATTTGTAATTTTTTCTCTTCAGGCCTCATCTGCCACCAACCGCATGCTGGAGTCTCAGAGCATCAGTGAACTCAAGGCTGAGATTGTGTCTCTTAAGGGGCTTCTTCTCAGCAGGTAACTGTTTTCCATGATTAATCAGCAATAACAATAGACCTTAGTCATAATAGATGCTATATTTGATTTGACAGGGGCGATAATAAGACTGAGGGATGTTAATTCAAATTGTTGTATATGTGGGTGTCAGTCTTAAAGCTGATGTAGCATTAAAATGTCTCCAAGATCCACACAAAAATAAAAGTGAAAATTAGATGGACCATGGACCTATTTTCAAGTCAATTAAATGTGGCATCTACACTAAGGTCTGCCATCCAAAAGCCTTTCATCTGCCGTATATCTTTACAGATCTGTACAGAGTGCTCAAAACAGCCTGAAACAGGCCTCTAGTAGATCTTCAAACATGCAAGTTTTGTATTATCACTGTGTAAATAAGTGGAGAGCGTTGTTTCTCACTCAGGGCAGCTGATATTTGTATTCCTTAGGACGGTTCGGCAGATAAATGTGTCTGAAGTGGTTTGATCTGTATGTGTCATATCGTTCTCTTCACCGGGGCATGTAGCTGGAACCGGCTCATTACTGGTTAATGAGGCCTGATGCATCCAACAGGTTCCCTCAGTGCCCTAAGATGGATCTTCCCTCACTTTCATTAATGTTTACTTGATTATGTATGTATCATGCAAATTAAGATCCAAGTAATCTCATACATCTGAAATTCACACAGATAAAAGCTTTCATTTGTCTGTTGTTTCACTCTCATTAAACATTTTAAGCTATAATTACCTTTTTCTTCCAGTGTTTGAATGTTTCATCTGGTTGTCCTTCTCAAGATGTCAGATCTTTGCTGTAAATACAAACCAAGCTCACCATCTGCTCAACTTGTTGCCTCATATTCAAACAAAACCATCCTGACAGTACATATCTGAAGTCGCTTTTGAATTTATTTTACTTTTGTTGTGAAGACATGCTTTGTTTTGAATCAGATGCCAGGTGTGGCGTACATATGGACATAATCTCTCATGTACTTCCATACTGACAAATCTGCTTGTGTTTCCAAAGCACAATAGCTGGACTCGCTTGTGCATATTTTAGTCAGAATCAAGCCTGAGGCACAATGTGCACTCTTGTTGTGAGAGATTTCAGCAAACAGTTAGAAGAAAACTCTTGTAATTTTCTATTCCCGTCCTCTTTCTTCTCAGGAGACAGTTCCCTGCTTCACCTTCCATTCCCAAAATCCCTTCCTGGCAAATTCCTCTCAAACCTGGGTCACTGTCCAACCCGTCCTCGGTCAATCACACCAACAGCAGCAGCGATATCTCACCTGTTAGCAACGAATCGGCCAACTCCTCGCCCATCAAAGAGGGCAACAGCTCCCAGGCCACTCCGTCCGGTTCACACTGCCTGAACGGAGATGTCGGCCTGGGCTCGATTCTCCCTCTGGACCTGAAAGACCAGGTCCGTATGGAAGTTCAGGGGGAGGAGGAAAAGAAAGAGGACGACGAGGAAGAAGACGAGGATGATGACGTGACCCATGCAGATGAGGAAGACCACCTGAGCGTTCAGACAGAGGACAGGAGAGGAGGTGACGGACAGATAAACGAGCAGGTGGAGAAACTGCGGCGTCCAGAGGGGGCGAGTAACGAGAGCGAGGTTGATTAGAGAGTAACCCGAGAGTAATCCAGACTTCATCCGTCCAATCGCCTTTTCCCAGGTTTCCTGAGAGTTAATTTAAGTTCTGATATCACACCCTGGTTGCAGTAAAATGGCTACCGTGAGCATCATTTAACACTGTCAGAGAGCGGCAGCTGAGGTGGATTATGCTTCTTTCACTGCAGCTCTTTACCCTTTTGACTTTTCAACATGCAAACTTTCAACGTGCAAACCAGACTGTCGGCACAAACCTTCTGCATGCCTGAACAAGCACAGCAACAGACATTTCTGGATAGACAAGCGAGAGAATTATGACTTTTCATTTGCAATCAGTCAGTTTCCCCTAAATGCTAGCTATCTTTTTTTTAATAGAGGCAGTTGTGCTCCAAAAAAAAACCCAATTAAGTGTACCATAGCACTTCAAGTCAGTACAAATGTGAGCAATTGTGGTGTAGGGACTATAGCAACAAATTCGAGGCACCAAAGAATCAGTAAGTTTTGATCTGATGCCGTTGGATTTGTTTCTGTCATTGCTTTGTGTTCAGTTCAGCAGTAAAGACCAGTTCACACAGTCCCAACACTGTTGGATCAGCTTATTCTTCGTGGACATTGCTATAGACCTTGTACTCTGTCGTAGTGAAGAAACTCTCCTTCAAATGTTTGAGATTGTGTAATACACCGTGCTACAGCAGTCTGTGTAACAAAGCGGCCTTGTATTTTGTGATCAGAGGATTTGAGATTTGTGTGGAAGAAAGAAAGAGAGGGAGGGAAACATGTATGAGAACACAGACAATGAGGCGAAAGAGAAATGTGTTTGTCTCGGTCATATCTCTCCAGTCTCCAGCAGGGTAGCTGATTTGGTTTATGAAGTATGTTAATAATCAAATGATCGACAAATAACAGATGTATTAGTTCATGCGGCTTGAAATGTCAAGGAGGCTAAAATCGGAAATCTAATACTGAAAGCCTGTTATATTGTATTATATTACATGACAAACCCTCCAGTCCAAATTATATAGGCCTCCCGCAGTGAATAATCTTAACATGAAACGGTGCTGGGGTTTTGTAATTAAACTGTGTAAAACAATGGATGCTTCAGCGGAGGTGCTGACAGTTGTGCTTTTCTCTTTGGGGGCTTTTCTCTCAGAAAGTCCTGAGAGGATTAAAAAAAAAAAAGCCAAAAAAAATTCCCCTGTGATGCAAATGGAGAGTAACGTATGAATATTTAACTAATGAAATTACTCACTCACCAGCTGATGAGAAATAAAGCCAGAGAGATCCTGGAGTGAGAACTAGAGCCTCAGATCCATTGTGACATTTTCACTTTTAACAAATGACCTTCAGAGTAACCGGATTACAGCGCAGCCAGGTGAAATGTGGGTCTGTGGCGGCACAATGCGAAGGCACAATGAAAGAGCTCAACCTGTCTGGCCATGTGTGTATGTTTTCTTACTTTCTAGACTTACTTCCTGACTTAACACTAACCCACACAAGAATAGTGTATATTCATATGATACAATGGCAAGGGAAACCCGTGTGTGTTCATTTGATATGCAGTGACTTTTTTTTTTCCTGAAATTTGGGTGTTGCTTTGAAAAGCTAAAAAGTGAATGTTAGAGGAATTGTTCAGCCAAAAAATAAAAATACAAAAATCTGTCATTTACTCACTCTGACGTCATTCCAAACCTTTGCTGCTATTGTCTCAAGTTAACAGCTCAAGAATTGTATCATTCAGATTTGTGAACGAATCATTCAGATCTGCATCTTATATTGGAGCTTAACAGCTATGGTGACTGAACACTGGAAAATCTTACATGAAGACTCTACCAAATATAACATTTTCATTCCTCAGAAGAAAGGCTGTTTGGAATGACATGAGAGTGATAATAAATGTTATTTTTTGGCAAAACTATTCTTTTAAGGCAATCAGTGAAGTCCATTTGATTTTGAAGGTAAATTGCATTGTGTTGGTGTCAGAAGTGGCATTGCAGAATTCCAGATAGCTGTTTTAATGGAAAGGAAGGAAGACCGTCAGCTTCAGAATGAGACAGAGCTTTAGTGTGAGTGTGAGTGAGTGTGTGTGCATGTACCAGTTCTGCTTAAAACCACATTCAGGAGTTCCTGCTACTGGCAGGTTGTTTCTGGTAGCGTGGCGGCAGAGGCCTTCAAACAACATAGTTTGCTAATTTTAGCTAATCATTGTAAAGCCGCTGTGAGGGCTACTGAATTAATCATCATATAAGCCACAGATTCAGTGCCTCTTTTAAGATGACATTCTCATCTCCAACTGTTTTTACGACCGTTTTGTTAGGAATCTACATCCTGCTGCTCAGTTTCAGCAATTCAGATTAGGGATTTAAGCATGTGTGTGTGCGTGCATGCGTGTGTGTGTGAGGGCGTGTGTGTGTGCGTGCGTGTGTGTGTGCGTGCGTCTGTGTGCGTCTGTGTGCGTCTGTGTGCGTCTGTGTGCATCTGTGTGCGTCTGTGTGTGTGCGCGTGTGAGTTGGATCGGTTTTATAAGTAAGCTTAAGTCAAAGGTCTGTAACAGTTTGTCTGAGCTGCACAGTGTTGCTGTATGTTGATGTTGTTGACACTCTGCTGGTATTTGTCAGAGAAATTATTCTGTATGAAAAGATGAATGTACATAATTGTAATAAATTTGATTTAACACAAATATCCTTGTTTCTACTATTGATTTTTCATTCGATCAGGAATAAATGTAACAATGTAACTTTGCTATCATGGTTTCATTGTGGAAAAAAAAAGACAACACAAAATGTTTACTGTAAAAATAAGAAAGTTAAAAATATCCATTAATGAAATATTCTTTAAAGGATTAGTTCACTTTAAAATGAAAATTACCCCATGATTTATTCACCTTCAAGCCATCCTAGGTGTCTATGACTCGGAGTTATATTAATAATCACCCTGAAGCTTTATAATGGCAGTGCACTGAAACCACCTGTTTGAAACTCAAAAAAGTGCATCCATTCATCCATCATAAATATGTGCTCCAGTCCACACAGCTCTGGGGGGGGGGTTAATAAAGGCCTTCTGAAGTGAAGTGATGTGTTTGTGTAAGAAAAATATCCATATTTAACAAGTTATAAAGTAAAATATCTAGCTTCTGGCAGACCGCCTTCCGTATTCAAGTTACGTAAAAACACAACTGACATAGCATCAGTTAGGCTTGTTTCATAAGTTGACTACGGAAGGCAGTCTGCCGGAAGCTAGATATTTTACTTTATAACTTGTTAAATATGGATATTTTTCTCACACAAACGTGTTTCAAACAGGTGGTTTCAGTGCACTGCCATTATAAAGCTTAGGAGCATCAGGGTGATTATTAATATAACTCCGACTGTAATCGTCTGAAAGAAGAAAGTCATAGACACCTAGGATGGCTTGAAGGTGAGTAAATCATGGGGTAATTTTCATTTTAAAGTGAACTAATCCTTTAAAGTTAATGATTCGTATATGTTTGTTTGTTGGCTTTTCGCCTATGTTGGAACAGTTGCCTTCCTGATCCAACATAGGCAAAAAGCCCATAAAAATAAATGAAAATTTAAATTATTAATTTTTTTTATTTATATAAGTACAAATTATTAAATGTAAATTATTTACATATTTTTGTATATAATTTGCATAAGTAACCTAAGATGTTCAGCAGCCTAAAAGAAAATGTGGATAAAGTTTTCGCAGTATTAACTAAGGACTATTTTTCACATTATATCAGCATTCTTCTTGGCATTTTCAGTCGACTCTATTAAGTGAATTTCAGTCGATAAACCTTGGTCTTAAGGCAGCAGTGTTTAAAAAATGTAAAAAAGGGCCCTATTCCACTGTAGTAAGCAATACAAATATTCCAGTGCATTATCAAGTTTATGAATTTAATTTGTCTGTCAAGGTCTAAATGATCAATAGCCTTGCACATATTGATGTGGTGTATAAACTTCTCAAAGGTTCGATACCGCATCCCTTTGTAATCCATTAACCTCTCCCCGGAGTTCAGGCCAGGCTCAGATTTATAGGGGCTGCTGTAATAAATGCACTTGTACATCATTTAGTGTCTTATGGGACAAGCAGTGCATTCCTGCCCAGAAAGCCTTCTCCATCCCAATCTCCAACTCTTTAGAGTGGTAGGTGAGACTCACTTTGCCCAACATCATAGTAACAGGGTAAGATGTTAGAAAGCTGGAGTAGGGAACACAGGGAGGCTGGTGTCTATCTTCCCATGGTGATGGAAAGAAAGGGGTTTATATAGACGCTTAAGGAGTCTGCCCTGCTATTTCAGAGACTCAGGAGCTTCAACCTCATCATTCAGCTTTACTAAACGGAGTGCGCTCAATAGGCTGCTGCTGTATTGATGTGTGCTGAACTCCATTGTTCTCCTGAACTGAGCACTCAGCAGGTTAGAGGGCTGAGTGTCTCCTTGGATCAATGCAAGGGTTGTTAGCCCTTCCTGCCCCAGGAGGTTCACTGCGCACAGCCTGCGCTCACAGCCCGGGGTGCTCAAGGAGGAATTGCAATAGGGATGCCACATCACCACAAGTACCAATCTGGATTGTATTTTGCTATCTGTAG
>CM074451.1:15618193-15835693 GCA_037101425.1 Elopichthys bambusa
TGTCAAGGAATGTTAGTCTCACAAGCCAGTGTTTTGACCATCCAAATTAAATTCAGATATAAAGGGTCCTTCTGAATGACATGTTTAACTATCACACACTTCACTGGAGTTTAAAGGGTTAGTTCACCCAAAAATGAAATTTCTGTCATTAATTACTCACCCTCATGTCGTTCCACACCCGTAAGACCTTCGTTCATCTTCGGAAAACAAATGAAGATATTTTTGATAAAATCTGATGGCTCATTGAGATAATTAACACTTTCAGATGCCCAGAAAGCTACTAAAGATATATTTAAAACAGTTCATGTGACCACAGTGGTTCAACCTTAATGTTATGAAGCGACGAGAATACTTTTTGTGTGCCAAAAAAATAAATCAAAATAACGACTTTATTCAACAATATCTAGTGATGGGTGATTTCAAAACACCGCTTCATGAAGCTTCGAAGCTTTGCGAATCTTTTGTTTCAAGTCAGTGGTTCAGAGCGCAAATCAAACTGCCAAAGTCACGCCCCCCAGTGGTGAACCATTGAAATTTTGAAATACTTATGACGTAAAGAAGCCTCGTTTACTGAAATCACGTGACTTTGGCAGTTTGATACTCGCTCACAACCACTGATTCGAAACAAAAGATTTGTAAAGCTTCAAAGCTTCCTGAAGCAGTGTTTTGAAATCACCCATCACAAGATATTGGTAAATAAAGTCATTATTTTGTTTTTTTGGCACACAAAAAGTATTCTCGTCGCTTCATAACATTAAGGTTGAACCACTGTAGTCACATGAACTGTTTTAAATATGTCTTTAGTACCTTTCTGGGTATTAAAAGTGTTAATTATCTTGCTGGCAATGCAGGCTTCACTGAGCCATCAGATTTTATCAAAAATATCTTAATTTGTGTTCTGAAGATGAACGTAGGTCGTACGGGTGTAGAACGACATGAGGGTGAATAATTAATGACAGTATTTCCATTTTTGGGTGAACTAACGCTTTAAACATCAAATATCTTCTGATTGGCTGTGATAGTGTGGCATAGCTCAGTAGTTTCGTGCTTAGTGTGGACAGACAAATTGGTTGTCGTTGTAAACATGTCAAAGAATGTTAGTTTCACAAGCCAGTGTTTTGACAATCCAAATTCTAAATTCAGATATAAAGGGTCCTTCTGAATAATGTTTAACTATCACACACTTCACTGGAGTTTAAGTGTCATTTAGGGGATAGTATTACAAGAGGATGCATCAAATGTAAAGTTAAAGCAAACATATCTCTTTACATTCAACTGCCACAAAATGTCTTTTAAAGTTTTCATGTCATGTACACAGACCCCCCCCCCCCCCCCCCCCCCCACACACACACACAACATGGTATGATATATTACTGTTAATATAGACTTTTGTGTGATGAAATTTGACTCTAATATGTATATTTTTTCCTTAGTCTGTTCATTTTTTATGTCAAATTAAATGTGTTGACATTTAATTCTATGTAAATATATATATATACATATATATATATATATATATATGTATATATATATATATAAACATTTTTTCCACTTCAAGCACTTTATCTATTATTAGGATCAGCAACATCTTGCCAATCTTCACCTCTTCCATTCTGCAAATATCACATTGCTGATGTATTAGGTATTACATGACAGTATTTTAAGTGTGTGGAGTGAGGAGACCAGTGTGTTATCAACCACCATAATGTGAAAGATTAGCACAAGTCTCGTCCCACCTGTTTTCACTTTTCTTTTCATAAAGGCCGCAGCTGCTGCACCAAACAAGGCATTTTAAAAGCTCTTATTTTCCTTGGCCGAGTTCACAAGGATGCATTGGGAGATTCTGTCATGTCCTTATGGTCATCATGCAAACACACATAGCTGGTGGCTTTAGAGTCAGAGCAGAACTGCAGAGCTGAATGTCATGTATTGTGAGGTTCATCAGAAGAGCTGCTTTTCTACTTCTCTTTGTTCCCTCTCAATTAAGCCTGATATAAGAGTCAGTTAAATGTACGAAATTGGTAGCTGGCTTTTATTTCTCCCTCCCTCTCTTCTTTCATTCAATAAGGTTCAATTTGAAAATGGTCTGGTTTGTATCCTTATTATATGAACGTGCAGGTGCTTCTAATCACAGAGGCAGTGCACACACTGTGACAATGTGAAATATCGCGATTTATCGCTTGCATTTGCGTGATGTTTTCCAGCGTTGATTGCCTGGACGTGTGATTTCACAGGGCCACGTCTCCATCTGTATACACCATATTCTCTAAGTATTGAACATTTTCATCTTTCTTCAATACAAGCTAATTGGATTAAGTTTGAGCAATTTTCATATTGCCGCGCATTGTGCCCCTGCGTGTACGGCTGCCAGGCAGCTCTGTTTTATAGCTCCGGCGCGCGCTGTCAGCCCCGTGTTCCTGCCGTCATCAAGGCGCTAAGGACCACATCAACCATCTCCGCTCATTCTCAGCAAGCCTGCTGGGTTTTCCCCCGCAAGAAAACCAACCAATTCTCTGTGGAATCGTGCTAAATTAACCAAATTTACAGCTTAGCACTTAAGGATCTCCTTAGTTGGTAAGTAAATGGCCCTTGCTGGCGCATGCGCGTGCATGTGTGTGAGAGAGTAATGCCTTGTTGCTCCCAGTACTCTCTTTCTGGAAGGAGTCATAAAGAGCTGAAACATCTCCCCAGTGCTCCAGAGATGGCTGCTGAGCCTTTAAGCAAACTGCTTGTAATGTAACAGCTCCCAGTCCGAGCGCCAAAGCCTGCTAAACCAGTTTTATTCCATCAATTCAGCATATTTTCAGCCCTATGATCTATGATCGATGATTTGAAAACGCACCATAATGAGGCCCGCACAGAGACTTTACTGCGCGCTGCAGAAAGTTCCACAAATTTACGCGAGATTGGAGCAGCCAACAGTCACAAAATATTACACATCCTTGCATTATTAAGTTGTTTGGTTAATTTGATATACTTTCAGTCAGCTGCGTCGAGAAAAGCTTTGAAGTAGAAGGGCTTGCCGCCATCTGGAAGATTGTGATGACAAGACACGTCCATCTTGGCTCAGAATTCAGTAATATTATTAGGTTGTTCCGACTTGGCATTGAGATGAATCTATTTTTGCCATCCATCCATCCCATTGACTACAACATATTCACTTATTAATATTTTGTTGGTTTGCACGTGTTCATAAATTCTTTGTATGATAGCCATGACAAAAATTATGTCTGCACATTTCTGCAGGTTTCGTTGCATTATCACAAATTAAAACAACTAACTCCAAGCACAACTACAGAATATGCTTACAAAATCTTTGATCAAATTTTTTAATAATATTTTAATAAAGGGTGAAGATGCCAATGTTCTAAGGTTGGACATTATATAGAGTATCTCACAGAGGTGAGTACACCCCTCACATTTTTGTAAATATTTTATTATATCTTTTCATGTAACAACACTGAAGAAATGACACTTTGCTACAATTTAAAGTAGTGAGTTTACAGCTTGTATAACACTGTAAATTTGAAGAAAGACAGTGGTGTGCCAACTGCAACAAGAAGGGCCCCAAAGATGTTTTGAACAGCCGCACCACTGCTCTGAATGTACCGGTAGATGGAGACGTAAAAATGACATGACGTGATGATAAAGTGAAGCAAAAATAAAGGTTTTCCAATGGTGCGCCAATGGTATTTTACAGTGAAAGTCCAAAAATATATACAAAGAAAAAACAAACAAAATAAATAAAAACTGTTCAAAAGTTATACACAAACTTTTGACTATGCCAACAAATCAACCCAAAAGACAGCAATTTCAGTTAAACTCACTCTACGAGCTTGCAGACAACTCTGAGAAGCCATCTTAAAAAGGCCAAGCCCCTCCTACTTGGACTAAACCATTTAGAAATTTTAAAGAATTTTTAAAAAGACAGATAAATGTGATTTAACAGTAACAAAGAGGTAAACTGTTATAATCATATAAAAATACATAAACATGTAGAACAAAACAAACTTTTAATAAAATTAATTATTAATGTTTAACAATGCTCAACCAAGAATTAAACAGATCAACAATCTCCCCCTCACATGAGAACAATGAACTGTGCCTTCTACTGGCAGGAATTAGATCTTCAAAATGGTGGCATTTACTGTGACTGGGTTTTGTCTGTTTGGGATGGGGAAAATGTTCCAGTACGTAAGTATGACTATTTATAATATGTAAGTGGTTATATGAAAACAATAAACATTTAACATGATTACTGGTCTTGTTTTACTCTTTAACACCATACAATACATAAATCAACATAGAAAAATGTATAAAGCATTTAACGTTAAACAGATGAAGAAATAGCATGATGATGACAGGAACAACACAACACATGACCAGTAATACAAACATATCTGTGTTAACTGATGTTCAATATGCACAGAACAGTGCGTATGATGTTACAAAGGGAAGCGTATGCATGCATGTGTTTTCACAGTCCCTTGTCAAAGTAAGAGTCCTTTTTATAATACAAGTCTCTAGTCACAGGGCCTCACTGTGACACCCCTCAAAATAAAACACAGCCATTAATGTCTAAACCACTGGCCACAAAAGTGAGTACACCCCTAAGTGAAAATGTCCAAATTGGGCCCAATTAGACATTTTCTCTCCCCGGTGTCATGTGGCCCCTTTTGTGTTACAAGGTCTCAGGTGTGAATGGGGAGCAGGTGTGTTAAATTTGGTGTTATCGCTCTCTCTCTCTCATACTGGTCACTGGAAGTTCAACATGGCACCTCATGGCAAAGAACTCTGAGTTTCTGAAAAAAAGAATTGTTGCTCTATATAAAGATGGCGTAGGCTATAAGAAGATTGCCAAGACCCTGAAACTGAGCTACAACACGGTGGCCAAGACCATACAATGGTTTAACAGGACAGGTTCCACTCAGAACAGGCCTCGCTATGGTCGACCAAAGAAGTTGAGTGCACGTGCTCAGCGACATATCCAGAGGTTGTGTTTGGGAAATAGACGTATGAGTGCTGCCAGCATTGCTGCAGAGGTTGAAGGGGTGGTGGGTCAGCCTGTCAGTGCTCAGACCATACGTGCACACTGCATCAAATTGGTCTGCATGGCTGTCGTCCCAGAAGGAAGCCTCTTCTAAAGATGATGCACAAGAAAGCCTGCAAACAGTTTGCTGAAGACAAACAGGAGTGTAGCGTGAGCAGCAGTGAAGTGGGGGTTTCGGCGCAGAGTCTATTTTTGCTGCGCTGCTGACGCTCAATTAAAGTGATAGCACACTTTTGATGGACTAATGTATATAAATATATATACAAATAAATATAATTTCACACAAAAAGTGCTCAAAATGCACAGAATAAGTATGTCTAATGTGTTTTAACAAAAATTTGAGTATGAAAGAAAAGAAAATTAAGAATCAAAAATATTTATAGAAGATTTACTTCTATAAATTTACTTCTTTAAACTTGTTTTTAATTATTTAGTTTGGGTTAAAGTATGGTGTATTATATAATTAAAAAAAACGAAAGTAAACTAGCCAGAAAATGAGATATATAAACATTGTTTTAGTTATTACACAGAGAGATATATAGGCTGCAGCATTCCCAGATCAAATCCAAATTTGCTGTCTTGTAAACATGTGCACGCGGCAGATGATAAAACACAAACACAAAGCTTACCTCATTCATGTACAGCAATTATTTTTTTTTTTTATTATTTTTATTATTTACGTTTATATGCGAATGTTGTACACCTCCCCATGTTAAAAAAAACTTTCAAGACTATCAAGTTTATAAATGACCAACTTATCAAATTTATTTATTTGGTTCAGATGGTGTCAAGTGTGTGTGGCGGCAACCAGGTGAGGAGTACAAAGACAAATGTGTCTTGCGTGGTGGTGGGAGTGTCATGGTCTGGGGCTGCATGAGTGCTGCCGGCACTGGGGAGCTACAGTTCATTGAGGGAACCATGAGTGCCAGCATATACTGTGACATACTGAAGCAGAGCATAATCCCCTTCCTTCAGAGACTGGGCCGCAGGGCAGTATTCCAACATTATAACGACCCCAAATTTATTTGGGGCACCTTTATTTATTCAGACACCTTGAACATTTCATTCATTATTACATTTTATTCACTATAGTTTAAAAAATGGTAAAGGTTAAACTGTCAGAAAAAATAAGCTTTATTATGTCAGATAACACTTAAGCAAAACATGGTCAGGTCAAAGTGTCTGAATAACTTTTGGTTCCAAATTAGTATTTTTTTGTTCCAAATTTGGTTTCAGTTTTACTGGTAGTCCACTGTATGAAGAATTTTTGGGTATAATATGTCACCGTTTATTTTGCTATCCTCACTTACATAAATGAACTATAGTGTCCTGCACCCACTAGTGTAAATATATATAAAAAAAATTTTTGGTTTGACTATATATATGTATTATTATCAACTAACGACAAACTTATGTGTGTGCACTGAACATTTATGATGTATTACTGTTATTTTACAGTACCCCCCCATTCCAAGAGGATTACAGTGTAGAAAATATTAAGACATTTTATATAAATACAGTTTTTGCAGTTGCCTTTATACATTGTTTTATAAATGAAAGTTTTTTATTATTCAATTTTTTTTTTTTTTATGTAAATACCCATTTATGCCTTTGTATTACAATTTGCCTTTTTTTTTTAAGTTTGTGATGACGTTTGGGTTTAAAAAGATCATTTTAAACCACACTTGATAAAGTTACAATTACTCATAAGAAAAGTCAGAGAGGAAAGAGAGGACCCGTTATCACTTGCACAAAATTGTTATTGAAAGTTTGTGACTTTTGGAATTTGGCAGAGTAAGTTTATGTAAGTGTGAATCTCAGACTGAAATTCTTCACTTGTTTACGTGCAGCTGTGCAGCTTCAAGCTAAAACTTGTGTGATTTTGACAGGTGTGTTCAGATAAGAGGATATTAAATCATTCTGAACCTTGCTTTTGCTTTTGTGTTACTCTTGATTTGGCAAAATCAGAAATATTATCTACTAAATGAACTGGTTGTATTTGACTACACACATTTAGTCATATTTATGCTGAAATCTCCCCTGATCCAGAACATAATTGAGCATTTCTCCTCATTTCAGTAGACATGAATACAGAGAATAGCATTTGTACATAGCGGGCCTGTGACATTACCGCCAATAAGGTCTTGTTAAAGTTAAATTGGCTGAATGTGTGTCTAATTCTCTTTTTCCTTTGGGGTCCCTGAACTTAATTTTTCACACAAGCAACAGCTGCTACCAGAGGCACGGCAGCTTCCTTATGAATCTTTTTTTTTTTTTTAGAACTCTGACCAAAGGTCTCTTTAAATAAAGCCATGCATGAATGGAAATGGCAAAATGAATGTGACCGCCAAAGGTTATGAGGAAATGGATGAGATTTACAGACGCAAACTATAAACAGAACAATGCTGCAATTATATGCACAAATGGAATGATACTTTCAATGTTTATGACAAGCATATGAAATGTGATTTGTAACCAAACAACTGTACGCTTCTGAATTGTCATAAATACAGTTGTTAGAATTTGTTTGTGGGTGTAATGCAATTAAACAACGCAATAAGAAAAGGAATATACACACAGCTTTTCCCGTGGACTCGAATGCTTGAAGCATTATGCGTCATTTTTGTGCATCCTAATAGGTTGTGTGACCGCCGCTGCTGTGACATATGTACAAAACACCTGTCGCATGTTTCTGGGCCCCATTGTTCCTGGTGAACTGCTGCTGGTCTCACACAACCTGTTCCTGGAACATCAACCCTCAGTACGAGTCAGATCCAGCCCTGGTATGACTGTGCACACATGGCTCATTATGACGGGAATGACAACACAGCCTGTATAGAGGAGAACGTTCATACACTGCTGTGTGTATGTTTTATGTGAAATATGTCAAGTAAATAAGATCAATATAGAAAAAAAAATTCTTAATTTTAATTCCACACATTGTGGGTTTCACAAAGTTTTTGGACATGTATGTAAAACCTAAAACATATGAATTTCATTGCATTACGGAACAAACAGAAAATCAGTGCAAGTAAATAATGCTAGAGATTTTCTCACCCATAGTTCACCCAAAAATAAAGTTGTTTGGAAAAACATATTATGGAAGCCAGTGGGGCTATTAGCAACATTCAAAATATCTTCTTTTGTGTTCAGTAGAAGAAAGAAATTCATACAGGTTTGAGGTTTGGAATAACTTGAGGGTAAGTACATTTTCATTTTTGGGTGAACTATCCCTTTAACTGTCTAAACATATTTACTTAACTTATTGTAACTTAAAGTTCACCCAAAAATGAAAATTCTGTCATTAATTACTCACCCTCATGTCGTTCCACACCCGTAAGACCTTCGTTCCTCTTCGAAACACAAATTAAGATATTTCTGATAAAATACCCTGTTGTTGTAGTGTAAACAGTGCAGAGCTTCTGGGTTCTGCGTCAGAACGCAGAGATGCGTTTAGCTGTATACGTAAAAATTTTGTATCGTTTCGGGAGCCTGAAACTGCTATTTTTTGAAACCGGGTCCCAGAGTGGATAAATCTGTGTGGTTTTGTGTGTACGCAGATATTTCTTAACCGATGCTTGTTTACAGAATTTTTTTTTTTAAACGAGAAAAAAAAAAAAAAAAAAAAGATTGGATAGGGAATGCTCTGGCTTTGTGTGGATGTGGCCTCAGTATTGGCCGGCTCCTGCATCAGCATCACGCTGCTCACATGTACACTGTCGGCCAATACTGAGCTGGCGTTCTGATGTAGAACCTGGAAGCGCTATCTATAAGGAAGTCAGAAACCTCTCCGATTTTAAAACATTTTTTTCCACAATAAAGCTATTAATTTATAGTCTGACTTGTAACCTGAAGGTCACAGGTTGAATTCCCAATACCGGCAGGAAAGTATGCACTTTCTTCCACCCTCAATACCCACGACTGAGGTGCCCCTGAGCAAGGCACCTAACCCCCGATTGCTCCCTGGGTGTGAATAGCAGTCCACTGCTCCGGGTGTGTGTGTGTGTTCACTACTCTGCCCCTAATGTGTGTGTGTGCAACTTGGATGGGTTAAATGCAGAGGACAAATTCCGAGTATGAGTTACCCTACTTGGCCAGCATGTCACGTTGTTTGTCACTGTAAAATAAAGTGTTACCATACATTTGTGTTCTTGTTACATACTTACTGTAGTAATAACAGTAAATTATGCATAATTACATGCAACTAACCCTAAACCAAACCGTATTTCTAACCCTCTAAGTACATGTTGTTAATTAATATTACTCAAAATAAAAAGTAACCATACATTTTTAAGTACTAAGGTGTCCTTGTTACAATTATACATTTATGTTAAAACCTTTTTATCATTTAAAATCTTTTGTAAAATATTTTATTATTTATTTTTTGTTTTGTTTATTTTGATATAAAGACATTCATGCATTTTTAATTGTCCAGATACTTTTTGGAATAATGTTTTCTACATAATTTACATAATTGGATGCAATTTATAATTTATACAACAAAATTAGGAATTATTCTGATTTTATTTCTCCCTTATTATATAGACAATAAGGTGATCTGTTGTTTCAACAGCAGCCCGCGTTAGTTTGGAGGTTGTTTCCGTCTGGTTTTTGTGTAATATAATTTCCATAGTTTTTTTTTTTTTTTTTCAAGATTATATGCAGGATGCCAGCTGGCAGACAGATGGTGGTGGCTTTACACGTTTTTATTTAAAGACACATCAGAAGGAAGAGGAGGGTGAGGCAAGAGAACAGCTGTAGCGAGTGGGACAGGATGGTATATGCTGGTCAAAGCGACGAGCAGCCTGCACAATGAAAGAAAAGAATGAAAAAACCACCACCGAAAACCCTTTCAGAGTGCTAGAAACTTTCCCAAAATGCACTAGAGAGCACTTGTGCCCTAATTTGGCTCCATGACTATGCTGGTATTTTATGATCTATTGTTATTTGTACACGCTTACTGAATTTGTTGTATGAAATTCTCGTTTGTTAGAGAAAAATAATAAAGCTGTTAAAATACTATCATCCTCAGTCAGAGCAGCAGCGAACGCAGCGCCGCTGGGCGTCCTCTGTGTCGTACCACAGACCCGGGGCCTTGTGCCCTTTAACGGTGTTAGTCTCAGCGGGAACTGCTTATTAACCTCAGTCTCGTTAAACCCTATCTCTACAGCATAGACTATCCACACTGCATTTTGGGAGAGAAAGCCATGATTTCGAGAAACACTGTGTGGAACATTTGCATTGTTATAATAATTAGAATTTCTTTATTTCGACTCTTTACAAATCCTGCTATTTTACACACATAAAATGTATTCAAGTGCACAGTATCTCCCAGGCAAACAGCTGCTTCAGTGTGAGTCCTGCGCCTTTGCACTTGAGACCAGAGAACAAACGGCCTGTGAAAGGGGCATGCCATATGCAAAATACATAAGTTCAATTAAATAAAACAAACACCAAAACAATAGCAAACAAAGAGTTGTGGATGGTATTAAATTATGCAGATATCATTGTTATTGTTATCGCACATGATATACAGCTTTGAAAATGATGACTTCCTTGCGTATAAGGTAGAAATACACTCCACTGTTCAGTGCTACAATAATGTGACTCGTATAGATTTAATTACCACTAATTCCTCTACCACTATGGGGAAACCATGGTAATAACAATAAAACCTTACACACACACGCTTACGTTCAGTCTCTCACACACATACAAGCAAACTATTCTGGTGTTAGTTCATTTTTTAACTTTTTATTCTTTATTTCTCCTTATTTTCTTTTTAAAGGAAGCTTTTCATCAAAGAGCATTTTTGTTCATATATAGTTTTTACAGAAGAAAATACTATACAACCTTTTTTTCCCTCCTGAAACAATATTTCAAAGATAACCATCTACACATTTAGTTGCCTATATTCTGATTCAAAGCCGTGTTTAGGAAATAATTAATTTCCTCGCTTCGCTTTTCCTTGTTTATATTCCATGGAGGCCAAGTAAACAAAAATCATTTTTGTCTTTTTTTTTGTTTTTGTTTTTTTTTTGTAATTTGGAGCGAAGCACTGCAATAATTTCCTCTGTATAGAATTCATTTAAATTACAGTCATCATTAGTGTTACTCGTTAGGCAAGCCAGGTTCTAGCATGCCCGTTTCATATTGAAATCATCCAATCTTGGAAGCGAAGAAAACTTTTTTTTTTTTCTCTTTTTTTTCTTAAATAAAACACAGAACAACAGTTCTTCGTCACACTGAAGACTATTTGTGCATCAAAGCAAAGTGAACTAAACATTGTAAAGCAAATTCCCTGTTAAAAGATATATGCCATAATTTCAAAAGGTAAAAATGAACCTAAAAAGTGCAAAAAACACCCTAAAATTTTCTCATTGCAAGGTCACATAAATATTAAATAACTTCTTATTATTGGAGTGAAACCACAGCTGTTGTAAATAGAAAACAAAAGCTTGAAACATTGTTTTCTGTCTGTACAATTCATAAAATCACACACTTTCCGAGCAGCGCTACCAGCGCTAGCATTCATCATGGTGCCTTTGTGATGCCTGTCCTCCATTCAGCCCTCTAGAAAAGGAAGTCTCTCTCCATGTTTCCTCTTCTTTTAGAAATAGATACATGATGCTTCTGAAAAAAGAAGCTTCAAAAAGCCAGTCTCCATCTTCAGACTTTGTTGCAGCTATTGTTTTTTTCTTCTTCTTCTTTTTTTTTTTTTTTTTTTTCATGCTACAGAAACTGTGAAGGGAAAAGGAAAGAAAAATAACACCTACAAACTTTTCCCTACATTCAGAGACGCTTGTCTCCTGCTCTGTGTTTGATGGACACTTTAGGACATCTATTTGTGGAGCAAAACAAAGACATAGCTGTAATCTCTTCCCATTCACACTGGGCAGTAGCACCATCATCACATTACAAACTCTCCGAAACACAGGGGGCGATAACTCTCGCCATCGAAACAGACCCATTTACAGTGAGACACCTCCACATCACCTGGTCATGCCTGTGCAATTAGAGAATAATGCAAAAACAGACAAACAAAAAGCCATATTAATGCAATCATGTAAAAGATAACAAAACGTCTTAAATAGAGGCTTGAGTATCTGCTCTCATCTATACAAAAGTGCACTATGAATATGCAATGCCAAATGGGTCCTCTTTGAGAAAAAGAGAAGGAACAGAACTCAAGTGAGAGCTAGCATTCACTGAGATCAATGCTTTATGGCCTGAAGCTTTGCAGTCACTGCTCATTGTTTATTTTTATTTTGTATGTTTGTCCTGAAGATGCAGGCGAATGTCCATATGGAATGGAGCCTATGACACCACTGACCACGACAGCAGGTTTAAGTGAGAACTGTGAAAATTGTAAATAATAAAAATAAAAAAATCATCTGATCAACGGAGAAGCATACAAGTCAAAGCACTGATGCAGGCCCCTGCACTTCAATAATAATATTAATAATAATAATGACACAGGGTGTTTCTGAATCAATCATTTGAGCAACGTTCTTTATAAAAGATTTCCTGCAATGTACGCTTTCCGTTGCTTTCAGGTTGGTACGAGGGTCCTGCAATCCAGTGACTGCAATTAAAATGTACATTAACATCCACACACATCTACTTTATATAGATAGTCATATATAGAGAGATTGTTTTTTCCTTATTTTTTTCACACAAAAAGTAACAAATGAAATCGAATAAATTAAAGTCAAACATGCACACACACAAAAGACTGATGTGTAGGAAAAGGTTTACATAGCCACCCATGTGTAAAAGAGGGCCTCGTCTGTCTATTTCTCTGTTCATTTTTTTTTAATGCATAATTAAATTAATAATGTTGGTCATCTTGTAAACATCATAATAAATCATTTTGGGCCTTCACTTCTCTTGCAGTTGGTTGTTTTCTTGTCATCTGCAGCGTCTCTAAGCATGATAAATGAGGCCACTCAAACTTGCGTTTGTTCAGGGAATTCATAGTTCTCCTTCTACAGCATAGATTAGGGCTCAGCCTCCGGCTCCTCTTTATCCAGTTGGGAAGTCTCTGCGTGGTTCATGGAAGCATCAAAACTCTCTCCATTGTCTTTGTCTACTTCTGGCTCTGGCATGGAATCTTCATACGAGTCTGTATTCATGTCCTCCTCTACTTCCTCCTCTTCGTCGTCATCATCGTCATCATCATCCTCCTCGGCTAACGGCTCTTCCTCGGGTGACAGGTCATCTTCAGGATCGCCGGATGTGCCGGTAGTGTCGTCCTGAGGGTTGCCCAGGCCCATTGAGGCAGCAGGGTCAGAACTGGTGGCCAGGGAGAGTGGCTCCCGGTGCATCCCGGACCTTTTGCTCAGGTCCATGGAGTCGCTGAGGCCCAACCCAGCAGCATTTTTCAGGAAGAACAAGGAGTTGTTGGTGTCCGTCCCCAGGTTCAGAGAGCTGTCAAGGTTGACCGCTGAGCCCGGATGCTCATACTCACTAGCGGCTCCTGCCGAAGGGAGGTACATAGCCATATTGTTGTGGGTCAGCCCCGGTGTGCCGGGTGAGGTTGGGGGCAGATTCATGGGCATTGGGGGCACAGCTAGGCCTGAGTGGTGGTGATGGTGGTGATGGTTGCCATCCTGGTTGGGAGACACCGAAGGCAGCTCGCCTCTTTCTTGCTTCTCATGCTTGCGCTTGTGGGAATCCATCTGGGACATGCCCACTACCGTGTGCTTGCACTCTGGGTAGGTGCAGTGGAAGTGCGAACACTTGAGCTTGTACTTGCAGTCGGCCACCTCACAGTCTGCACTTGAGCTGAATTGACAGAATCCGGCAGCACTGATAACATCCTGCTTGCCGTGGTGCTTGCGGTGCGCCGTCACCTTGGTGCTGTCCGTACAGCGGAAGCCACAGCGCAGGCAATGGAAGTGGGTGCTGTTGCCGGAGAACTGGCAGTCGGGGAAGTTGCAGCATAGTGAAGACTTGAAGCGCTTGAAGTCATCCAGGACCAGGTTGTCCACGCGGTCGTGGTGCTGGGCGTGCTTATACATGTGGGTACGGCCGCAGAACTTGTAGCCGCAGTTCTCTCGTGTGCAGTGATAGTGCGTGACCTTCAGGGAGAACTGACAAGCTGTATCCTTGCAGTCCTCATAGAGGTCGTAGCGGCGGAACCCTTCCAGCATCATGCCTTCATCTAGCATCTTGCGAGACGAAGCGGTCTTGCGCCGCTTGCCGAAGGGTGACATGTCCTCGATAATCCAGAAGCGTTTCTTGGCACCAGTTGCCGTTGGGATAGAGATGGTGTTACCTGGTTGCAAAAAAGGCGTATACAGGTTAGACTTTGATCAGTACGACAAGCAACAAAGCAATTCTGCAAACAGGAGTAGCCACATGCCCTATCAAAGCTACACGTGAAGGTTCCTCCTACATAATGTGATTCCATGCCATAATCAAACAGACACAGTCCCATTTGTATAATGTACTGGTGACATTTTAACGTGACTGTCACGTCTAGGTATTGGGAGAGTTCAGAGGTGCTTCCGTACATCTGGCTTTATGGGTAAGCAGGATACCCTCCCATAAGCCTGAGGTCAGTGCTAATGATGAGCTCCCTGTCCTGGCCAGCAGGAATCACATGACTCTATTAAAGCCTGGCATGATTAAACCAGCCTTTTACAGAAGGCTACTAATGGACAGCATTTTAGACAGTGGACCTAATGGCAGGTGTGCAATGTACTACATAAGTCTAAAGCCACTACCACAGTGACTTACATGAACTGCACTGCATGTGTAAAGAGCTAAAGAGTTTTAACCAGCTAATGCTTTTTAATGGCTTTGTAACTGCTAGCCATAGTGCAAACTACTGTATCTCTAGAGCTGCAGTGTTCAGGTGGAGACGAGATAGGTACCTGCAGCGTCCTGCACTATAGGGACGTCATTTTTAACCGAAGACGAAGTAGGAATGATGGGGCTGAAAGCTGGTGTGTTGGTTGGCATGACAACACTCCTAGTGGCTCCGAGAGAGGCGCTGAGCAGAGAGTATGATAGACAGGATGGGGAGAGGAGATATGGGAGTGAGGGGAGTGGTGGCCGGAGAAGAGCCGAGGAGAGAGATGGAGGCTGACTCTGGAGCGTAGGCTGATGAGGAGGTGGAAGAGGAGGTGGTGGAGGAGGAGGTGCAGATTGAGAAGGAGGAGAGTCAGCAGAGGTAGTGGTGGCAGAGGCAGGGACCTGACAGCCTGGTCCTACAGAGACACGTGCCAAGGAGGGATGGTGACAGAGAGACAGGAAGGTATAAGACACAAGGGTGGGGAGGTAAAAAGGGAAAGAGATCAAGTAATGAAATAATGAAAGCCAAATGGTAACCAAAGTCAGACAACAGGCAAAAGCAACAGTGATGAGAATGGAAGATAACATTTGAAATCAAACAGTGAACCCATAAAAATCAATTCAATGAAGGAAAGCTCAGATTCAAAGAGCAAAGGCCCAGATTTAAAGGTGCTGATAGCATTGTTAGCCAGTTTGCTAACTTCCGCTAGTAAATTAGACCTGTCGTCCATGCCTTCAACCCCAAGAGCTCTCTCCAAAACCCCACCCTCCACAGACAATGACTGACAAGCCAAGTTTTCTGAATGGCTAACAAGATCCAGATTATTTTTCTGTTCCCAGGATACCAATTATATTAATATCTGTACATTTTTTGTGTCATATTCCAAAAAATCACTTTAAGCACCTTTAAGCCTAGAGAAAATGAACAACTTGTGCTGCCTATGTGTGTAGCTGATTTCAATGACAGAGATGAGAAAAGTCTCGGATGCCTCTATATAGTTGCCACAGGGATGGCATTAATGTGAGTTGTGTGTGGGAGACTATATGACAAATTTAGTGCTTTATAATTTAATAAATATCATTACAGTTGGAAACATTTGGTTGCTCTGATGCAACATAAGTAGCTTCATGAGTCAGCTACAGGGAATTCAGTGAGAGGTGGTGAAGCTTTTTATGTTTCTCTTTTCAAAGAAGGACAAAAGGCCATCACAAGGAACACAACGAAATTTGATTGACTGATTGACCAAATAAATATTTGCTCCACTGGTCGCACTGAGCCTGTGGTTTGATTTAATCTCTCTCATATACTGTCAACCATGTGAGGCTGAAAATGTTTATTGCGATGAAATAGTTTTGTTGCTGAGGTCGACTCACCTGCTGGCGAGCTATCGTTGCCCACGGGGGTGCTGGTGCAACTGCGGTCTTGATTGGAGGACTCTGAGGAGAGTCCCAGTGGGCTTCCTCCACCGGTGTAGTCCATGTAGTCATCATTTTCTTCCATCATGCTGGAGAAGTTGTGGGTAAGATTAGGATGGCTGCCTACCATGGCAGACGAAGCTAGACTGGCCATGTGCTGCATCTCTTCAGGTCGGTGGGTGTGAGAGACCACCTACAAATGACCAAAAAGGGGCAGACTTGAAATTAGGTATAATTTTGAGAGTAAAAGTTAGCTTTATATTATAATTGTGCTTATAGCAGTGATCTTTAAAATGTGTCGTAAATTTCTTCGTACCTGGGAAGGAACTCTGTCGAAATTTTTACCCAGCATCCTCCTCATGTGTTTGCGGGCATGAGAGGTCATCTGGTGCTTGAGCAGGAAGGAGAACTGACAGCCCTCACGGATACAATGGAAGTGGCTGTTAACTTGGTTGTATTTGCACCCTGCAAGAGACGGGCGACAAAATTAACTTGAGCAAAGACCGTCTTCATCGCGCCCGGGTTTCAGGGACAACATATATCATAGATTCTCAACGAGGTAATGAGGACATTGTGCTTCCGTCCCGCGCCTGCATAATGCAGAGAGACAGAGCAGATGAGTCCAGTGTCACACTGGGAAAGTCGAACCTTTTGAAGATTAGACCTGTGGTGCTCTTTTATTACAATGACATCTTTTATTCAATTTGGAATTTACATAAATACATTCTGCATTTGGAGAAGCAATAATGCACAACCCTGCAAACCAAAGTAAACACACAATTATTTCCATATTAAATTCATTTTTCACGACCTATCTGTTGCTGGTGTATTTCCTCCCCCTCACGCCTGTCCCTTTGCTTTTTTTTTATTATTTATTTTTTTCTACACAAAGGGCCCTACAGATTTTAATTGCTATATGTTTTCAAATTTAAAGACTGCCTCTGCGCACTAATCAAATATTGTAGGGTTCTCGTAATAATTTTATTGTGAATAATGCGTGCTGAAATAATTGAAAGAGTAGCATTCAGGGCAGGTGCTGGCTTGTCCGTTACCATGGCACCCGTGGTGCCGCGCAACAAGCCGCCTGTTGTCAGACTGCTTTTGTACACAAGGGTGATATACTTTAAAACGGCAGAGTTGAGTAAATATGAGCACATGCTGAAATATCAGGGCTCTTGTGCCACCAGATCCTGGTAACCTCATCGCCGGTGTTCTGTTTAATGTTGCTGCCATGGATACCACTTTCCCAGTCCAGCTGAACCATCAATTCTTTATGACTCTATGGCTTGCTTTTGTCATATGTCCCTGGTTTATACCGCTAACAATGCAACAGGAGAGACCTTATACTCTTTGGACACTTGTGATACTTTCCACTCTTCAATAAATGTTCTTTTCTCAACTTAAAGGGATAGTTGACCCAAAAATGAACCTTCTATCATCATTTACTCAGCCTGTTTTATTCAATAGAAAAAAATAAGCTGCTCTCACACAATTAAAATGACTTGAAGCTCTTATATGGCTTCAAAAGACTTGGTCCTACAGAGCATGTAGACATATACAGACTACTTTTATCATGCTTTTGCTGTCCTTTGATTTCTCAACAGCATAGTCCCCATTCACTTTCACTGCACAGAAGAGCAGCTTGGACATTTTACCTAATGTCTCCTTTCATGTTCCACAGAAGCAAGAAAATCAGATGTGTTTGGGTCGAAATGAGGGTGCCCATTTTTGGGTGAGCTCTCCCTTTAAGGGGAGGGGAGTAGAAGAAAATAAAATACTAACTTTTAATCTGCCTGCTTGTGATGATGATCGAGGCTTGAAAAAGAGCAACACAAACAGACTGAGCTCGACAGGCACGGTAATTAACAAACATATGTAATTGCTCATTCCTGACAGGTTAAATATACCCAAGAAAACAACCTCTGTTTGATTGCCTACTATAAATACTGAAGTATTAATGTATGACAAAAAGGCAGACACCATTTTTCTCGGCCTGTTTTCTGTAATATAAATAAAACGTCCCCAGTTTTACAATGAGATGAGACCATCTTTATTTTCACCAAACGGGTTTGTTCTGCAAAATGCCAATGACTGCTAGCGCGCTGACTCTGTTGTCAATGTAAACCATTTACTTGACAAAATATCAATGCACAGATACTAATGAGATAACAGCTTCTGAGAAACATACTCAAAATTCAGTGAATAAGTGCGAAGTGCAGCCGTTTCACGCCCTGTACTGTATGTTGTGCTGCAAACAGCATGGCAATTACCAACCCAACTAGGGGAACAACACTTTTCCTGTAGCCAGAGCCAATGGAAAAAGTGTTTTCATAGCAGGTGATGGCATCGATATGAAATTACAGTTACATCATCTCTGATTTCACACCATCTCTGATCCTTCCAGCTACATTACAAACAGGGAGCTTGCAGTCACTACTTGAGAATAACGTGGGAGAGCGAATGAACAGAGAGACTTTTGGAAACACGAGTAACTAGTGTAAACAGTGATTGAAACAATAAGAAGCGTAGGAGGCTGGAACATGTACGATTTGTAAGATTTTATAATACTGAATTCACTAAATTACATTGCAAACCACACTGAATCAAACAAATCATTATAGGAAAAATGAAAATATAGTTATTATTTTCTCACATTCATGCCTTTCCGAACCATTTCACTTCCATGGAACATTGAAGTTTTTGAAGATTTTCAATTGCTAACTAGCAGAGCTGTGTAATGATTATTCAAAAAACAGCATACAGATTTTGAACTACATAATGTAGTATTTATAGAATATACAAGTAATATAGTAATATAGAATATTAATTTTTGGGTGGACTGTCCCTTTAATGAGCTCTGTGATCTAGATGCTTCTTTTAATACATGAAAAGTTGGTTCTTACCGAGTCTACCACATTCTTCTCTTTTGGTGAAGTATTTGAACCCGTTAGCGGCACGTCTTTCTGCTTTCTCATGCTTCTTGACGTGCCAGGGCAGTTTGGTGGTGATGTTAGTGACGAAGAAACAGCCAGGTCTCAGACAATGATAATGGCCCCTCATGCGAAACTCACAGTGCTGCGGAGAACAGCAAATAAACAAAACTCTTGTGAGCGAGAACATCTTGTGCAACTGTCTATGTCTTCATGGTTCAGTTTTGTACAGTTAATTTACAACCCAATTATTAGATATTACTTTAACTTACAAGCATTACTAAACCATCTTTTGAACCAAAATGGGGTCTGATCATTTGTCAGTTAGTTACTCATTACTCAGAGTACCAAAGGGAAGAAGTAGGTTACGTCTGCTCATTAAATCCTTTTTCTCGTTCTTTCTCAGAGCATGTGACAGGACCAGCCTCACTGACCAGCGGAAATCTGAAGTTTAGGTTCACATTGTAGCCGCTGACCCCAATAACAACACACCAATTAGTTCATTTGGCGATTCATCTATTTCTAAAACAGCTCTTTTATCAATTCATTAGTCTGCGTGTGCGTGCATGTGTGTGTCCTCCGCAATGTAACCTGTTTCTGTACCACCATCTGTTTCCAGAGAGGCAGTTCCCCCAGGAGCACATAAACAGAACCCACTCTACTCTGGAGAGGGGGGGGGGAGCTCCGAGAAGTGGGGATGGGACGCATAAATGAATTCATTTAAACAGGTTTTGCTCCAAATGCAAGTTGCAGGAAGGGGAGGGCTTTTTTCTATTAATGATGGAATTTTTGATGAAAAGCAAAACTTGTTTATTTTATACAGCTTTGGGGGCTCCACAGTGGTTTTCGTTTTTTGTTTGTTTATTGTGGAGAAAAAAAAAAATGTACCTACAGTAAGTCTTTGTCTTCTGCGTTTAAATGCAATTTTTACAAAAAGAAAAAACAAAACATGGCACTTATTTATGTAAATGTTGTTGCCACAGTATTTAACAGCAGAATTCCTAGGGAAAAACTACATTGCCCATGATGCTGTGCAGAAAATTACACCAATAAGTAAGTCGAAAAACGCAACATGCACCAAAATAGCTCTTTAGCTCCGCCCACTCCCATGAAGCACTGCGAATGATGTAATCGAGTCAATGTCTAAGCTCTCAAAATACTTAAATATGTATGTATATATAATCTTATATATCATATATATATATATATATATATATATATATATATATATAAAATCAACATTTGTACATGATAAGTTTTATATTTCTCCATTTTTAATTTGACTATGCTATTCGCAACGCTTCATGGAATTGTAGTTCTTTTCCTCACTAAATCCGTTAAGTACACAGTCTTGTACCTTTGTCATTTTGGCCACTTTTCAAAAACTTTTTATTATTTGAGAAAGTTGTATATTATGGGTCAAAGTTTAATATGTAAGGTTAGTGATTTGTTCAAATGATTAAGTATGTTCAAGAATTAATACTTTTATTCAGCAAGGACATATTCAATTGATCAAAAATAACTATACTAAAATAGAAAACAGTTCTTTTACATTGTAATAATATTTTCATAATATTACTGTTTTACCGCATTTTTGATCAAATAAATGCAGCCTTGGTGAGCATAAAATACTTTACAAAAACATTAAAAACATTAAAAACTCAAACCTTTGAATGGAGGTGTATATGCCACTAAAAAAAGGACACAAAGAATGTTTGATAGAATATTACCTCTGAAAGTCATGCTCACCTGGTTAGGACAAAGACACTGCAGAGAATAGTAGGAAAACTGGTCTCGCACATTCACCAGGTTGTTGTTGGGGTTAATGTGGTCCAGGCAATGTGATTCAGCCTTCCCGGATGTCTTACACACATATTTGCAATTTCCAAACAGACAGTGGAAGTGGAACTTATTCGAGTATTTGCAGTCGGTGGCCAGGCAAGGATCACTGTGGGAGATAAGCGTGACGAAACGTCTGTCAGATATTTAAAACTGCACAGAAGACATGGAAATACAGGCAGCATAGCCCATTCAAATCACACCACCACGGTATTATGAATTTACAAGAATGGCAATGTCTACTCACTTGTCCTGAAACTGCAGGAAGCCAGGCTTGACCTGAGGCTTGGCGTTCTCCAGCGATGTGGTGGCCAGAGGGGAAGTGGCTGGCATACTGGGCATGGAGGCGGGAAGCTGGGGAATCGATCCGGCCAGCTGCTTCCAGGCGTGGAGAGAGGGGGATGAGCTGTAGCCCCCTGACACAGCCAGGCTGGGCACCTCCATGGGAGGCGTCTTGGCCATGGAAATGGGGGCAGCCATCTGATTAGGGGTGCTATCGTTGGATTCCTTGCTCTCGTTGAAAGGGGGCTCCGATTTAACCTTCAGGTTGGCTCTGAAGTGGAAGCTAATGACAGAGAGGTGCATCACCCATTAGATGTGCTTTAATAGAGCTGCCAAACATAGCAGCAAATTAACATTACTAGATCATAATCATGTAAATTGTGTGTGTACATGCACTTGTGTGTTGGCGTGAACTCTAACATTTAAAAACTTTGATTTAACTTCATTATGTTTGATTGTAATGCTCCAGAACTAGAGCGCTCCTCACTTGGCGTGTTTGATGGCTCCGTCCACTGTGCTGAAAAGCGCCCCACAATCCTCCACCAGGCAATGAAAATGGATCTTGTGCAAGAAATCACAATGGGCTTCACAGAAATCATCAGTGTCATACCTGTACAAAGGTGTGAGAAAGAGGGAAACTTTAAAAGGATGAAAAGAGTTGAATTGCTCGTAAATTCAGGTCAGTTACTCAAACACACTTTTGTATTCTCGGTTTAGCTCATGAGGATCTGACTTTGAGTAAGGTAGTTCTTTAGGTGAACTACGCCTGAGCCAAAAGCAGTGGGTCTCTGGCTGGGACCTTTTGCTAGGGCTTTGTAACTAAATACTGTACATAACATCACATGGTCTGGATAAATCTTCTCTTTCCACATAACAACCTGGGAACAAACACTGTGGATGGCACTGACAAGCAAAAGGGTACATCATAAAGATGGATGGTGACAAAAACCAGACACCAACTTCAACAAAACACAGAGGATGTGGAGCCAAGGCACGGCTGTGTTCTCTGTAACGGAAGATCTATTTGTGCACACTGGTGATAGTAGTTGACATAAATAACATGTCCATGATTTAAGGTGACAACTTATATGCATATATAAGGGAAAGTTTATACTTGAGGTGTATAACTGTTCACCATTTCTTTTCACAGTTTAGCTGTAGTTCACTTGAATGAAAAAAAAGAAAAAGAAAAAGAAAGAAGAAAGAGCGAGCCACATACCTCAAAGTTAGTGTGAAAGAATTATGTCTAAAAGAAAAGTAGTGTGGACAAAACTTTGAAAAGTAAAGCTAAAGCTGGAAATGACTCTATAGGGACACAAGATGATTTCAGGCACCTGCGCAGGTAGGTCCTCCACAGCTCAGTGTGTTTCTCTGGGCCCGACCTCTTCATTACCCTACTGAGATACTGAGCTGCGTCTGAGCCGTCTGCCGACTGAGCTCCCTCCAGCTCTGACTTCAGATCCAAAGCACTGTAGAAACCAGGATTCATCTACAGACATAAACACATGCTTAGGCAAATTAACACTAGTTCTACTCCAGGACAAACCAAACACACAACAGTTTCTGTGCACTCTAATGTGTTTCAGTTCAGTCTTGTATATGAACCAGAGCGAGAGACAGGAAGAGAGAGAGAGAGAGAGCTGAGCTAAGCCGTCAGGAGAACTAGAGCGAGTTTTCTATTTAAATCATCAAGGTAATGGTACATGCACACCATTTATACTAGTCATAGAAGATATATGATTAAAACAATGTCCATTTTAATCCCCACAAAAACATACAACATTTAAATATCTATTCGGCACCATTTCGTCTTTTTAAAAAATGAGGGTGACATTTACTCTTTTTTTCTCAGGGCTGACTTTTTAATCAAATAATTTACAAAGTCCATAAATAAAGATAGAGCAGATGGAGGAGAAAAAGAAGAAAGCCAGAGAAAAAAAATGCACGGAGAGTTCAAAACAGCTCATCAAAAAACAAACATCTCTATATATCTGCCGTGGCAACCGGCTCCTGCTTCATTATATTAATTTGCGAGCGGCGGACTGAAATTACACTGTATGAAAAATGGCTGGAAAATTTAAATGATACAAACTCATCCTATTAGCGCTGAAACATTAAAAAACAAACAGCCCCCTCTGCATCCTGCTAATTTGTCTTGGGATGAAAAGCGTTTGATGGATGAATCTTACCTTATTCATAAGTGAGGATAAAAGAGATGTATTTCCCGGCGCAGGGTGTCCGTTTGATTCAAGGCTAGAACATGCAAAATGAACAGTGTTTAGGCAGGATTTGCATGAGAACAGTAAATATTATAATTTATCCGAGATTGTGAATATACAATGAAGAAAAAAAGGGAAGGAGGCTGGAAATTAGGGTTTATGCGAACACACTTTCATCTAAATGAATGTGCAAACATGTCATGCCTCATACTTGACGTGCATTATGAAAAGAGGGTATTATGGGAGAATTCTTGCATTCGTATGATGGATTTTCTCAAAGGAGGCCTCGTGGTGGAAGAAGGAGGGAGCGTGTAAATCTCGTCCTCCTTGATCACTCCACAGACCCACCTTGTGAAGGGGGTTTTAACAAGAGCACTCACACTAATTAACACAATACGGCATTATTCGAGAGATAAATCACAGCGGGGCGGGGTGGGGCTGGGCGCGAGCCGAGAGGGGGAGGATGATGGGATACCTGTGGTCTTTCTTGCTCAGGTCCAGGCTGTGCTCCTGGACAGAGTCTTGGGGGGCCGTGGAGGCGCTGTCCACCGGCTCCTGCTTCACCTCGACCGGATTAAACCGGACTGCTTGAGCCGACTGCCCCATCCCTGAGGAGAGAGAAGGAGAAAAACAAAGTTATTGTTGGTCAGCATTATTCCACCGTGATGAGATCCAATCTGACTTCTGTCCCGGCCAAGGAGAAGACCAGGAGTGATAATTATTGCAGAATTATGTCAGGCCGTCAAGGCGTTTAAATGTTGATTGAGAGGCAGCAGGAATGAGGGAAAAAGACTCCGTTTTCAGCAGCGCTTGTCACAACTCATTTGCGGGCCTGCCTCTTAACTGGTCATTAAGAGGCATGCTAATGCTGAGGGAAAGTGGCAGATTCAGACTGCCCGCCCCTCCCTGCCGTCGCAGTGTGTCCTTGTTGGACCGGCGACGGACGCCACTGAGCATGCCCAAAAGGAACATCTGCTTGTCCGTCAGATTAGAGGTGACAGCCAATCAGATCGGTTCAAATAGCGTGACCTCTCGATCGCATTTTCAAAATAGGTATGCAGACGACGTGGAGAGGAAGGAGGCGGGAGGGACGCTGACGGGAATGCGACCTGGCTTTTCCTCCAATCCCCAAATGATTGAAATATTAATTTGTCCTCAGGCTATACAGAGAAAGCCGGGCTTTTGGTAGCCAGTAAGTGGTATTTTATTAAAAAACGGCTAGGAGTTCAAGGCACAAAGATGGAGCGATGAGTGCATCAACAGTGATTGCGAGGTCGGGTGAATGTTGTTTAAGACACCAGGCCCGCTGAGGAAAAGTGACAGCTACTGCCCACCCTGCCCTTGGCCTTCAGTTCAGAGGGCATTTAACCATGTGAAAAGAGAAGCGAGCCACTCCTCTGGGTCACAAACACAAATGCCCACATACAAACACAAGTTTATCAGATGTGTCACTCTGACTTTCCTGACGCATGTGCTGTGACTCTATGTGTTGGTTATGGAGGTGAACTAGTGACTCATTGTGATGTGTCTGCTTTAGGCACATCACATCACAATAAAGTCGGTACTGTAGCTTATACCAGCCCTATTTTCAGTCTTCTGCTGTGTGTAACGCTCAGTTGACTAATTACTGCCTGTCTTTGCGCCTAAAACTAGCCTAGATCATCTACCTCCAATCCATCCAAATCTGTGTGAGATCAGTACGTTGTACTGATAGTAACCTCCCCGCCTGTCTGTAAATGACTGTCCCCTACATCGGCCCTCTACAAAGCTCTTACTTTCTTACTCACTCTCATTTTTTTTTTCCTGGGTATAAACTGTCTGACGTTAACAAGGGACATTTAAATAACGACCACGTGAGGAGAGAGTCATTAAACCTTCAGCTTTGCAGTTTCTATGACAAAAATCGGCAATGATCTAAGAGAGCAAGGAGGGGGAAAAAAGTACATGCTCACGACGCTGTGTTTTTCTGGAAATTATCCAAGAATAATGTTGTACTGTGTAATTACCTCAACAAAGTTACTGAACTCATGAAAGATCATTTGTACTGGGTGTCTAATTAGCGAACCCCTCAGATTTCAAGATCCTCCAAAACACTCTGGGGGTGAACGCGGATTTAAAAAAGTGAGTATTCAACTAGGAAATAACACCACCTGAACAAATTAGCAAGCGCCTCTGCTTACACAGTAAGACTGAGATGTGTTTTTTGCAAACTGGCCCTTGACTAAAAAAAAGTATGAAGAAAAAAAAAACAACAAAGCTGTTTGAAAATAGTCGCAGTAAACATCATTCTCTCTTTTCTAACGCTGAGCTCTGACCACATCCTCTTCATATTTTACCCAAATGTCCTGTTCACACGTCTTTTCTGAGCAAACGTGTAAAATTAGCAATGCCACATTATGATCTGCACTCTCAATTCTGTCTAGTAGGGGATTTTCTTTCTCTATTTTTCTCGAAGTTACCAAAACTAAATGCAAGGTGCTCACACATGAGAGAGCATGCTAATTTTGTTTTGCCTTCTTTTGGGGCAGTAGGACTTTTATGAGAAGATCTGATCTTCTGAAGTCTATACCTGCAAAGAGACAAGGAGTAAAGGCTATGACGGCCTTATAGCAGCCAAAACCCTTTAAGGATCTTCTGCAAATATATTAGCTAACCCTAATCTTACACCCAGGATCCCATACCCATACCTCACAAAAAAAAGAAGCACTGTCATACCAAGATTTTTTGTATTTGAAGTCCCATGCAGTACCATGTTGTACAGGAAAAAGCATGTTACACGAATATGGTAATCAATCAGTACCGCAAAATATATAAAGAGCAGTACCATGACACCCTCACAATACAGTATTTTATTTTTGTAAAACCCATTTACTTGCTAGCCTAAAAATGCCCAGAGAGTAAAAGACTTCACAGACTCCACATCAGTGTTTTCATACTGAAACAAGTAGTGCCTTTATATACACACCAACACATACACACACAGTCCTCTCTGGAGCGCTGAGTCATTTCTGCTTCACCAGTTTCTGATATTTCTTCCTCTATATCAGAGTGCATATAAAAAGCTGCTTTGTACCTCCAATTTCTCAACTTAATATTATTCAGGCTCCATTTGGTTGGAACGAGTGCACGCTCAGATAAGAGGCCGGTGATGAGGAAGCATGTAGAACACAGGCCCTGGGATCCTCCTGAGAATGCTATTAGAGGCAGCTTTACAGAGCCCACTCACTAGTTCAGCACTTATCTGCTAATGGATTGTGGGTATCATGACAATGATCGCTGCAATAACAAGACTAGAGCAGCAAACCAGCCCTTTAATATTTTGCCTTAATCCTGAAATCAGAGTTTGTGTAGCATCTGTGGACAGCATGAGCAGATGACCTGAAAGTGCCCTTTCGCTGTGACAGGTATAGGAACAGAGAAAGAGAAACACATGGGCAGAGTGACCCAAAGAACTGATGCTCTAATGATTAAACGCAGTGAGGAAAGCTGATCCTTTGACAGAGTATCTTTTTCGCACCTGTTTTAGACATAAACATTGGGAATATCTGGTCCAGTGATTTTCAAATGGTTTTATTATTTTTTTTATTTAGACAAAATAATGTAGGATTTTAATATCAGACATTTATTGGTTACCAGCCATAATAAGAAAATAATTATCCATTTATCAGTATTCACCAGAATTTAAAATTCTAAAAATTCATTTGAATGGATTTTAAAATCAAAATTAATATAAATGTTTGAATTATTATATATATATATTACTGTGTGTAACCCACCAGTTGAGAAACAATGATCTGGATGATCAGAAGTTGGTACTATGCGGAAAGATGAAACAAACCTGCATCCGGGTTACTGGAGGGCTTCAGAGCAGCGGCTGCCAGTCGGGCCATCATGGGCGATATCAGACCCTTGCTGGCCGACATCTTCTCCATAATGGATGATGCAGCGAATGAAGTCGGAGTGGAAGCTACAGTAGCAGCAGCTGGGTCCCCAGTTGGGGTAGAGGTCTGGGGTAGAGAATCGCTAGGCATGGAGTGAGCCACAGAGGTGGCGACGGATATCAGGCCAGCGGCAGAGGGTGTGAGCGGCATGGGCATTCTGGGAATGAGGGGGAAGAAGGGGTTGGAAGCACCTGCCAGTGCACTGTTGGAAAGTGCCAGGGCCATGGGTACATTACTCGGCAGAGCCTGGGACAGCAGGGTGGAAATGCGGCTGGCTGGAGGAAGAGCGGCGGTGGGCTTGACGCTGTGGCTGGAGGACATGGTGGTGGTGGGAGTGGACAGCAGATGCGGTACAGTGGAGGACTGCTGGGTCGTTGGAGAAGCACTTAAGCTGGAGTTCTTGCTGCTAATGGCGGAGTAGTCCATGAGGTCATCATTGCTGGACTCTTCCTGCTCCTCTTTGGGCAGCAGGAAGGAGGAAGTGAGGCCCAGCACACCCGAGGAGCGAATGTGGCGGCGCTCGTGTTTGCGCTTGTGTGAGGTCATCTGGCTGGTAGAGGTAAAGGTGAAGCCGCAGCCTTGGCGTATGCAGTGGAAATGGTTGGTGGCCTTGCTGTAAACGCAGCCTTCGTACTTGCACTCTTCGTATTTGTAAAATTTCTTGAAGCCATCCTTGGCGTAAGCGTCATCTTTGATGTGATAGCTCTTGTGCTTCTCAATGTCACACTTGTTCTTGAAGGTGAAGGTACAGCCTGGGCGCCTAAGAGGCAGAAAAGGCAAAGGCTTAACCTCTAAAATGGCATTTAACACACATTAAGTTGAGCTTGAGCAGCCATCTTACCTGCAGTGGAAGTGGGTGGTCTTCTGCCCGTAGAACTGGCACCCGACCGTCCCACAATCCTCTGTGGCACGGAACCTCTGGAAGCCATCGTTGATCAGCTGTGCATTTTTCTTATGGAAGTTCTCGTGAGTCATGACATCAGAGGTGCTCGTGTACACCTTGTTGCAGCCCACCTGACAGACAGGAAATAAAAAAATAATGCGTGAGCATGGTTTAGAAATAAACACCATGTGTGAGTTTCAGTTTGTTGCACTGGATGAAAAATGCTCAGAAAACAGTGGCTTGGAGCTTGAGCTCTTGTAGTCTGCAGGGACATGAAAACAACAACTCGAGATGTGACACAAAAATAGCTCAGTTTGGCGATGAACTCAATGTGGGGAGCAAAGAAACAGGTGACCTAAAAAAATGAACAGGAAACATTTTCTCAAGATCTAAGCTTTGTTAAAAATGTACTCTTGAGACAACATCTCATAAAATATGAAAAGCAAACCCTTTACCCAAAAAAACAGGTGTGCGTTTCATGAAAACAGCTTCAAAGAGATAAAAGACGGGACTATTTTTTGTGATTTGCAATATGTGGCATGCAAAAGCAGTATGGTGAGGTAGCGTGTGGTTGAAACCTTCTTCCATTTAAGGTTTTAAGTCTATATTAGAGGTCTACGCTTTAGTAGAAGAGTCAGGGGGGTTGTTCGGGAAGACTGTCACTTACTTCGGTTTGAAAGGCTCTGTTACTCAACAGCAGCACTCAGGAGCCCTCTGGGTAGCAGACGAACGTGAACTAATGTTTGAATTAAAACCAGCAATTGTATATCATCTCTGGCACTTTTCACCCGTGCAAACAGGGTAACTTGGCCATATTCAGTCAAACAATGAAAAAAATGCCACTCTGTTTTTTCTCCGTAAATCAGGAGAACGGGTGCCAACATCTGCCTGTTCTCACTGCTGTTAAAACAAGAGCTGAAATGTCTAATAACAATTACACCGCTAGGGAGGCTTAAAAAAAAAGAGAATATATCTTAAGTCTTGGGCCACTGTTGCCTGTGGTGAAAAAGAGCTCGGCTCGAAAGTGACACCGTGAAAATAAGCAGATGTAAAGAATTAAACAGATCTGGTGGGAAATAATCTTTTAACTCGCCACTTGGTACTAAAAGATGAAAAATGTTGAGTTCATATAAACAGCTCACAGAGTTTGATCCATGCCAACTAAGGAGTGAGGGAGAAATGTGGTGAGGGGAGAGGAGGGCCACATCTTGTTCATCCTTTTAATTTAATTTAATTTATTCTGACACCTACTGTCTTATGAACAAAACTGATCTTAAATGGTCATATAGGCCTAGAGGAAAAAGCTGAAGAACTTTAATGTCATTATAGACTGGATCTTATAAAAGTTTGTGCTATTTGCCTGCTGCTATTAACGTTATTACCGTGCAAGGAAAGTAGATTTTGTTCAATTTTTCAAGAAGGCATCTCAAGTAAATGTATCTGAAACCCTGAAATATATATATATATATATATATATATATTTTTTTTCCCTGCCCCTCAAATCCTGTACAAGCAGGGAACTGATATTTGCATGTGTCTATATAATGGTGAATGTGCTTTTTTTTTTTTTTGCAAACTAGGGGTTTTTGCTGTGGTTTACCTGCATGCAGTGGTAGTGGGTACTCTTGCCGTTGAGATGGCAGCCGTGGTAGTACACACTGCAGTCATCCAAAGGGCTGAAACGCATGAATCCGTGCTGCAGAGAGTTGTCCCTCTTCTTATGCATGTTATAATGCCTTATCACATCCTGCTTACTGGTGAATCTCTGTAAACAACAGATATACAGAGTTCGTAAGGTGGGGGAGGTGTTGTGTAGGTTCCGAAGGAAACCAGCAATGAGTTCTTTTATTACTCATGCAACAGCTGCAGAGCATTGCAGCAAATTGCAGCCAGGTGGGTGAATGGTGCATATCACTAGCGGTCGTAATAGCAGGTATAAGGTGAATTCACTTTTCCCTACTCGCATTGCAGAGCAGAACACTTAAATGTGAGTACTTTGAAGGGTGTGTTTTATTTGGAGTTTGCCTTACAGACTCCCTATATACACCCAAAGCATAGCATTATGACTCAAATATGACTGTGTAGTATTCTCTAAGCTCACCTGATGTTTGAATCTGTGCGTAATGTACTGCTTAAAAAGGTTCCTGAGCTAGACTGTTTATTACGTTTTATTTCACCATTTCTAATTAAGATGGATCACTTGACACGCGAGATCACAGTTGTGATATTCTCCGCTTCTGAAAAATCATGTTCCATGCAGATGGTTTTGGAACGTGCACGGGGAAAAGACACAAACAAACAAACAAGGCAACCAAAAAATGTTTCTCTTTTAATTCCCGTCTGAGATATGATTCCATTTTTAATTAAAGTATTAAAGCACAGTTTTGTGCAGGATTTGACAATAATAATGAAGAAATATGCTAAAATACCCCTCCTCAAAATTAAAATCTCCTACACCACGGAGCAGTCTGGGGGAAAAAACGAAGCGATGTAGGGGAAAAAAACCTCACTCTTGAGAGATCAGGGCAACCAAATCTGCAGTAATTGGGCTTGAGCTAATATTACAGGAACTGAAACAAGAGTAGCTGAAATCAATGAGCCTCTTCCAACGTAAATCCATATTTTCTACATAAATGAGCAACAGGAGAAAAAAAATATGACAGAAACATCCACAAAACCTCATTGCCCATCTATGAAGCTTATCTTACAGGCAAATAAAAAATAAATAAAGATATATAAATACACAAAGATAAATACTTAAATCTTGGCTATATATAGTGTTACATTTCCATTCCTATTTCAAAAGAAGAGAACTGTATTTATATGATATATGAGCCAATGTCGGTGAACAAACGGTGATGACAGGAATTTGGGATGTCGACAAACAAATAAAAAGAGATACTGATCTAGATCCGGCTACACTGAGCGGAACTGTGGAAAACAGCAGGAAATTGTATCAGTTGGGCTTCTGTACTTAGCAGAGTGGCCACACGGTCGTGTGGACATTTATTTTAGGATTCCCATCACATTGCAGGATGGCCATGAAAGGAGAGGCAGGGCCGGTATGGAGTGGAGCAAAGGCTGGCAACCGCAGGATAATATTCCACCACTGTGTCATGTAACATTTTAATGACTTATCAATTCCAAAAACAAGTTCATCTGAGCCTCACCTTTCAGCTGGGGTACGCACAGCCTCCTGTCTGTCATTACTAAACTGCCAAGATTCACTGACGCCTTTACATGCAGAGGAATATTCAAATATTAATCAGAATTTGGTCATATTCTAATTTTGTAAGCATCATGTAAATTCGATAACCTAATTGCCACAACCAGATTAAGCCAAAGTTCTGAGTTTATAGAAATCTGAATAAGATTGCCAGTCCGATGCTCTAGTGTTTAAGCTGCAGGAATTCTTATGCTTGTATTGATCAGAATTGAATATTAGATTTGCACACTAACCTCTTACAAACATTAAAACAAACTCCAAATAAGTGGATTTAAAAAAAAAACAACAACTCAAATTCTAAGAGTAAAGGCTTAACCAGAATATTGATCTTAATCAGAAAATGATGTGCATTTACAACAATGTCAATGAATCCTTAAGCAACGCAAGTTCCAAAAAACGGACAGCTTCAAAGGGACTTTTCAACCAGCTCTGCTTACAGTTTGAGGAATTGTACTTGAATAACAAGAGGCAGCCTGCTGGGCTGAATAAGTCTCTTTTAGATGCAACAGCTGCCCTGTTGTCTTCAGCAGGATTCCTGGATGTTTATAATGAAAAATGTAATCAGATGATTAAAAATGAAGTGGGAGATTATGACTAGAGAGGACTTGATAAAGAAAAGACTGAGCGGCTCTCGTTGCAGGAGGATTTTTGATGTCTTCGACAAATGTGCCAGTCTTTGCCTGCTCTTTTCCACCATATGCGCGTGAGCCGCTGCTGTCTGTGTTCTGATCTGCTTAATGCTGATTTTGCTGTGCTGAACATGACAACTCTGGGGACATGGATCAGATTAATAATGTGAAAGGGGATTATGAGTGGCCCAAGAGTATTAGCAGATGTCCTTAGGAAAAAAGGAGGCATCTTTTGAAAGTATTTACCATTAACTATAAAAAAAATAAAAAAAAGGAAGGCCATTGTCAGTCTGATTGAGTTTTGAGAAATAGCCCTCATCTATCTAAACCTGTTAAGCCAGTATGGTGCCAAGATAAAAACCTTGTCCGTAAGGTTTTGTTTGGCTGTTTCCTTGTGTGTACCCTGGCACACTTCAATCATTTCCTCTAACGGTTATCTTCTTCTCCTGTCAGGGAGTGATGGGAAAAGTGTGAAGGTGAGCTTTAAAATGGTGTTGTGACATTCTCTGTATTATGCGGTTGTCTTACAGAAGGAAGGTGCTTAGATTTTCAGCAGTAAGAGATGAATGTTAAAGTGCGTTGATCCATGCCCAAAAATTACCCAGCTGACATAATCTCATTTATCATCAAAAAGGTGTAAAGCACACCCACTAAAGCAAAAAAAAAAAAAAAAAAAACTTTTACTAAAACATTTAGACACATTTAGAACCACTTTATTTGCATTTGTATGCAAGATAAAATTCCAATAAATAAAGATTAAATAAAAATAAAACTCCAAAATGAGCATACTTGTGTTTAGCACTTGGTAAGTGTTCATTTGGAACCCTGCTTGTAGCTGTTGTACTCACCTGATAGTTACATTCGGGGTCCATGCAGTGATAATGCTCTCTGTACTGGTAAGCACAGTGCACATGGCCACAGTGCTGGCTCCCTGAAAACCTACAATCAGACAGAAATATCTGTAAAACACTGTAATTGTTAGTGTTTTAGCCAAGTATTCTGAATCCAAACATTATTATCATATTGAGCTAAAGTTAAACACGATTTCAGAAACAGCAATGAGATAAAGAGATCATTTTCATCAGCGCTTAGTGAAAAGGAGTTGCATTTTGCTATTTTTATTCCATATATGAAACCTCTAACAATGTGGGGGCTGATCTTGAAAGGGCAATTTAGCCTTTTATCTCCGCTTGATAGATGCCCTAACACTGACAGAGTCATCTTCACGGAGCTCAGAGTCATTACCAGGAACTATAAACACATAGAGAAAACAGGCCTACGCTTCCTCGACCATACGATTGCAATTCACTCTCCAGCCACAGCAATCTCCACCAAATTAGTTCCATTGCCTTCAAAGGCAGTAGGTAGACTCTTATTAAACTGTAACCCCCGACATAATTCACTCATTTGCTCGTGCTTTAAGCCCTGCCAAATCAGCGTTCGGCTCTCCAGGTTAACAGCCTATGCTTTAATCAGGGAAAGGTTAGGCCTAATAGAAAGGTTTGAGTGTGTCTCCGTGTGGCTTCCTCCTCTTCACTCTCGCCGACTGACTCGCCAGGTCTTCCGCGGATTGGCGGTGCTTTAAAGAGGCACATTTCCTGAGTGTTTACAGGCTGATTATAACCCTGACGATGATGACTGTTAAAAACCTCCAATTACAGCTCAAAACACACAAATAAACATTCGCACTGCCGCTGCCAAGAGCACCATCTGCTGAAGTAGAGAAAAAGCTAAGTAATTTTTTTTCCCCCTACTGCCTGGATTATCCCTAGACTGCTTTTACAAATCACTTTGCTAAGTTCATTAAGCTAATTGAATGGTGAATCCACTACCTGCTAAACGTGGGTGGTGTTCTGAAGGGCTGGGGAAGTGGCAGGCGCTTAAGGTGGTTTTGTTTGCATCTTAAAGGAACAGTTCACCCAAACACTCACCTACATGTCGTACCAAACCTCTCTGATATTATTTCTTTCAAAGAAACACAAAAAGAAATGCATTGGTGTTTTTTCAATGCAATTACAGCCAATGAGGACTCCATAAACGTATCATAAAAATAGTCTATATGACTATATTCCAAGTCTTCTGAAATCATTCTTAAAGTTGCATTCATGAAAGTTCATGAGAGAAGTAGTATTGTCAGGTTTGTGAAAGAATCATCCTTTGAATCATTCATTGAGTTGAATCTTTTCAATGAATCAACTGATTTTATTCAAAAAATGAATGATTTGTTCACAAATTTAACTGATCTGGTTCTTGAGTACAACTCAGTGGCTCACTGATCCCATCACAGCAGCTTGCTGAAGAAAAAAGTGACTGATGAAATGTTCGTGCGTTTCTCACGCAAAGCGATTGTTTGGATTCAAAAGTTTAAAAATATAGTCATATGAAGCACTTTTATGATATTTTTAGTTTCCATTCATTTTTTGAAAGTAATTGCATGGAAAAAACGACCAGTACAACATTTAAAATGTCTCCTTTAACATTCCATTTTTGGGTGAACTATTTCTTTACAAAAGAGATTACAACACAGGCTACAGTACAGACTATATATGTCACACTTGCACCGGCAGAGATGCACGCGTTAAACTCACCCACCATTAGCAGCCCCTCTGCGTCGTACTCAAACATTCCCGGCCCTGTGTACACAGAACCCCCCTGGGATGGCAGCCCACCCCGGCTGTATCACTTTGCCTCTGGACAATTCCCACTTGCCGCGTCAGGGGGCTAATGGGCCACGCTGCTATTCAGTGGCGGATTAAATATTAATATCGCCACGATACAGAGATTGCCGCACATCTCCCGTTACAATAGAGACATGCCGATCAAAGTTTGGTGCAATGCTGGGTACATAAAAGCATTTAGGAGGGAAAACAGTGACTAAACACTACCAGGGAAGCTCTTTAAACATCAAACCGCGGCAGTGCGAGGAGATAAAGAACTTTTTCCCCTTTTGTGGGGGGAAGGTGGGTGTAGACAAGTTTACAAAGCTGCTTTTTAGCACGACTGTTCTCTCATTAGCGTGGATGATCCCCCCCCCCCCCCCCCCCCCCGATCCTTCAACAACCCCCCAATACACCAGGCTGCATTTGCCCTTTTTATGAGTCCTCATTTTTCTTTTTTCCCCTCCTCTCTTTCCTTTCTTTTTTTCCCAACACGGAAATTGAAACTGTATCTGGGCTTATCTACTGCCTCCCCGCGCATCAACTGCCGAGATGTTTAGACAAATTTTATGCATTATGCAGTGCAAATATCAAAACAGTTCTTGGCAGTGCCAGCAGAAGCCTCATTAAAAATTCCTTAATTAAATCTTCTTGCAAAATGTAATCAGTCCAAGGAGGGTTTTTGTGTGTGCACAAGGATGTGTGTGTGTCTGTTAGTGCCAGGGCTTTGATTTGTGGCCTTCATGTTACGGCTTGGGAGAGTAATCATTAACGCCAAAGCCACTTTGCCTTTTGAAATGCGCCTTTTTCTCTCTTTAAGGCTAGAATAAATAAACAAATGATAATCACCTTTCTACTGGCGTGACAAAAGGAAACAGAAGCCGATATTAGAGTGTGCCGCATCTATCTCCGCGCTTTGTCTGCATTTGCGAGTCCCTGTCATTTAGTTGATTCAGTATCTTCATTTGAAGTGCAGATATTAGAAATGAAAGTCTCAACTATCTGAGCAGTCATGCCCAATGACACACAGGCACATGCAGGGCAGTCTAATGTGTCCGATGTTTTTGCAAACATTTCAAGCTGTTTGCTTAAGATTTTACAGAGTTCAGCTACGGTGCTGGCAGGGAAACTGACACTGAGAAAAAATTACTCACTTTCCAGCCTTTAATTCAATTAATTTTCCTTAGTCCATAAACCTGGCGTGCTTACGCGTAATTTATCGTTCGCACAGAAAGTGTATTTTCACAAATCTACATCCTGCTTTATTAAAGCGTAAAATATGTCATCGATTAAAGAATGTTGTCGTGAAGTTTTGTGAGGGTGAGGATTTGCACACCTGGCGATATATTTCTGGTACACGTTGACGTCCTCGGTGGCAGGTTTCTCGGGAGGAAGGCCATTCCTATCATAGCATGGAAAAAAAAGAGAAAAGGATTAATGGTGTGCATTCCATCAGTAATAAAAACAAACTGACGCAGTATTTACTTATGAGCCATTTCAAAGTTTGGGCTATCAATATACATTTTCTTCAATGGAGTAGCGATTTGGTTTAGGAATGAATTAAGGAGGTATGTAGGCATGCTTTGATGCATGGCCTCCCAACAATGAAAGCACAGAGAGAGAAAAAAAATGTTTTTGAATGCATAAATTATTTATGTGCGTTTTTGGAGAGAGCACAAATGCAAACTGTCAGAAAGCCAGAAAATGTCTGCATGCGTTTTATTTTGTTTGATTGGCCCTTGTATGAGGGATGACTATGGCTTTTAGGACATCCTGTTTCAGAAACAATCCTCATCGATTTAACAGTTACCTAAAAGTCTGGGTTTGGTGGCAGCATTTGACTTAGCATCCCACCTTCATTGAATAAGCACTTAAAAGGAGGAATTTCTAATGTAACACATTATAGTATGGCTGAAGCATTTTGTATTCAAGGTGGCAGCAGTTCAGCAGCACTAACTCAGGACTAAAAACATGAGCAGCTCCAGCAGGGGATGACCTGGGGTTAATCTGCCTCTTTAGGGCTGGTTCTGACAACAAATCACTGTATGTGTGTGTGTGTGTGTGTGTGTGTTTGCACATGGCCACACTGCTGGCTGTCCCAGGGACTGCTGGAGAACAGCCTTAAGGCTCTTGCTAACCTGAACTATTGACAAGGTCAAGACAACTCATAGAAAGAGTGCTAACCAAGCCCCTTCAAACTTGCAATCTGACTTCAAAGCCAAAGTCTTCTGACCCCCCAAAAGTCTCAGGAACCCTATACGGGTTATCGTTAAAATTACTGTAATTTCCTGCCAATTTATTGTCCAAACAGTTCATTTTATTTTCAAACATGGCCTTACTTGACAGAAGAGACGGTTCCAGTAGTGATGGAGTCAGTTTTGGAGAAGCTGGACTTCATGTAGTCAGTGTTAAAGCCGAGGTGGCCCGCCTGGTCTACGGGCAACCCAGGAGGGCCCACGACCCCAGCAGGAGCTGCCGTATTGATGACTGGCGTTCCTGGCGTCCCTGCCGTAGTCGGGAGAACGCTCTGCATTATCGGCGGATCAACCTTCCCAGGGATGAACTTCTGGATGTTTCGAATATCGTACTTTGACGGCCTGCCGACCTTGCCGGTCTTAAAAGCGATGGCACCGCCCATGTCAGGGTTGCCCTCTCCAGGTTTAAAGAGGTGAAGGAACTTGACGTTCTCCAAGTCGTACTTGGAGGGCCGCTTGTAGGAATTGCCATTTTGCTGTCTGAGACTCTCGCCCATCTTCAGCTTCTGGATGAAGTAATCATACTTAGACGCACGGGAAGCCAGGTTCTGGATGTGTGAGGGGTTGGTTGGGGGTGGATTGAGCGAGCTTTGTTTGTGGTCCATTCCGGGTGGAAATATCTGTCCCTCTGACCCCGTAAGGGCCGGCTGGATGAGGGCAGCACTCTTTTCCGGTGCCATTTTGGAGTTAAGCTCTTCGGGCTTAGGGTGTATAGGCCAGGGCAGGGTCTCCCCGGCCTTCAGCTTACGGATGTACTCCTCATACTTGGAGAAGCGAGCTCGACGGGTGGCCTCCTCGCTGCTCAGGGAGGAGGGATCTGAGGTAGCTGCTTTCAGCTTCTCAAAGCTGATCTTCTTGGCCAGCTCATCCTGAACCTTCTGGTCATCATAGCCAAACATGTGTAAGAACTCACTCATGGTGTTGGCGGCGTAATCGCGTAGTGCAGAGGCCTCTCCTATAAAAAAAAACAAAAACAAAGATAAACAGTTGATTTAGATCACCTCAGAACCGAATTGATGACAAAACTGGATCTGAAAGTATTAAGAGAATGAGCACTTTAAATTTTTAAAAATGTTTTAGCTACTAAAAATAAAATAAAATTACAGCAAGGCCCAAATAGAAGCATTGAATGAGGTAAAGGTGTAGTTTTAATTCTGGACCATTAACTTTCATATAGGTCTGAAGGGAGGTCAGATAGACCAGCAAAATTAGACAATTTGGGTTGAAAGCTTCCCTTGCTGCTTAACCAGTTCATATAATAGCCAAATTAATGCTCTTTTAAAGTATCTTTGTGTATGTGTGTAAGCAAGGGACACAAACCCCTCTGGCACCGGTATACTTAGTGCTTGGCTCTGATATAGTGTTTACCACAGCAGATGAATGCAAAAAATCTCATCTTGTCTCATTTTGTCTGTCAGGAGAGCTACCCTGGTACAAGAACACGGCTCCAGATGACAACTTCACAGAAGTGTCAAATAAACTCCCTCTCCACCCTGCCAGAACCCCAGCCCTCCACCAGACCTTTTCTCCATTTATTTGATTGCCTTTTTCATTGCTGAGCAAATGAGACGGTTAGAGGTAACATTAGCCACGGCCATGCTAATTAATACTAAAATATTTCAGCTTTGGTCTCATATTTCTATGTTATTGCTAAATCGGTCTCTCGCCCGTGCTTTTCACATCTCCTTCTCAGCATGTAAAATAATCCCCAAATTTCCATTGCTGCATTGGGGCTAGTCCTAGCCGTGCTACATCAGTATGAAAGGTGATCTGGGAGATCGAAAGGGCATGAAAAATTTAAGAGAAATGTATCAGGTATTTGATAGGAAACTCCCTACACTTTGCTATGCATCATTTTAGCAGCTATAGTGTGTTTGAGTACATACAGTAATTTCATCTCATGCTCAAAGGTTAGGGCGTCATGACAGTCCTTATAGCTCTCCACATATAGTCATTTTCTCAACTCAACCTTGAAGTATTACTGTCACATTTACCAAAGGTACAAAAGAAGGAACTGAAAATTAATATTTGTATTTTACGGGAGGTGTGAAAGGTGTGTATAGCTAATGTTATAATTATATATTAAAGATATATTTATAAAATAAACAACATGATATAGATATAGATGATATAGATTAGATTATATTTTAGCGGTATTTATATATATGAGTACACAAAATGACCAGAAAATGTGCTAAAAGCTATAGCGACATGGCATTTGTGCCTTTAATGCTTTAAAAAAGTCATTAGACACCAAAGTGTACTGCATTTGTTAAAGTGCCTGTTTTTTTTGTTGGTTTTTTTTATCACATTTTGACAAAGTACACTCATTTATTGTTAATTAGCCTCAATTTAATCACTGCTGAATCGGCCACAACAAAAACTATAAAAAATAATGAGCTATTATTTCATACTGAAGGATATTTAGTGCTACTGTATGCATCCCCAGAACTTCATTTTGGCAGAGCAAGGCTTCAGTCATAAATTTGGCATCCAGTGACTATATTTTTGTATAGGTCATGACTGCTTAAAGGGCTTTTGTCAGGTCATGTGATTTTACACAGCTTTAAAGTCAAGACAGGCTCTTTAATCTCTGTCCCTGAACATTTTCCAAGGGCAGCAATCAAAGACACTTCTGCTTTGGGTAATTGGACATATTCCATCTGTAGCTTCTTTTTTTTTTTTTTCAAACAGTTGGGAAACTCCCTTCATTTTCTGACAGAAATCCCCGTCTCATTCTTTGAGCGTCTAGGTCTATCATTAGCATTATTATTAGTGTCAAAAGTCACCTATAGGATATGCAGCCACTCTTCTCTTCACACTATCCTATTAAAGGGATAGTTCACCCAAAATTATCCACTCAACTTCATGCTGTTCCAAACCTGTATGATTTTTCTGTTTCTGTGGAACAAAAAAACAAAGTTATTTAGCAGATTTATTTTATGCTCCATGGAAAAAAACTAGATGTCAACAACTAGATGTCAACGAAATGGCATTTTTTGGGTGAACTTTCCCTTTAACAGCTTTCATTTTTGAATGAACAGTCTCTTTAAGATCAAACTGTTGGTATTAGAAGAGATGTTGGTTGTACTACACACAGGAAAAGTAATAGCTGTAGCAACAGTAGTAGCAGGTGGTAACAGTAGAAGGGACGAGAAGTCTAGCATGCCAGTGGGCGGCTCTGTATGCGTTTAATAGACTATCAGTGTCAGGAGAATGATTGGACTTAAACTGCACACATTATGCCAGGACCTAAGAGGAGATAACCTTTTAAAACAGCATGTAAATGAGTTCCCCCCCTCATCCTTATCTCACACGCTCCAAATGATGTCATGTGCATGTGGTTGGAAAGCCATGGCTTTGGGGGAAAGGTACGATTTGCCTGGCTGAACTCCCAGCACTCTCTCTCTCTCTCTTCCTCATGCCACTGGAGAGTACAAAAAGAAGTGCTCCTAATCTCGCCACTTCATACTGGCAAATTCCAGCCCGTTACAAAGCCCTTGTCTATGTTTGAGGCAATTAAGGTAAGTTTTTCCCTCCGTGGTGTGATAACAAATGGACATTATATCTCCTTTCTGTTGACCAAACATGGCCATCAGAAGCAGGCTGATTGGGTCTTCATGCACTCCAGAGGGGGTGATGATAAGGACATACATGTACGGATATATATATATGTATATATATATATATATATATATATATATGTATACATGGACTTATCAAGGGTCCACTGACAACACTTTCAAAGCTGTGATCTTAAATAGAATTTTCTGATGCTAATTTTTAAATAAACTCCAGAAAACAGCACATCAAATTTGCTGCCACATCTAGAAACCACTTGTTAAACATCAAAATATTTAAACGGTGTATGATATTAGCTTCTGGTGAAGCTAAATGTGACGTGTGTTGTTCATGAATTCTATTAGAATTCTGTTCTATTAGAATTCTTTTAAACTACAATAAAAAACACAAATAAAAATAAAAGAATGTAAGAAAATAGTATATATATATATATATATATAGAGAGAGAGAGAGAGAGAGAGAGATAATTTTTTTATGAGTTTTAATTTTATATGTAATTTTTTATTATAAATAAATAAATTTCCATTATAAATAAATAATTTTTTTTTATTATTTTTTTTTTTTTTAAATTACATGTATAATTAAAATTCTGGGAGAATAAGCAAATAGCAATATAGCCATTAGCAAAAGGAAACAAATCTCACATATGTGCTAAAATATGTAATAATAAATAAAAAAATATATAATTTATATACTTTAAAAAGATACTGATATTTTGACATGATCTATTGCTTAGCCTGGTTGAGAAGCATGCATTTGGCGTGCATTTGACTGCTATGGGAAAGGCATTCTGTGATTTTATGCTGATAGGGATTCTGCTCAGTCCCCTGATGTGAGGAGTTAAATGTTTTGAAGGTCGCAGTTTCTCTCATTGATCTTGCGATGTTTGTTAATTACATTGTCACTGATGTTGTGAGAGATAATTAAGCCACTATGTTTATATGCATAATTATGTGCGCTCCGCATCAGCCTTTGAAAGACAGCAGCACGAGAGAAGAAAAAATATTTTAATTGTGAGCCGCTCAGTAACATGGCAGTATAGATGCCCTAGTTACAATCAACAAAGAGAGAGAGGAGGGAAAAACAACTCAAGACAAGAGTGGTGACTAATGTCTGCTCACTGCAGTCTTCAAATGCTTTTTCTTCATTTTGAGATGCAGAAGCAGCCGGGGCCCAATGGAAGCAAAGGTGTACAACACAAACACATATTTACAGACAGCTTTCTTTATGACCATGAAATAAACACAAAATGACTGATTAAAACCACAAAGCACTCATGTTTGCCGGAAAATACTTGATTTTCTGAGAAGCTCTTGGCCCCACTTCTGCGATAGAGGCCACAAGCTTATAGGTGCTTCTACCGTAAGAATGAGAGAGGAAAAAAAAAAACATGAAGCAGAAATAAAACTGAAAGAAGAAAGCATTTAACAAAAAAGCACCAGCTTAACCTGATTTTGGTAGAGAAAAGAAACGTCTTTTCACCAAAGTGATATTTCTTATCTCTTGTTGTTATCTAGCATAGTTTCTGTCTTGTTTTGTGTTAAGTACCTTTGTCGAGTACTGCAGTCTTCCTGAGATAGTCAGAGGTGAAAGTTCAAAGAGGTTTTAAAATGAGATTGTGTCGGTTTCTGCAGATTCTGCTTGTTTGTTATCACTTTGTGAAAGATGGCAACACGCGCCACGTTATCTAGATTAATGGGTTGCAAATACAGAAGAAAACGCAGTTTTCGTTTCTTACCACACTGATTTAAGGGCCACTTGTTAGGCTTTTGCTTTACTCAAGACTCTCTGAATCTCTAGGATTTAATCTACTAGAGGACCTGGAGTCTTGGCAGAGCGGGTCTACTATGTAATTGGGTCCGGGTGGTAGCTACGTTTTGTGAGCTTATAGAAAATCAAAGAGTCAAAGTGTAATCCTGGGTGTAATATGAAGCTTAGCCGGCCTGCCAACACTCTCGGCCCCTCGGCTGCTGCTACACACATACGCGGCACTCTCTATAAGTCTCTTCTAAAAATTCATTTCTTCTTTTAGTTCCTGTTTCTCCCCAATGCAGATTGTTTGTACATGTTTGCAGGTGGCAACAGAGTCACTCTTTTATGTTATAACTGTAGATCTATAGATACAGGTAGTTGTGGCCCTGTCAAATTGAGCACAGGTAAAGTAAGATCTGTGAAAACTGAGAAGAGATTTTATCTTGATTATGTGCTACACACAGACTGATCAATGTGATCTTTTAATATTTTTACAGTATGTCAAGTGCAGACAAGTTTAGACATAGAAATGCACAAAATCAACTTAATGACAGCATCTAAAATTTATTTTAGATCTTTTACGCATCAACAATTTTGTAAAAATGTACTGAGTCATAGAATAACGAATTCACGAAATTCGAAGTTTTATTTTATTTTATTATTAAATTAGATTAATGAAATATGTTTCAAATTAAATATTTTTATTGTCGTCAAATTTATTCAACAATTTTCAACAGCATTTTATTGTTTATATTTTAAATATGTAATTTTATTAATAGTTTATTACTACACATTTGTATTTATTTATCCATCTGGATTTCATTTATAAATACATTATACAAGAATTTTCTCACATAAAGTCTCTTCATCCCGCTAAGAGATTGTAAGTATTGAACTTATTCACCAGGAGGCCTTCGGATAGTTTCGGAAATATTTGTCAGATTTGTCTCAAAAAAAAAAAAAGTTGAAATTGTCCGTTTTTATTTGAACGTACAAAAATGTGTCTGTAAATGAATACTAATGACATCATCCTAAAAGAAAAGAGGTTATATACCTGGTGAGGAGAAGGAAGCTTGGCGAGGGGGGGCTTCGCTGGTGGGCTGGTAGCTGTCGTCCTTGTGCGGGCTTCCCACCGAGTCCTTGTCCTCTTGATAACTGCCCTCGTGAGAGCCAGGCATGGTGTCAGCATCTTCTGCGTTGTCTTCTTCATCGCTGCAGCCTTTGGGCTGTACCATGTACACACCTTCAGGGGGATCGTCGTTTACATTGTTGGGTTTGAGTCCCCTGTGCTCACCCCCTTCAAAGGACTGTGGATCGTCGGCATACTCGCCGTTCACCCACTTCTCAATGGCTTCACGCCGTTTCTGGTCCTCCTCAAGGCTCTGGCCCAGGGTCAGGACCTCTGGGAAGTCGCTTTCAGGCCGGTCGCCCTCATCGTAGAGCAAGCTGCCCCGCTCGCTGTTGTCCACTAGGTCTGAGTCTCCCTCTGCATTCTGGGAACTGCCGTCGTACACCACCTGCCGGCTAAGCTTGGCACAGATCGCATTCAGTTTTAGGCCACCTTTCCTTTTGGCGGCCATCGTGGATTTTCCTGAGGTCTTTTCAGTGCATAAACTCCTCTCAGCTGTTAACGAAAAAGAAAATTCGTATTGAATTTTACACTAGTTTTTATGTTTTACTTTTATATAAGCATTTATTTAACAATTTAACACCATTGTACTGTTTTTTTAAAATATGTAAAAATATTTAATTTTATTTATATTTTATTACTACACATTTGTATTTACTTATATATCAAGATTTTATTTATATATATATATATATATATATACACACATACATTTTATAAAAGAAAAAGGAACATTTTAGTGGTTAAAACAAAAGATTTATGGTCATCGTTTACAGTTAAAACAGTTGTACCATCCTTGAACACTGCAAGCAAACCACAAATACCTCTCGCTAAAAACCACAAACCTGTTTAACTAAGTGCATTTTAAATAAGTTTGTGTTTGCTGTTACTCACTGACACAACAATACAAAGCTAAATAGAAAAAGTCACGTGTGTCTGTAAGTTGCAGATGTCATTCATGCCTTGGAGAAAAGGTGAGAAAGGAAACGAGAGAAATATCTCTACCTATATACCAGAACAAAAACTAGATCACAATCATACCCCCAATGGTGTCAATCCGCCACTACAGTGAGATTTAATCCTGAACATGACAGCAGAATAGACACAGCCTGACACTGAAGACTCTCTCCACCTAAAGAGTCCCACTGTCTTGCCAAGGTGAGCCTTAGCTCTGACAACATGAGGATGAGAGTGCAAAAGACTATAAGAAAGAACAAAAAGTGCATATGGAAGTAGAGAGAAAGAGACAGAGTGCATAAACACAGAGAAAAAAGTAGCTGCCATCCCCTCACACCACCTCGCTCACCCTGCTTTAGTCTCCACTGCTTTCACTCAAATTCACTGTCAGTCACCTAAACCCACTCTTACAGTGCAGAAGACCACCACACCAAGTACGTACCACAAAAACAGCTTTTCTCACTTCAACAGACATTTCAGCGATCACAACAGTGGTTTGAGAGTTTGACATACACTTCCTGTGAATATAATCAGTTGAGAGTGTACTGGAGCTGATCATTCACACACAATAAAGGGATTTGGTCATAATTTGGTCATTTGGTCATGGCGCGATAGACTCACCACATATAACCTGCTGCACTCCATATTACCTTACAGCTTAGGGCAGCATGAATGTCCACGCTTCCGACATTCCAATAATTCTGCGAAAATCTGCATGTGAAGATTCCGCATGGGCCTGGTCATTTTGCTATTTTACCCCAATGTGCTATCTATAATATCTATCCCTGTGTCAACTCCCCCCCTGCAGCTGTTCTCGGTCTGTCCATATCCAGAGATGCCTATTTAAGGGCAGAATTCTCTCACTGCTAAGTCACCCTTTCGCCACAAATCTGATGCAAAGATTTAGCTAAGTTCACTTTTAATAGGTTTTCCAGGCTTAAAATCGAGCCCGCTCGTAACAGTAAGATGTTTATCATGCAGTAAATAAAGAATGGGAAACCTGCGGGACGTAAAATGGTCTGTGGAACGCTTTAGCTGGTAGTTAGACGCTGTGTTGAGATGAGCTATTTCTAACCATCCCATGAAGCTGTCAATACAAAAGCTGTTTTGATTCGAATGGATGCTTTAACAAGAAAATCTCACTTTGTTTTTGAAGGAAAAATGTGTAAAATTGATTTTGCATAATGAGCTTTTCAAGGGACTCAAGGTTACATTCTAGATGTGCCGTGCACCCTCTGGCCCCGGCACATGCTTTCTCAGTTACTGTATTTACACTCAACACTTCCTCTCTGAAACAATAAGCTGAGGAATTATGCACGCTCCACGCTGCACCAGATGCATCTGAATGCCTCAGAAGTGCACATTTTTACCTCAGACAATTGCAAGGCCCGGGTTGAAGAGGTCACCCAGTTGAGGATGGCAATTTTGATCCCCCCCCCAAAAAAAAATCAGCTGCAAAAACTATTAGGAAGTGGAAACATAAATTCTGAAGTATTTTTTCAGAACACCTCGAAAGGAAGATTGAGGTCATTTGGGTGTAACCGTAAAGGTCATTTACTGTTTACCCTGCTCAGTATTTCACGCTTTAACTAGTGATTTCCTTTGCATTGCAATCTCGCTTTTCCTTGTAGGAAATGACCCCTGAGAAGCGATCTCATTCCATTACCCACAATTTATGTGCCTTTTTTCCCAGCATCTAAAATTAACACTCGCCAAGTGGCAAAAGCAAGTAAAATTTTTCTTTGGTCAGTAAATGCAACTACTTGTCAGTTGCCACTATATATATATATATATAAACACTAATTGTGAAAAAAGAACTAGAAAATTTAAGCATCTTTGTCTATAAAAAAAAAAAAATGAAGGCTGTGCACTCGAAATACATCTTTTTTTTTAGAGATGAGACCTGAGGTTTTAAATGAAAGAGAATCAGGGCACTAATGAGACGCTCCTTAGCTCAAAAAAGATCACGGAAAACCAGTTAGTAGCTGCTGCATTAAATACATGCCCGGCAAAAGATATGCTTCAGCTCTGGCCAACAATGGGGATCGCTATGGTAACACCGCTGTTTACTCCAAGTCGTTTGTTCATGATAGCATGCAGTGCGATAAAATCAGTAGGGACGCAGATAAAAGAACAGCCTCTCCTCTGGGATCCCTCCCACCACTCTGGAGACTGGCACTCATGTTAAGAAAAATAGGTGTTACAAACAGCAAACCTCAATGATTTGATGTGTCCAAACGTGTTTTGGTGAAATTATTTCAGGCCCTCGAAGATGCCTGTCAGTGCTGAATAATAAACGAACGGTTGGGATGATCACAGCTAAAGCTTGTTTTCTTTAAGAGGTCCTGTTTATTTTAATGCTGACAATATTTTTACTGGAAATAGTGCAGAGCTGGAATTGCCATAATGGTTTTACTGTATAAGGAGAAAACCTTTGCGAAAAAGTCAAGAAACTATTCTAAACAGATTCAACAATGAGAGTGAGAGAGCTTCTCCTTTTTATCTGCTCGCACATCAAAGGCCCCACAAGCCCTGTTTCTTTTCAGAACCGTGAGGCAGAGGACGCCGGGAATGACAGAAAATCTGCCTTGAACGTGGCTCTCCGGGCCCTGCATGTCTCGTTTAATGCGGAGCTTCTGTTTATGTGCCGGAATGATATCATGCCCAATCAAGTGGTGTTTCAAATCCTAATAATGCCGTTGGAAGTGCATTATTTGTACGAACGTGTGCTGACTGCAATCAGCCCACCAGAGTGAGGAAGTGGCTGTTAATGACTGCTTAGATTGGCGTGTCCTGTTCTTCCCTCTCTCCCTCTCTCTCCCGTTCTGACAGGAAGAGTATGCATTGCTAAAGCTGGGATATGACATACTCCTTCTCACCTGGCATCAACTGCAGCGATTGTTCTAGAAACAAACTCTGTTTACTTGGCTAAACCCTTGACTTAACAGTGATCTAACACTCTGATCTGCCCTGCCTGATTTCATGCAGACTTTCAAAATATGTTGACTAATGCAAGGACAAAACCCAGATAATTCGGAGCATTCATTAACACAACAGGCCTGGACAGCGTTGGATTATTCCTCATTATTTAAAGATCCTCCTGTTAGAGCAGTTTCTTTCGGTCCTGACTTTTAATTTTAAATTCTTTTGACAGATTAACTGACCTGGTATGTGTCTGAATGAACTCTTTTTTGTTCCAGGTGGGGGACCTGGGACCTCTGACTGTCAGGGACCTCTGACTGTCAGGGGCCTCTGCAAATGTAAAATTAATGAATGAATATGAAGTAAATATGAAATAAACAAAGAAATGAGAACTGCTATCAGTTCCTGGCCTTTCCTTAGCACTTTATTTTGCATATCTGCAATTCAGTTTGTCATTATGTGGACATGACAGCAACTGCAACAAGATGGGGCTCTCAAAGAGGCAGGTTCCAAGGTATTTCCTCACCTACTAAAGCTCAAACACACACATGCTGAAATAATCCCCTGTGTTTTTATTTAGCTAATTTACAGCTTGCAGGAAGGAGTTTGTTTCCCCCACGGCTCCGAGGGAAGGAGAGCGGAAAAGTCAGAGTCGGACCTGTTCTCCGCACACCCTCGTTCCCCAGCATCTGGCCTCTCTTTCAATTTTATTACACAAGAATAACAATAAGCAGGTCTGCGACCCCGTCTACAGAATTTGCCGTATTTTTTCCAACGGTCTGTGCTGATGCTCCGAATTTCCATTTTCTGCATGCATATTTAATTGAGTTTTGTCCCAGTGGTGCGGAAATGATTTGTTTTTTGCTCTCTGTTCACTTGACTCCTCTTCGGAGTCGGTAACCCTGATTAAGACGTTCACGTTAATTTCCCAGCGCACACCTTTTTTTGTGCATTAATGGTTCTGATCGTCTAATTAAAACTTCTCAGCTTCGCTGCTGATCACCGCTCGTTGTGCCTCTGACCTGAAGTTTTAATTGCCGCGTCAGAGGCGATAATAATAATTTCTGGGTTCTGATGATTAAAAACAATGCCATTCCCAACTGCCGCTTAAAGCGGGAAAAAATGGAAGGAAAGGCTGAGGTGAAACATAAAGGAAAAAAGAAATAGAAAGAAAGTGAATTAGAAGGTAAAAGATGGTTATTTGAGGTTTTAAACAGGTTTGTTGAGTATCGCAGTATGAGAGGGGAGGAATGGCGCTTACAGGGCAGGGTTACCAGGTTTGTAGTGTAAATGAGGGCAAATATGACTAAACAAACAAAAACATTCTCAGAACTGCACAAGGTTATAAGAAACCACCGATTCCACATCTCTTATGATACTTACTTGAAAATTTTGTTTTTGGTCTTAGTGCTGTAATATGACACTGCTGCGGTATTTAAAGCGAAAAGCAAGTTGTTGCATTAAGAAGTTGTGCCAAAAATAAAACGTCAGCTGACGTGCATTAATGGCAAAACTATGATGTGGTTTTATAAACTGCTCATACTCATACACACTCTATCATTCTGTTCTTTTTTTTTTTTTTTTTTTTTTTTTGTCTGATGGGCTCTAATGGATTTTTCTGATTCCCATGCAGGGATCAATTTTTTAGTGGGAGATACACATCCGGACAAAACAATTATGCTCATGAGTTTTTATTTTTTTCTGACTTTAAAGTTTTGTTGTTTTTTTGAGAAGCAAAATATGAATGCAGAGGGCATGCATACACTCAAGTACACACACACTCACTCAAATCTGTTGTATTATTAATCAGTCTGTTGCACATCTGCTTGCTTGCAGTGTGTTTTTTTTCCCATCAATAAAGCACTTATTGCTTTTAGTCTGGAATGTGACCTTGCATGTTGCATGCTGTCTTTGGACTGACCTTGAAGGACCTACTTTAACTTATCCCTCTCTCTTTTTTCTCTATCTGCCAGACTGGAACCTTCTGCCACATACAATAATTCAGTTACATCCCGTTGCAGGTAACAAAAACAAACAAGCCAAGGAAAAAAAAAGGCACGCACATACTTGCTGCCGAGGACAATGGACAGAAAATGGTAGATGCATATTTTGACACACAGACGGAAAAGGAAATATTTTGTTTAAGCAGTGCAGTTAGGCAGCAACCCTTCAATTCTGAGAACAAATACATCCCTGAAGCCTAATTATAAGACAAAGCATTTAAGACGTCCCCCGAGGAAAGAAAGACTGCAATAGGGAAAAGTAAAATCTGAGGTGATGTGAACAGTTCTGCACGTGCCTTGATCACACTTGTTAAAATCTTTAAGGAAGTTGGTCTCACAGCTGGCACAATGAATGGGTCTGATTCCAACTTAAAAAGATAATTGACCGAAATATGAAAATTCTGTCATCATTTACCATCCAAACCTGTATGACTTTCTTTCTTTACTTTGAAAGTCATTAGACCCCATTGAAAAAACAAACAAACAAGAAAACCCACCATTTTTCAAAATATACTACAGTTCAAAGGTTTGGGGTTGATAAGATTTGCTTACCAAGGGAGCATTTATTTGATTAAAAAAAAAACAGTAATAATCTCTACTGCATTTTCTACTGTATCGTATTGTGTATTTAAAATGACTTCTAATTCAATATGTTTTAAAATGTAATTAATTGAATATATATTAAAATGTAATTACTTATTTATCTGCTGGCAAAACTGAATTTTCAGTGTCACATGATCCTTCAGAAATCATTCTAATATGCTGATTTAGTGTTCAATAAACTTTTTTTTTATTATTATTAATGTTGAAAACAGTTTAATACTGTTTTCTGTTTAATATTTTTTAATACTGTTACTGTTTAATATTTTTGAGGAAATCATTTCCACAATTTTTATTTTCAGGATTCTTTGATGAATAGAAAGTGTAAAATAACAGCATTTATTTGAAACATACTTTTTTTTGTAATAATGTACTGTAAAAGTACTGTGACTTGATCAATTTAACATATCCTTGCTGACTAAAAAGTATTCATTTTCTTGAAAAAAAAAAAAAAAACCCAAAACAAACAAACAACAACAACAAAAAAAACTTCCTGTTCCTAAACTTCTGAATGGTAGTGTATTTATAGTACTTTTCACAAAAAAAAAAAAAAAAAGGAGTCAAACAGGTTTGAAACAGCATGAGGGTGAGTAAACGATGACAGATTTTTGGGTGAACAATTTCTTTTAAAAACATCAATGGTTGTAGATGCCCTGCTTTAAAATAATCAGATTTTTACATCTAAAAATACTACATGATGGGACCCGTTTGCTGGAAGTTTGATTAAAGCAGGCCCTGGCACACAGAGTTAATTGACCTAGCTGCCATGTTTGAGGGGCAGCCAGTGTGCAAAGCAAGAATTGACAGAAAGCAAGGTTATGAGGAGCGGCTCCCTGTGCCACTGAAGGGCACTTGAGCTGATATCTGCACAGATTAACTGCTTGAGATGTATTTTTGTCACGAGGAGCCATGGTTAGCGTGGGGCATTGGGGAGCAGACACAGAAGGGGGTGGGCTACTCTAGTTCCTCCAGTGCAAGGGCACAACGAGAGGTTGGTGGCCACTGGAGCCGCCCAGACCGGAGTCTGTCACTCAGAGTCATTATCTGTGGGGATATATTTAATTTAGTGGTTCCGGAGCTGCGCTGCTGAGTAAGCCAAGCCACCATTAGGGCCGTCCTCTGGGGGAAACACAGCACACGCCGCTCGATTAGTTATCAATTAAGAGTGCAGAAACCTCCACCTGCCGTGTGAGAGAGGGAAAGAGTGGCATAGAGGAGCGGGACCCGGACAATGTCTGACTTTTTCTTCTGTTTTCCTCTGCCTCTTTCCCTCTCGGGCCTTCGAACGTCAGGTTAACCTTGATATTAAGCGCTGTCAAGCCAGATAACGTCAATCAAGGAGGGCCCTTTCAGATAACCTCAGTGTGAAACCTAAAAAGCAACCTGTTTAGATGTTTAGACATGCTCCCTCTCACCAGCATATGAATTTCATTAAAGAGAAATGAGTTGTGGCACTTCTTTAACAAGACTCTTAAGACATTTTGGCAGCATTTAAGACACTTTGCTGTTAAAAAAAAATGTAATTAATTAATATGCCATACAGTAAAGCCTCTGGTTAAGATATTAAAAGAAGGTGGGAAATGTAAACACAATCTAATGCAGTTTCTGTTCCTGTGTTCTTTTAAAGTTAGATTTTTTTTTAAATTTGGCAAATCAGTAACAGAAGAAGGGGAATTCTCACTCTAGAGAGCACTTGATGGACAAACACCTGTTGTCAAAAATCTAAGAAAGACTGTACATTTTGAACTAATAAATATAAACTATAGATAAACATTTACAGTGGGTGTAGAAATACATTTTCAAACAGTTTTATTGCCATGGTGTTTTTTTTGCAGCATGGGATAGTGCTTTGTCCTTTTATTTCAGAAGGCACTATCCTTCTTTTAATACCATAGCAGAAAATGTCATTTTGACACCCTTCCATCTCAGTTCCCAATATTCCAGCACAAATCATCACCCACCACCTCCTTGCTGACGTCACAATTTTGTTGAATTGAGGTGGCCATTCACCAACCTTCCAGAAATCCATCCATTGTAGTATGGCATTTGTCAGTGAATAAAACAGTTTAAATTTGAGTCTTTATGTATTTCTAAACACACTGTAAACGTTTCTCTTTGTGAGGTTTGGTTAGGGGTGGCTGAAATACATCTTTATGCAACTGCAAGCCTGCATGGAGAGGTTCTTGGGACTCCAGCAGCTTCAAATACCTGTTTGCTGCTCAACACTGCCTTTTTTTTATAGCTGCCCTTTTAATACAATTAATTTGTCTGACAGAAACTTCCCTTAATTAGCCTTCATCTGACGGGGTTCTTCTGCGCTATAAATCACAAATCTTTTGACAGTTTGATAATCTCTATTCAGTTTTCACAAAATATTAGTTGTTTTCATGCCTTTTGCAATTGCACTATTTCATGCTTTTCATCTTTAGAAAGACTTTTCTTCTTCCCCATATTGCATGAGAACTGTGACTTGCTTAATAATGTGGAACAAGCTCTTTAATCAGGCTTTCCATTTGCCTATGAAGACCTGGCAAACTTCTGAACAAACCTGTTTGAGATTGATAGCAGTTATGATATGATATATTAAAAGATATGAGAAATAAAACAAATAAACACTTTCCAAACAGTTGAACTTTTTTTTTTTTTTTTTAAATCAAATTCTGCTTGCGTTTTAATGCACACCATAGATCCTGGTGCATATCTTCTTCAGAAACGAGAAAAGGAGGTGACGTTAAGTCAAAAAAATACTACATTTCCAGACAGGAAGCCTCACTGACAGCTTCGATCCCTGGCCACCATTAAAGCATTTGCTCTGCTTCACAGACTCTGAATTTTTTTTTTTTACATTTTATGCACAGAGGAACAATTTGCAGGTGTCCCCTGAACTTCTCAGGTTCAGACTCTTTTAGTTCTTTAAATTCCCTTCTACAACAATACCTCTTTAAAACCAACCTGAACTATTTAATCTAGGCTTTGTTACAGTGAAGTGTGGTTAGTTGACAAAACTGAAACATCTTAATCATCTTGTGAGTGCCATAAAGCTCAACAAGTGCTGGTTAAAAATACTGTCATAACACACTCATACCTACTGTAAAACATTTAATGAATATGCACAGTGTCATTTATGTACACTACTATGTACATGTTTGTATTTTGTAGACAAAAACAATATTTTATTTAATAATCTTATGTGTATTCATTTATTTGATGCATTAGACTGCCAAAAGAATTTATAGGAACTCCATATGTGCGGTACACCTTAAATGTTCAACATCCACGACAACTTTTATAGCGTCACTGGTTTCCGCTTTAGTATATATTTATTTCGAGCCAACGTGCATAGCATGATTTTATACACCTGCAAATATAGGAGTCATCCTCAAAGATGGCAAATGCTTTTAGCATTTTTTTTACAAGAACATGCAAACTTCAAGTTCAAAATGACACATTTCATAACTGTGTAAAAAAACAAAACAATTGTTTTGTGAGAGAAAAAAAAAGGCTGTGGTTGCTCTTTTTGAAATCATCATGAGTAGAAAGAAGCTTTACAAAAGGTGAGCGTGTGTGTGTATGTGCTATTTTGGTCAAAAAACACAAGAGGAAGTATTGCATACTGACTCAAACAAAGAATATGCTTTTGATAAAACCACATCAGCTTCTTGTATATTCTACACTAAAACAGGCTGGTTTCCTGATTTTTTAGATGTGATGTGCCCTCAAACGGAAGCGACACAAGTAAACAGCACAACAGTTCAGTGCACAACAAAACGAGCAGTGCACAAATGATCACAGGCATTGATAACAGTTTCTAAATGAGCAGCGAGGGCAATATCATTAACACGCCATTGTTTTTCCAATGCACTAAAAATGGCACAAATGCATTTAGAGCTTCAGCCACACACGGGTCGCAATTTTGCATTTCACCTGCATTAGCATTCGACTTATTATTATTTTAAAATGAAAACGGATACTCTGTTGAAGTGCAAATCTGATGAATTACCGTAGCAGATTGCTGTTATCAATTATTAAAGCATATTTTATAAATATTCAGGTCTGTCATGCATCTAATAATGAAGGCTTTGGAGAAGGTTACTTCCTGTGCGCATCCTAACGTGTCAGAAATATCACTTTTAATCATGACTCTGTCAGGGATTTTGCATTTGAACATTCTGCATTTTTTTGAAAAAAAAAAACAAAAAAAACAACAACAAACAAACAAACAAAAAAAACAGCAAAGCTCACTCTTTCACTGTCTTTCTCCACTTCCGATCATTCGGGATGGCCGGTTGCGTGGCCACAACATTTAAAGCCCGGAACAGCCCATGCACACATGGCTGCGGTGCGCTGCGGCACTACGAGACTGATCACTTGAGAGGAGAATAATGCATTAACGTGGTTCTACCTTCTGGACACACCTAGTCCCAGAGCAAGTGCAACCATATGGTGCGATGCATATTCATATTCCTCTGTCTGCACCTCTGTAATGCTTAAACAGTACTTCATAAACTTCAAATGGGAGGAAGAGAAGATGAAAGGGAAAGACTGACAAAAAGGTAAAGAAAGTTTTTTACCCTTATTTTTTGGTTTCTGTTGTGGTTTGTCTTTGTGATAAGGATTGATACAGAATACTGATCCCGGTGCAGTGTGTGTGTATGTAGGGTGTGTGTGTGAGCCTGAGGTGTCTGGCTGTGGGTAAACTGTGTTGTCAGGTGGGCTTGCCGCTCTCTCCCCAGCAGGGTAAATACCAGGCGAGGACGATGTGGAGATTAACGCTGTCAGATCTGCAACAGTAACCCTTCATTATCAGAGCACCAGGGCCTACACACACTCAGTCACTCACACACTGTCCTCCACTGCCTGGGCACAGAGTTAGTAATTACCAAACCAACCTCTTCCAATCTCTCCTTTTCTCTTCCTCAGCCTCATTCTACAGTATCTACCATGTTTATCTTTCCACCATCTATGTATGTCAATCACTTTGACTGTGGTTGGCAGAAATTGACACAAAAACAATGGTTTCAGGCTTTACGAGATTATGAAAATCTTAATTTTGTACAATAAAGTATAATTATATGACAAAATATATTTAATAATATAAAATATAATTAAGTGTGAATGTCATTCTGGGATGGTGACTATAAGTGAGGTTACTATAAATAATTAAAATGATTAATAAAACCTGCAAAAAAAAAAAAAAAAGGTTTTAGTATGAATCTATTTTTAGTGTAAATTTAAGTTATCGTAATTGTGATACAAATTGTAAGCTAATTCATAGGTTTTAATTCGAAATTTTTTTAAAAAATTTATTTAATAATTATTAAATAATTTTTACAGAATCTACAGTAAAATTACATGCAATGATATAATGTAATTCATAGTTTTTAATTACAAAAACATTTAAATTATTTAATAAATAATAATAAGTATTTAATATTAAATAATTTAATTATTTAATATGAAAAATTAAATGCATTGATATGTCGAATCTATACATATATTGTAATGTACAGTAAAAAAAAGTGTCTAGGGGTTAGTGCATGTTCTGACATACTAAATTGTGGTGCTTATGTGGACGATGCAAGAAAAAAAAATAGAAAAAGCATATAGTCTTATTAAAAATAAAATCGATTTTCAATTAAAACATACAATAATGTAATTATAATACAAATTAAAAGGTAATTCATAGTAATTCGTAAATTATATTTATTTAAAAAATGTATAGTATTTTACAGTAAAATTACATGCATTGATATGTTAAATATATCTATATATGGTAATGTACAGTAAAAAAAGAGCCCTAGCGGTTAGTGCATGTTCTGATACATTGAGTTGTGGTGGTCATGTGTACAGCTCATGTAATTTCCTAATATAAAAATAATACAAAAAATATTACGGCATGTTTAAATGACGGCCCAGCCTTTTGCTGGGCGGCCTGACACACTTGATGCCTTGCCAGGCACGGTCACAGTATGTGTGTGTGTTTGGTGTATTAAGTGGCGCTTTATCAAATTAGTTTGGTACCCAGCTGATGAGTAATAAAGGTACAGTGGAGCCCCCACTGACTCCCAGACATCAATCCTCTGAGCGGGAGCCAAACGCAAGGCCTGGCACTGCCTGAGGCGTACAGAGCGCCTCTCCCCACTGATCAGCTTATGGACTCTCTTGAACCAAACTAATATTAACACTGGGCATGTGGAGAGCTTCAGCTGTCTTACCACTGCGAGAAATAACGCTTAATGGTTGATGTAACAGGTAGGTCTTTTATTTAAACCATTGCTGTGGGCTTTTGTTTTTCATCTTGTTTACCACCTTTATCAGAGTCGATGGCCTGCCGCTGTACATTTTTCCAGACGTCGTCCTCTTAAAACATTGGCTCTCAGGTGTCGAACAGACAGGAGATGAGAGGGGAGATGATAGTGAGATCAAACGGAGGACTGGAAGGACGGCGAGAACAGAGAAGGAGATAGAGGGAACTACCGCCGCACAACTGTAATCTCGCTCAGTGTTTAGCTTTTACACAAATACAACTAAATGCAAAGCGCCAGAAGAAGGTGGAACGGAGGGGAGGGTGGGACATCAGAGGGCTTCAAGCCCGTCGAGGAGTTGTGCGTGTCAGTTCAGAGCAGCCGCTGGGACTAACAGTAGAGAACAGAAGGTAGCAGCAGGCGGATCACAGCCGATCAGGGGCCCTGAGAGAGATTCTGTCTCCTCCACCCCAGAACTGAGCTCAAGTCGTTCTCTGCAGTCACATATTCATCTCGCCCGACTTTACACAACACCCTCTTCAATACAATTCCCACTAATTTCACAAGCTTTCAGATGTTTTGCTTGATGCTACTCCAAACTGTGTCACTGTGATGTTTGAACCTTCAGACCCTGTTTAATATCTTTGCTGTGGTTAGAAAGTTTTTGGCAACAGATATTGCCAAAATGATTGGGTTTTCACTAAAATTGTTGAGGACTACATTTTTAAATGTGGGACCAATCTCCCCTGGGCACGGAATAAGCCAGTGGTTCTCAACCTTTTTGACTCCAAAGGCCCCCTTAGTCCAAGACAATATTCGAATACCCCTTTATCTAAGCTGATATGTCCCTCTTATACTTCTGGTTCGTTTAGCAGTTTAATTAAGATAATGTAAATAAAAACAAATATAAATAATTTGAAGATTTATTGGGCCCCCCTGGAAGTTTGCATCAACCAGTCACCTGGTTGAGAGCTAAATATTTCTAAATATCTTAAAATAGTTGAAAAGAAGGGTTTCAGATTGGACACTGCAGCATCTTGTTGGTGTAAAAAGTTAGTAGGGCCTGGGACGATGTTCTTGGTGTCCCCACTGATGATGGCTTGCCAAAAAAGAAGCATCCTTGTGCTTAAAAAAAGAGTAAAATCATAATTACATCTATATTCCGATTGTCAGAACTCTATGGCTGGAAAAATGGCACTAATGAGGGTTTCTCTTTTTCCAAGATGGTGAGAGAGAGATCTGAAAGAGACAGCTGTCGACGTGACAGATCTGATCGAGCTGAAACAAAGACAAACAAAGCTCTCTCTGCAATATGAGTTTAGTTAGCTAGAGAATGAGTTACGGCCAGCATGCTGTTGGGGAAGGTTGTATTTATGGGGGGATTGAGTAGGTTTAAATCCCTGCTAAGAAATAAAGTTATCCCTGTGCAAACTGGGGAAACATTTCACTCAGCCTAAAAAGTAGTTTTAAAAAAAATAAAAAATAACACAAGACCATTTTTTTTCCCTTCAAAGCAAAAGTTTTGCCGATGAGCTGAGATGGAGGGATGGCAGAATATCACATTCAGAGGAGAACAAATACTTAAATTCTATCTGAATGATGCTGAATATTCCTGAGATATAAATTAAGTAGCTGATTTCTTTAAAATAACATGCTGTTTCAGTGGGAATTTCATTGGAACACCTGAATGAAGTTACACTTGTTTCAGCGTTATGATAACGCTAAAGACTTGTACCATGCCAAGCCTTGAAAAAGAGCCAAGAACTTCCAATTAAAGTCCTTATAAATTCGATGAAATTCCAGGCTATTTCCTCAGACTCTGTGTTTCCTTCACAGCGTGCTCAAAAACACCTCTGGCTGAATGCCCGCACATCCCTCCCTACCCCCTGCCCAGTAATCACAATTATTACTTAAAAAGGCTCTATTTCTACATTAACTTAAAAGGCCTATATCTTTTTCTTCCCCTCTTAGTTGGTGCACCCTCACTTACTCTAAGTATCTCAATAAATCAGCAGTTACTGTTAACATGTACTCAACAATTCAGTCATCAATCTCCCCCAGCTCAGAGTGAAAACAGAGGGGAAATATCTGCTCAGTAAAATCTCCCGTGCCCGTGTTTATGCATGGAAACACACACACACACACACACACACACACACACACAGACTTGTTATCGCACAAACAAACAAACCAATCCACTGGGACATCGGAACCATTGCCAGATCACCACGGAAACGCAAGCCAAATTCAATTGTGACCTCACCTTTCACTGAGGGCTCAATTCCATCAGCAATAGAAACAAATCAACAAGAGGGTGGAAAAGAGACAAACTTCCTTCCTCTCTCTCTCACTCTCTCTCTCTCTCTCTTCATTCGGCCTCACTTTTCAGGCCTGCACTAGGCCCAAAACAGCATGTTGCATCCTTGGCAGTGCACTGAGATCCATGCAAATGTGTGTTCAGATTTAAAGATGCTGTATTTATTTATTTGTATTTGAACACTGGAAAAGAGCACATCTTCCAAACAGAAGCTCTGTGGAAAATCCTCCAGTTGAAAGAACAGCTGTATCTAAACAAGCGCACGCGAGCACGCTCGATACCGGCAGTCACTCGCTTAGCTGGGCAAATAATACCACTTGTCATCTAACTGAGAAATTCTAAGCAATCACTAGCTGAGGCCTTGCTAGTAATTAAGAACAGCAATTTGAGAGAAAAAGTACACAGTGACTAATCCACATCCAATATAAACAAAAATTACATGAGACTAAATGTTTGACTCAGTTAAGAATAATAAATGATTCTATTTTAAGAACTTTGCAAGATATTTCACACCTTTGGGGAGCACGTGTGAAGTCTAAAAGCTGCATTACTTTTAAAAAAAATAATAGAATACATTATTTTAAGAATAGAACTGCATAATTCTTAAGGATTTAATTCTACATAATCTAAACAAATTAATTCATACATTAAAATTCAATTAACTTTTAAAACAATGTTTTATGAAATTCTAAAACTTAGAAAACTACAGAAAAAAAGCAAATATTGGTTTTTATTCTACATGAAATTTAAACAAAAAAAGTTTTGCGAAGTTTGTGAAGTAAATTTTTTCTTTAAAACTGTTTAATTTTAAATAAACAATCTAAATAAATTAAATAATTAAATAAATCCATTAATTTTTTTTAACTAAATAAGCACATACAATGTCACTTGTGCACCTAAAAATAAAAATCACTCCTCAACTTCATATTTCCATTCAGTCATCACATCATAGTGAGGTATTACTTTACCAAAACACACAGTGAAAGTAATGAGTGCCTTTGTCATTCTACACCCTCACGCCCACCCCATCCACAGCATGCTCAAGCCACCAGCATCTCTCTCTCTCTCTCTCTCTGTGTGTGTGTGTGTGTGTGTGTGTGTGTGTGTGTGTGTGTGTGTGTGTGGCGCCTGGCGCGGGTCTTACCTGGCAGGAGGCAGCCCTCCTCTCTCTGTCTCACCTCTCCCTGCTGCTTTGGAGAAATTCTCTCCACAAAGCAAGGCATTTTTCTCTTCTCTCCCTGTGCGCCTTTACGGCTGGGCTGCACTCGCCCTCTCTCACTCTACCCTTCTCCTCTCCCTCTTCCTCTCTCTCACTTGCTCTCTCTCTCTCTCTCGCAGCACAGATGTCAGGGCTGTGCGTGTTTACCCACTTTACCAGTAGGGGTCCTTCAACACCCTCTGCTCCCCACAGCCACTGTGGAAAAACAGGCCCATGAGAGTGAGATGGAAAGAAAGAAAGATAGAGAGCGAGAGAAAAAGGGCCACTTAAGCCGATCTCCCGCGGTACGAGGCTGAGTGAGACGGAGCGGAGGAAGTTAGACTGGTCAGTCATTGGAAGTCACAGTGAGCTCAGGCTGTTAAAGTGAGACCCGTAGAGAGAGAGAGAGAGAGAAAGAGAGCAATAGAGTGAGTGCCTGCAGCAGACAGTAATAATGTCCCACATACTCCTCTCAGTCCACTGAAACCAGATACCACACTTGTACCTTTAAAGCTGATGTCGGTCGTTTTTTTTTTAATCAAATAATTACTTTTTGAGACTCCAAACCAGCCTGAGTAGCTCAACCAATAGTGTGTGTTTGTGGCGGGGCTATGTGTTTAGCTAATAAATGGCAGGCGAGGAGTGGAAACCTGTTTGAAAACAATAATTTTTTGCTTTTCTTTGAATTGTATTGCCATTTTATTTGCTGTCACTATCAATTGATTTGATAAAAATAATAAATATAAACAAATTATATATATATATATATATATATATATATACACACATAAATATAAATATAAAAATATAAAAAAGAAGGAGAAGAGGAAGGGAAAAATGTTTTTAAAAATCTCTCACAGAGTCATTGACACAAGCCTGCCAGATTTGTCGGGTTTAGGCTATTCTTCAGCGAGGAATTTCAAGTTTTACTCCTACTTGTGGGGCACTTTTCACATTGCAGTATTAATGCCATTGCTGTTGCCCACCCGGACCCTCTGTCATGTATAATGACAGCCCTCTCTCTCTCCCTAAGACGAGTCACTCAGATAGAAGAATTTGAGACTAAGCATCAAATTAATATCATGGGCTGGACAGCCTCAAACTGCACATTATGGTAAGTGGAAGGTTTCAAGGGTGAGCTAAAAAACAATCATTCTTTAAATACGAGGTGTGTCGACGGAACAGGGGAAATAATGTGGAATGAGAGCAGGGACCTGCTACTGGACTCAAATGGGAGGATGAGCCGTGTGTGTGTGTTTGTGTATGTGTGCTAAGGATACTCGTACCCTCCTCCATGCAAATGAGATGTGGCGTGTGTTGCCTCTCAATTCATTCATGCATAGATTGATTGATCAACACAGAAGCATTGACCTGCTGAATATGGAATATGTCCAGTGTTGTAAAGTTGACACAAAATCAAAATTGAGCCTATTTTACTTTTGCATTTTACTTTGCATATTGTTATAAAAAAAAATGTGTCTTTGTAATATTTAATCAAAATGTAACTACTTACTATGAAATTACTTTCTCCACTGACGATGGATTATGTTAACCAATAGCCAAATGGCTACTTAGGCAATGTTTCGCACTGTACTAAATAATGCTCCAGTTTGTGTGTTATTAACAGCAAACTAGGCTTCTCTATCTAGCATAACAATCAGGATATAAAAGTCTTAATTTGCTTACAGCTGAGAGCAGGATAAGAAACGCTCATGTAGCCGGACATGTTATCCTGGACCAACCACTAATAGCGTTAGCACGAAAGCAAATTGGCAGTGTTTGAGCAAAACTGAACAATCAGTAAAATAAATACTTCAAACAAATCAATGATCTGTTAAAGGCAGGTTTAACAAGTTTGTCACTTTTCGCAGCACTAGCATGATGTGTTACATAAAGACTGTTTTGGTTTGTAGCCCAATTAAAAATGATAAAAGAAAACATGCAAACTTATAATGTATATTACAAAACAGTTCTGATTGGATGAAGCACATTCGAAGTCGATAAGCGTAGCTGTGAACTTTATATATGTGCAAAGTTGCTACTGCTACTTACTTGGTGGAAGAATTGGTTAAAAAAATGGTCAACCCTTCATTAAATGTGTTTTATGAACATGCCAGCATTTTATAATAGAAATAACCATGTGAGGACATGCGTAACAATGATTTTAGCACATACCAAAAGGTTTTAGGCATTTTTGTGGTAAAATTACTGTAACGCACAGCCTTGCAAGGCTCACAACTTTATTATTTCCAAAACTAGATGTTCCGACTGTATTTTATACAAAAGTTACTTAGTCGACAACCTCAGATCATGGCACTTGCTCTTGCCGACAGTGTCTGTTTTTCTTGTCATTTTCTTTTTAACAGGCACTTCTGCTGTCATTGCGCTGGGACGTACGTGTTCCCTCTAAATGGCTTTTCTGACAACTGATCTGTAAATACAGCCAGATCTGCAAGTCTCTCTTTCTCTCTCTTTCTAGCATCAGCAACCCCAACCCTACAGCAACACACACACACAGACACACACACTGCCCCCATCGCAGCCCCACGGCACGTCCCCCCACCCCCCGACAGCCCCCTGCCCTCCTCCCCATCTCCATTCCCTCAGCCACTATAAAAACACAAATATGCCATAACTCAGCTTGCCCTGCCACACTGCCTCCATCTTGCCCTGTACCAGGGGGCCCCTCAGGAAGGTCACCAACAAATGGCTTTCCGATTCACTGCCCCTGAAATAATTTTGTGTATTAAAACCTGAATCTGCACTTTCTGGCATGAAAGCTTTTCTAATTATTCTGCCGTCCTTGGGATAGACACAGATCCTTCACACGGGGGGAAACAAGCGACGGACCTGCCTGTTCAGCCGCCACAAACATCCGCTCTCTGTCTTTTTTCCTTTCTCTCTCTCCTGCCCCCCTCCTCCTGCCCTCCTCTCATCTGCTCCCCTCTCGCCGCTATATAGCTACCCCCCCAATCTGTTTTCAAAGCGTGCCTGTCCTTTATTAAATTGTTTTCTTTTCCACATTATCAGTTGCCATGGAGACCTCATCTCTCGGATTATTTGAATTTCATTATATCTATTGATTTGGGAGCATTTCATCTTTTTTATTGTTTTTCTGTCAATTTTCGAAACGAATAACCATCTAATTTGCGTCAGTGCTGATTACGTTCGTCCCTCAATAGAGGTCGGCAGCTGCGCCGGGGAAACAAATCAATGAAAAACATCATAAAATTCGAAAGTACAATCAACCAGGATATGGGTGACATTCCATGGTTGCTGAAACTAAGTCATCAAAAAATATATACTTTTTTTGCGCCTCTGCATGCGAGCGTGTGCTTGCGCGTGCGTGCGTGCGATATATATGCATCCGTGCAGGCATATGACTCAATATCAGGGGATGCTATAGTAAACTCAATCTACTCTTCAATGCCCCCCAGACCAAAACAAAAAATGCTTACTTTGTGTTTAAATAATTTATGCAATTTTAGCATTTATATATAAATTTTTTAATAAGCCGCTTGGAGCAAAGTGGCCATTAACAAAATACACAGCTGTCCAGTGGGCCGAGCACTCCAGATCAATTGCACTTTTTTATGACATGATAAAATGCTTTTAAAGCAATTTACACAAATATGGAAGAAAAAAAACCTGCACCCGGGCTTCATTTATTCATAAGCCGGGGTATTAAAAAAAATGTCGTGCAAAAAAGCCAGCATGAGAAGATGGTCCCAGGCCTAACCGAATCGGACTAGCTGTCCTTTCTGCAAGGACATAAAGTTTCATTACTGATGCACGCAGTCAAAGGCAATTTAGAAAACACAATGTGCAAAAGAAAAACATCAGCATATTGGAGGTGTTTGCGTATTAAGGGGCGCCAGCGCTTTGTTTCCCAATTTTATGTTCATTATTTATTTTTGCTCAGGACGGTCTGCCATTGACACCCCACCCTCGAGGGAAAGAGCGAGGGAGGGATGGATGGATGGATGGATAGATGGGGGCATGTCCAAGGTGAGAGAGATTGTTGGGAAATAATAAGAGGTCCTGACAGGAGTCCACACCTCAGCGGTACACACATACACGTGGCAGACGGGTGTCACCGGGGAGGCAAACGCCGGTGTGTTTTCACGTGTGTGTGTGTGTGTGTAAGGTGGCGAAGGCAGGTGTGTGGCACTGGACCAACACTATCCATCAGCCACTCTACAAACAGTCCCAGGTCTAACGCTGACATTCTAATCTGTTTCATAACGCCGGTTTTGTCACAAACACAATTATGTTACGTACTTCATGCTAATATTTTTAACAAGAGTTTTGGGATGACTTAATTTCCTTTGTTTCATTTCAGTAAGCATTTTAGGCCAATTTTAAAGACAAAAATCTGTTTTTTAAGTCCATGTTTTAGAGATGTTCCAGGCTAACATCTACATGCTTGTGTACGCCTAATAGTTGAAAAAAAAATCACTTAATTTTTATTAATAAATACTAAATATACATTATATTTATATATAATGTTTATCTATACATAGATAGACACTACTATTCAAAATTTGGGGGTCGGTAAGATTTTTTTTGTTTGTTTGTTTTTAAAATAAGTCTTATGTTCACCAAAGCTGCATTTATTTGATCAAATATACAGTAAAAATATATATATTTGTGAAACATTATTAACTTTATTAACTTTTTTCTATTTATTTCTATTTTATAATGTAATTTTCCAGTCAATGTCACATGATCCCTCAGAAATCATTCAAATATGCTGATTTGCTGCTCAAGATTTCATTTTATTATCAGAATTCTTTGATTAATAGAATTCATGATGAATAGTAGAAAGAATAGCAAATCTTTGATAAATCCTTCATAATATTATAAATTGTCACTAATATGATGTATTGTCACTTTTGATCAATTTAATGAATCCTTGCCGAATAAAAGTATAAAAAAGATCCCAAACTTTTGAATGGATTTGATGTATACAAATTAAGACCAAAAGTATTGATGACTCATCTTGCACTACAAATTTCTGTCCAATCAAATCTCTCTAGAATGAGAATGCCCTCTAATACCTTGTGCTTCTGACTAACAATAGTAAGAAGCAAATAATGCTACATGACAGTGACATAACAGCAGAAAGAAAAACCTTTGAATATGTCGTTCCTAAACTTTAAAGGAAATACATCAAAACGCAAGAACAAAAACTGCACCAGTTAAACAATTTCACAGGGGTTTGAAGAAATAGAAACCAAAACACATTTTGCTGTAGTACGAGCTGTCTGTACCTCAGCCGGTTTAGAGTCTATGTACGTGTGTATGTTGTAGAGACATACATCTACCATTAGGTTCATGAGTGCAGGAGCTGAGCAGCAGGCTAATCTCATTTCAAAGCTTCTCTTCTCCTCCTCATGTGCTGACAGTCCTGGCCGCCTGCGCTCTTTATAAATGCTCTGCTAAGGGCTCCATGTTTGCGACACGTGTCAACATTTGACAAAGCATTACTTTTCGTACACAATATCCCGCGCCCGGGCCTCTGAAATGAGGTAGCTAACAAATTAGCTTTTTATGTTTATTTGCGCGTGGGTGTGTTTGAGGAGAGGATAGGCGGAGGGGGGAGAGGCTGGGGGAAAAAAAGCGAAGGACATTTACGTTAACGTTTCTGTTACGCTGAATGCTTTCTTACCAAATCAGCTTACTACCCTTATAAAAAAAAGTATTGTTGTGGTACCATGTTAAAGTGATGATGTTCTTTGATATATATCAAGGTACTGAATAACTGGCATATACTATGGTATTCACAAAATACTCATGGTATTTTCATGGTGCATGTAATAGTAAGTGTCCAAAAAACTATAATATGCTTTGCTACTTAGGTTAAAAAAAAAAAAGTATATTATGTTACAATTAGTGAAGCATAAGACAAAGAAGGTGCTAAAGTCACGACTCCCACTGTCTATTGGCCAAACACATTTCTCTAGCCTAGATGACTTGATAAATACTATTTTATGTATCACTATATGAATTCAGAGACAGTAATTACACCATTCTCTTTAGCTCCCACACAACAGCGGTGGATCTGAGCTGTGAAGGCACAAAAGTGCAGTTTAGTGTACTGTACAATCGTAGGTGTATAAGTCACTTGACAGCTCTGGTTCTTGACAAATGGAACACCACGGCACAAGGGCTTCATTGATCCAGTTTTTTAAATGTTACATTAATAAGCTGTAAACACTGGGTTAAAACCACTTGATGTTAAGGAAATGACAGGTACTGATAGGATTGCTCTTTCCTGTCAGCCGTGGGTTAGAGGTAAGCACAGCAGTTTTGAAAGCGATTTCAATATTTGCCACCCCAGCGGCTCGCCTCTTCTCTCTTATCTATGTGGTAACAATAACATGCTTGTGTTTCAAACCAAACATTCCCACACTGAATAATAGGCGATGTCTGAGTCCAGCCACCAGCAGCAATTTGTTTAAACTGGGCTGATCATAAACTACAACTTCCTACTGAAAAGCCATTTCTGCTTGACTTGATGCTCACAACAGCATATATCAATACAGAGAGATATCTGCCCACGCATTCATTCAGTTTTTCATTTTAATGTGTGGATTGACCATTGTTAATAACAATATGTTTCTATATAACCAATAGATTATATTTTATTCATATTTAATTGTGAATAAATTAATAATATTTTGATTTATTTTGAGAAACATTTAGGACAATGATAATAATTGTTTAGCTGTTTGAAATGCTCCCATTTTTCTTTTGAAATAAGGCTTTATGTTTGTCTTTAACAAGGTCACCATGACCACAGTATTTGTTGGATATCCCTGTCTCTGCGCCCAGAGCCATCATGTCAATCAATGCATCTTCTAATTAAAATGATCTGTTGCCTAAATGTGACGCACTTACACAAATAAGCACACAAACCAGGCTCACAGTAATGTACATGGTTTTTCACAACTTAAGACCAGTGAATTTACATAACTTACCCAGTTTGTGATTACTGAATGAGACAATAAAATAAATTAAAAATCTATATTATTTATAAAATTATAAAAACATAAAAATAATATAATGTAATAGTAATAATATAAAGTAATTAATAAGATAAAAAAATTACACTCAAAAAAAGCAATTTCATTTAAAAAAAACATTTTACATTTAAACATAATTTATAATATATATAAACATCAGTTTGTGATAACTGTATAATTAAAAAAATATAAAATGTAAAAATATATTATTTCTTAAATTATTTTAAAAAGAAAAATAAATTTAATTCAACTACATATAAAAAAAAATATTTTATAGAAATTGTATTTATAAAAAGCATGTTATAGACAATGGAACATTTAATAATTAAATATAACTGAAAAAAATCCATGCTGTACATTAAGTGGTTCATAAGTAGTAAAAAAGTAGTAAAGTAGTAACAAAACAAAACAAAAAACATGGTATTACAGCCCAGTAAAATAGAGACAGGCTTATGGAGGGATAGAGGCCTGGTCAAAGCTTACCTAGACTAACAGAGTAATAAAGCATTGTGTCCATGCACAGAGGTTTTAAAAAGCACAGTTAAAGAAGGACCCAGTTTAATAATTAAAATGCATAATTATTGACCCCTATTTTCAATTCCTCGCAAAGTACATTAGATCAGGAAAATAGAGAGGACAGAAGGGAGGTGTATTAATGCACTCTTTCCTGCTTGAACTTCCTTTACATCCTAAAGTGCCAGCCCGCTATTGAGATTTGCACTTAATGAGGGTCTGTCACAAATAAGAAAAAAAAAATCTCTGAGACTATCAACAAGCATTACAATCACCCCCCACCCCCCCACAACCACTCTCAGTGCCAATGCCCACCCGGCGAGCCAGGCCAGACAGGGGAAATTTGAGGGTTAACTGTCCCTTAGGGGGCTATCAATGCACGGAGAAACCGTCACTGCTGGTGCCCCCCATTCTCGTTTGACAACCAGGCCCTAACAGATTAACATGCAGTCAAGAGTGATATATTTCCTGCCAAGTAGTCAAATCACTGCTGTATAATGATTTTGTGTGTGGGAAGACACAAGAGGGACACTCTTAATTAAGAGGAAATATTTGTTTTGGGGTTATGAATCCGGCTGATTCTGATTGGTCCACTTGCAGCGACACTGTTTAAATAGGTCAGTCGGGTGATAAATTGTCATTTTGACACATTAAAACTGTGACGTCAAGAGGCTGGAGGAGAAAGAAGGGATCAGCCGAAGAGGTCAGAATGAAATGGCCCAGTTCAAATGGAGGCCACTGAAATTACCAGGAGAGTTCTTCAAAATCCTGAATGCCAAGGACAGGTGGATTAAGGTATTAAAACAATCGCATTTCAGTCTTGAAATAGTCCTGCACACGACTCAGCATCAAGCCTATCTGTTCAAGATCATGTGCGAGCAAATTCGCACAATGCGCAAAATCTGCTGTAAACATCAGCGAAAGCTAATACGAGCAATGATTATGGCAAGTGTACCTGAAACAATCCCATCATGGAATTTTTTTTTTTTGTAAATGTACCCAGATGGCGAGCTGCCGGTGGCATGTGCATGATTGAAAAAGGGACAATGCATGATTGAAAAAGCTACCAGAATTCAACCAAATATAACAACTGAGCTTTTTAGTGTATTTTTTCCCACCTATAATTAATATCAAAGAGCTGACTGGAAGGGAGACAAAAAGACAAGGGTTTCGCTAAAGTTCAGTCCTGAATCTATTTACAGTGCCGAATTAATAAGAACCCGAGGTGATAATAGTGCCAACACACTCAAACATTTGGGTGAGTGATTTTAATTTAATCAAAGCTGTTTAGTATAAGACTATTCTTTAGCGCTACAGCTATGGAGCAGGAAAAAAAACAAACTCCTTTTCCCTCACTTTCCCTCTATTTGAGTGGATGGAAGCCCATAATTTCTTCATACACCACTATATAAACTAATGTGGTGTTGATGGTCAAGCCTTGAAGTGTATGTGCTCATTTATGGCTGTTCCCTGTGAATGAGGAAATGGTTGAGAGTAAAGACTCTTAATACTTTAAAAATTCCATTAGTGAACTCACAGCCATCACGGGACTGTCTCCAACAGAGGCACTTTCTTCACAAGACCAAGAGTTATGTCTTACATATCTGTCAAATGGACAGTTTTGTGAACTTAAATACTCTCATTCAAACCCTTAGATGATAAAGCTTGTGATAAAACTCATACTACCCAAATAACACTTTTTTCTATGTCTTCATAGGATAATGCATTTTTTTCTTTTAAAATCAACAGGAAATCAAAATAAAATAAAAATAAATAAAGGTTTAACATTGGGAGGTGGGAGGAATACAAACTGCGCTGCTTGTAATGCTGATAATAAAGGTGAGCCGTGATGAAATTTAAGCCTCTTAGTGGAACACAAACCATCTGGGATATTGCTACCTGAAAAAGAGCTGTGAATGTACGGCCCATGTGCATCCACAGTCATAATGTACCCATGGAATTCGCAGAAAATGACAGATAGAAAACAGGAAGCCAGACAGGGAGAGAAAGAGAGAGAGAGAGAGAGCAACCTGTGCCCTTCAGTCTCAGTTAAGGCACAGCTAACCAAGTCTGACAGCTGCCGGCTCCTTGACAATTGGGGTCAGTTAGAGGAAAAGTAGCTCAAGTTTTCATGGCTTTGCAGGAGATGTTCAGGAGCAACTGCCCACCGCAGCATCAAAGGGGATTAGAGGCCGCAGCCATCTGCTGCCAGGACAGGCCATGGGCCTTTCATGTCCTTCTTGGAGAGAAAGGCAATCCTTCCGTCACATAGTTTTAAGGGGAGAAAAGGCTAGACATAGCCAATTAGGCCCAAATCAAGGAGAAAAAAAGTACACTATTAATAGCAGAAGGATTGTGTTGGCGTCTACTTCGGATACAGTCAAAAGGACAAACAAATGTGCACAAATACACAAAATAACACCTAATCTATGACATCACAATGATATTACAGACACTTTTTGTTAGTGGTGCTGGCTAAGACAAACATAACTATTCTATCATTTCTATTTGAACAAACCTCAAACCCTACACGGGGCAACTTTTTGAGCAATGTTGCTGGGCTATGTCACCAAGCGATGTTGCTTGGGCACTTTCCCATTGAGAATGGGCAACAAATTTCGATCTAAAGTATCAAGATAGAAATTTGTTGCTAATTCTCAATGAGGAAGTGCCCAAGCAACATTGCTCTGCAACATTGCTCAAAAAGTTGCCCCGTGTATCATCACCTTAAGTATTAAACGTCAACGCATAACTGTGACATACCCTTAGTGCATCTAGCTGTTATAGAGATTTATTCTAGAGATTTGGGGATGGGCTCTTTAACTTGGCACAATAAGCAACCACACAGAACACCCTTGCAACTACCCAGAATGCCCTAGCAACCACCTAGCCACGGCTAACAACCATGCAGAAAGCCCTGGCAACCACCCAGCAACATCTATCAACCAGCCAGAACACCCTATCATGGTGGGTCTTACATCCTCGCTCACATTTCTGTGCTCTGAATCTCATTTTTCCCTCTCTTACACATTTATTGACAAGCTGTGCCAACATTTTTCTTTTAGCAGCTAATTTGTTTTGGGTCCCGTTCCTGGCCTCCCCCATGACTGTTACCTCAATAGTCTGCTACCTTTCAGCTCAGCGGCTCAGCACTTGACCTGCCATCGTCGCTTATTTCCAGCGCTCTAATTGTCGTTTAATCACATATCAACCTGTCACTTAAAGAGCCCCTTTTTCAATTGCAGGAATTTGCATATTGTGTGAAACTAATTTCTATCAAAAGCTCTGCTGGCTGTGAAAGCACGTCTACCCAGGCTCTCTCTCTCTCTCTCTCTCTCTTATCCAAAGCGCCTGATATTCTCCATTCTGAGTACAGGTTTGTTAACAGCCTCACACATATGGTGACAGGAGAGATAAGGAGCTGAGAGCTCGTGACGGAAGGTACCGGTGAAAACATGATGTCATAATGGAGGGGTTCGGTGGGAAACCGCTGGGGTTAATATCACCCTCCACTCAACGGTAATGGCATACATAGGAAGCGCTCTTTCATTACAAGTGTAGGCCACACGTCCGCTCCCATCTCTGCAACTCACACTGGGATTTGATGATCCTGGCCAGTTTTTATGGAGGGTCCTCACAGTGACGGTCCTCCAGAGATGGGCAAGTTTAATTACGAAGAGGAGGGAAGCTCTTTGTTCCTCCTTTTATTATATTAATTGATAAATGGGGCCGGAAGGGGGCTCTTGGGGGACAAGGATGAGGGAGTGTTTTCAGAGGGGTTTAATCCCGTTAGAGGCACCGGCCCGTACCCCAGCCTCACTGGGACCCTACGCTTGCTTTTCACCTCCACCCCCCTTTTCCTGCATCCTCCTCAGGGCTGTTACTTCACATGACGCCCAATAATGAAGAGGTCTTTCTCGGGTTGAGACTGCAGATGCCACCCTGCTTGAGAGAACTGATCTTACCTTATTATAATACATTTATATAAAATGTATATATAGTTTAGGACACTTAATATGTGAAGTGAACTATGTCTAACATGGGTCTAACACATTTTACCTTTACAATATTTCATGGTTACATATTTGGTAAAATTTTTACTTAATATTTTGCTGCACCAGACACTCTGAACAATAATAGAAAGAGGGCTTAAATGAACTGAAGCACTGTAAAGGTGCACACTTCATGTACTAATACACACTAAACTAGTCTCAGCCCTGATGCATTGGCTCATTGAAGGGTTCATCTCAACCTGACCGAGTTCCTTGTCATTTTTTTTTCAACAAGGAGTCAAGATGTCTCAAAACTGTCAAAAGCATTTTCCACAAAGCTGAAGAGAGGGACGAGGGGGAGACGACAGAAAAAACCTCACGCGCAGGCATACGCACCGACACGGACACACCCGCGCATACGCGCTCGCGAGGCTGTCAGGTAAATTAGATCTGAAAGCTGACAATTTCTGACCATATTTCCTTGATTATTTCGAACAAATGCACACCAGCCGCTCTAAGGAGATTAAAGTGACATAAAAGTCTCAAGTGGGAGGAGGGAGGGCAGAGAATCCAGGTCACCCCCATTTGTCCCCCTGCCTGACAGCAGCTATATCGCTATCCAATCCAATAAAAATCCCCCCTCCTTTTGCTTTAATTAATTTTACAGCTAGCTTGCTTAATTACTTTCAATCAAAATCCTCTTGCCATCACAAAATTAGAAATGGTTCAACTCCATTAGTCTAAATTCTTCATTTACATACACAAAGACTGTCAGCTCTTGCTAAGCAAACGGCCTCTCGCCTGATGAGATTGTTTTTTTTTCTTTCCCTTCACTCTATCTCTCTTTCCCCTGTCCTCTCTCTCTCTCTCTTTCTGTCTCTATCACCGTCTCTCTCTAATCATAAACATGTTCTGTGTTACAGGAGAAAAGTGGTAGGAATGTCCAAAACTTACTTTCAAAATGACTAGACAGTGGGTTACCTGTACGACTAGTCGACTAACGGGAAGCCCTGTATAATTAGATTGATTTCAGGTTCACCTGACCTTTCTTAGGGGGCATTTAAATAAGATGTATACAGCTTGAGTACAATGGAATAAGACAGAAAAGAGGGGTCTTGAGACACTTTTTATAAATTTAACTATTTTTAATATAAAATACACTCAATTATTTAACATTTTAAGGGTGATTATCACACTTTTAGTACATTCTAGTAATATTTCAAATAAATGTTTAAATGCTATATTTATCAAAGAATCCTGAAAAAAAAAAAAATCAGTTTTACATGAAAATATTAAGCAGCACAACTGTTTTGAAAATTGATAATAATAATAAATGTTTCTTGAGCAGCAAATTGGCATATTAGAATGATTTCTAAAGGATCATGTGACACTGAAAACTAGAGTAATTATGCTGAAAATTCAGCTTTGATCACAGGAATAAATTACATTTTAAAATATATTAACATCAAAAACAGTTATTTTGAAATGTAATAATATTAAACAATATTACTGTTTTTACTGTATTTTGATCAAATAAATATAGTTTTGGTGAGCATACGAGACTTTTCAAAAACAAAAAAAATGTACCGACCAACATCATGAATAGTAGTGACTATCATATAACAAATGCTTTAACAGGCCAGTACATAAAAGTTCAGTAAATCAGTCATTTTTCAAGTTTTCACTTCTTGTTCCTCAACTTCCCTACTGACAAACATTGAATATGTACAAAAATCTTTGACCAAAACATACTCTTTAAACAGGAACAAAAAATTTTCCTCATATCGAAACAAACAATCCTTGTATCAAACAATCTCTGCAGCAAGTCACATTGTGAATAATAATAATAATAATCAATCCATTAAAAAACAAAACGTAAACCTGCAGTTATGAATTGAATCTTTTCTACCCCTTTGAGTTTTCCCTGAAAATCGAGCAGAAATTACAAATGTGAGTGCTAAAAGTTACATTTAATTTAAGGAAACTATGCATTTTTGAGTGGACAGTTGGCAGATTAAGGCAATGTGGTACATTGTGCAGTGATACACCCAACCTGGGTCTCTTGCCTTTTAGGACGGGGCCACACAGGCGGCCATCAACTACCGTGGTTTCAACATGATATTCAGAGGCCAAACAATAATTTCCACTGGTGACGTGTCCTCTCCATCACGCTCAGTGCCCAAGGCCTGCACATCAACAGGAATTAAGGACATGCAGACACAGTTAGTGGGCTGGCCATGGAACCTACCCCCAGCCCTGCTCAAATAACTAGGGCCCTGTAATAATGACAAAATCAAAGCAGGCCCTCGCTGGTGCTTTGGACGTCCCCAAGCATCACCACTCAGCCCTGATATCCACACACACACAGAGACATACAAAGTGCTGACTCTCGCACGGCACGTTGTTTTGTTTGCCCTCACTTTCCTTGACCACACGCATACAAAGCCGCAAACACTCACTAAATGGGGATGAGCTTTGATCTGTTGTCTGCACGCTAAACATATTATCTTTCAGCTGCTCGCCTGTCGCGCTGTCCTCGCTGGTGATGATGCAGAGAGAAAGTGACTTTGGAAAAGACTTATTTGCAGGGTTTCATTTCAGAGGGTTTGTGACATTAATGATTCGGGCCAAGGAGCTGCAACTGTCTCCTGTTTGGCCGTCCAGACTGGGACATAAAACCCAGACCTGAGAGACTGGGAGTCAACCTGTACCCCTCCATGTTATTCTACTTATTTTGACCCTATGAAAAAACAAAAAAACAAAAAAAAAAACAACACTAATGCCCTGAAAAAACTACACAGTCCAGTCAATTTCAGATGTATACAATCAGCATTTTGTCTTATTAAAGATCCTTTTTTGCTCATAAATACGCCACATTATGGAAGTAAATGGGAACTTTTTTAACTTTTCATTTACAATATCAGGTGACAGTGATGGAGGACAACCCTGAAGGAGGGGGGCATCGGGTCTCTGTTGGCTGGCTGGTGTTGAGCAGCAGTTCTGCATCCTTCACAGCGCTAGCAGTGCTTCTCTACCAGCCCTGCTCACTTGGGCTTAGCTAATTCTGTCACATCGCTCCACGCTGCCCACGCTGAGCCTCTTTAAACGGCTCCGCTGCACCTCTGCTGCTTCTGCTCTCCTGCGCTCCTCCTCTAACGAGGGGTCGCTCGTACCAGCAGAACAGCAAGTGGGAGCAGTGCCCTGATCATGGACCACCAGTCCACTTTAGCGGAGCTAAATAACCTGCTTGTCTGTCAATGGCTTCCCTCTGTAAGAGTACTATATATTGATACAGAATTTACAATATGCAAATTCAATTTACACGCAGCATCTATATGTATGTGTACATATATATATATATATGTATGAAATGTTTAATTTATATCAAAATATAAAATATTACACATATATATTACATTTAGATACTGCATGTAAACTGCGTATAAAGGGTATTATATATAGATACATTGTAAAAAAAAAAAAAAAAAATTGTTGGTTTAACTTAAAAAAGTAAGTTACTTGGTTGCCTTAAAAGTTTGAGTTCACTGAAATTAAAAATTTGAGTTAATACAATGAACGCATTAGTTTAATAAACAAAAACTCAAAATATTATGTGGTCTGAACCACATTAATTATTGAAGTTGACAAAAGAAAAATGTGATAAATCATAAAAATACAGTGTATTTACATGTAAATGCATCTATATGTAAATAAAATATAAACATTTTATAAGATATAATAAATACAAATTATATATAAAATTTATATATGAAACATTTTGTTTTATTTCAAAATATAAAATATAAATATAATAATAAAAATAATATATAAATTATTTATTTTAATAAAAACCATTACTGTTCCTAAATAAATGGGTGCTGAAAAACAAAACAGATACCACAGCTGAACAAATTTGTATTATATTATTGTACGATTGTGGAGGATATGGCGTGTTGAGAGATAATTGTTATTCCAAAGAAAGATTATAAAATATGATTACATTCAAATCATGCAGTGACACCACACGCTGCAAAATAACAGCACAAAGGCACATTCATTACATGCACAAAACAGCATAAAGACAGAAACATAAACAATGGACTGAAGAACTGTCCTCTCATTGTTCATCTGACTGCACATACATAGAAAAACAGTGTTTTCCCTTTATCCAATTATTTAATGAGAAAGGGAATTTGCCCCAATTCCCTCATTCTACAATGTAAGACATGCAATGTCACACAAAACAAACACAAACACACGAGAAAACAACAAGTTTAAATCCCAGGCTTTCCCTTTAAATTTCCCAGACACTCATTGTTCGTGAGAGTTTCAGATGATTTTAGCCGTGATTTAATGTAGCTTGTTAAAGAGTGATGATGTCAGCACAATAGAGGAGCCTCTAAATCCACCACATTCACCCAAAATGCCTCGATGAGATAATCATGGGTGACGTCTGCGAAAACACTTATTATATTCGCCCATCGCCTGGCTGAAGCTGCTAAAACTCATCAGCGTTATTCCCTATTTCTCTCTGGGAGCGATGAGAGGGGGGAAAAGATGATCTGAACTTTGAGGGGAAACTTTTTTTTTTTTTAAAGGGACAGGACTCTTGCTTTATTGCTTACTGAACACATTTATCTGCTTCTCTGTGAACAATCACACAAAGCTTTGATCTATTTGCCTTTTATAAACAGCTTGTTTTTCCGAATGCTAATACAGGAATGGTAAATCTTAGGCACTTGTCCCTGTTCTTGTGCACATGGGCTTTATCAAAGTCCCATAAAAGGCTTGGAGCTGACAACTCAGCACTAGAGATAAGAAAAGGATCAACGTGAGCCTTTCTCATAGCTTAATTTATTTTAAATCCTGGATCTATTTACCCAGTGCAGGCCAGTAGCCATTATCCACCTACACCTAGAGAAATTCACCAGCGCTTTAGTGTGGCACCTCTACGAAACTAGTCAGGTATTTATATGTATATGTCGATAATCTTACTACATTCAGGGGCTACGGCCTGAGTTGTGAGTCTGCTGGGTCGAGGGCAGCGGCTCCCTGTAGTGTAAGTTAATAATGAGCGGCTCTCCAGCACTATGTGATGTGGAGGTGAGGTCCTAATCCTCGGCTCGCCCCCACGGGGGAAGGCCTCCACCCGGCCCCTGTTTATCATTGGCGAGAGCTGCGCGGCCGAGGCAGGGGAAGCGCAAGGCACCCGTGCCGCTCACGTCAGACAGGATATCTTCTCCGATGCGCCAGCACTTTAACCCGGCATGTTATTAAAACTCTAATCTGTTAAACATGTCAATGTTAGCACTTTTAGCGTGATTAATAAAGCGAGACATAAAGCGAGACTCCAGAGTGCTGCGCAGGCCTTTCTATTGCCTTGGGTTGTTTTGTTTTTTTGCGTTTCTTTTGTTTGATTTATCTTTTTTTTTCATTTTGGCTTATAAATGGTTTGAATTATCTACTCGCACATACGTAATTCTCCAAACATTTTCTTTTGGTATGCGTCCCACGTCAATTAGCTTTTGAATCTGAAAGGAAACAGAAAATGTATTACCCTGAAAGATAAATATTCGATGCTAACTAAGACATATATCTTCACGGAGCAAACTCGGAAAAAGGTTTCCAAGATGCTAGTATCAAATTGGCTTTATAGAATCTGAAACAGTGTATGTGCTTGCAGAGAAAATAGGGTGATGCACAGCAACGGTACTGAGGCGGAGGGGGAGACTTAAAGGATGTGATTTATCTGAGCTTGATTGCGTGTTAATCGAGGTTACGTGTATTAAGTGGAATCTAATTGGAACAGACACTGGCAGCCTGACAGATCGACATGATGCAGATGGATTGAGAGAGAGAGAGAGAGAGAGAGAGAGAGAGAGGGAGTGAGTGAGAGAAAAAGAGAGAGAAAGCAAGAGAGGGACAGCGGTAAAGCAAATATGAAGCTACTAAAAGGTGTTTTCCGAAAATAAGTACAGGAATTTGTACTTAACCTGTTGGAGTTACACTGAAAGAGAGAAAAACTTCAATAATATAAATCCAACATGAAAATAAAATGTACTTTCTTAATGCAGTTATTGTAAACGATTAATATGTGTGTGGTATTCTAAAGAAATCAAATCAAAATGTAACTTGCAAACAACTTCCTTGACTGATGACATCACTAAGGCCACGAAGGATCAACTTTTCATCATCCAATAACTTCTCAGTGGTCAAAATCTACATTTTTCTGTGAACACAATGAAAGTCCAGTATTGTTTAGGCCCCCATTAACCTTTATAGTATGAGTAAAGACCTTCTTCAAAAAAATTTCTTCTTTTGTGTTCCACAGAAGGAAGAATGTCAGGCATGTATGAAACGATAATGTTTATACAGTACCACTAAGAATTAGAAATGTCACTAATCAGTAATTTGTTTTCTGAGAACCTGGCAAGATCTGTGGCCTTTCTAGGAGAACTACACCACTCCGAGCTGGCATGTGCACTCCACGGCCTCAGTTGCCACAAACATTCATTTATGCTTTATTGGAAACAAGGGGAAAAAATATCCTCCCTTCAAAAAAAGACCCAGCTGCTCCAGTACATCTCACCTCTGGGAGCCAACTGCCCATGTGCACTCAGCTCACCAGCTTTTTCTATCCCAGAAGACAACTGGTTTGAAGGCCCTTGCTTTAAATCTGAGGCATTCACCCTATGACTGAGTGCCCTTTGCAACATTAGTCAGAAAAAAGGCACAAGAGCCACACCTGTTGTGCCAAACAACTGCTCTCTGAAAGGCTACACAATCACGTAACAAATTATACCAACAGAAAAGGAGGGGGGTGAAAAATATCTGTAACCACATGCCAAATGCTGAATGGGAGGAGGTGACTTTAAGGTTTCTCTCTGAAATGAGTGTGTGGACACAAGCCTGTTAACAGACATCGATTCCATCGGGTCTTGGACTCAGAAATGTCATTTGTAGTCATCTTTTATCACAACTGTGTTCAATAACAGGCCTGCGTTATTAACAGCAGCACATACCCGTCGTGGATGACTGTGTCCATTCGCGTCCCTTCATTTTGCACTCGTTCTTGCAAGATAATTACACGACCGATGATGTGAATGATATCATTTTGTGCTGTAATCTCAGATTATTTCACGTGTAGTCAACCCAAAATCTAAAAAAAATAGAACAACAATGAATTGCTTGGTTTTAGAATATGATCATGGTGTAAATAGTTATGGTGAAATTGTAATAAAACAGACTATTGGAGAGCATTTTACAAGAAAATACTACTTAAAAATGTCACGTTTAATTTAATGTGCTACTTGCCGTTTATTTGTAATTATTCATGAAATTTACCAGAAACTGTCAATTCTACACCAAATCCAGATTTTTATGCAGTTTCTGGTCAAAAATAAGTTATTTAGTGACATCTAAACAATTTAAAAATGTTATCCAAAGTGACTTCAGGGTATACATTTGATACATAATTTCTTGCCTTCCCTTGGAATCAAACTCATGACTTTGGTGATGCAAGCTTTACAGGACAAAAAACAATATATCAGAAAGACGTACAGCATTGTTTAGTGAAGACTAGAGAGAATAGACCCTCACCCGTCAACACAAAACGCTTAAATCGCTCTCGACACAGTCCCGTCACAGTGCTGAGACAAGGGACTGAGCTACTCTTCTTCCCCTTTGATTTGATGCATGCTGACTGTTACACTAATGGCATTAATAAGAACAAAATTACTATTTTGAAACACTGACTTTTCATCTTCCTAATCTGTCTGGCCATGTCCCTGCCCCCAGCCCTCCATTATGGGACCTGCGGATGGGTAGCCTTCCCATTACTCGGTATGCCATGCAAATTGATTGCAACATTTTGAGAGGCCAAGAAGACTATGATCATTGAAATTTGACCCTCAGCTATTTTTAAGTGTTTGATTGAGATAGCAACTCATCCAGTTCAGCCCAGATTGGCCAGATAAGATTTCTCTTACTCTGGATATTCTTCTTATGTGTGGCAGGGGCCAGCACAACCGTGCACTAGGCTTGCAAAATCAGGTTTTGCAACAGAAATATGCAAAAATTTAGAACACAAATAAAGAAATATGGATATATATGTATTGTAATGTGCAAGGGGAGGGCTGGTCATGCTCTGCTAAGCTTTGAGCTCTAACATTGAGAGAAATGACACAGTATGATCAAGGACATGAATTGCTCATTGATTTTTAGCGCCAGCTTAACTATCCATTCCAATTGATTTTAGCCCGGCCGGGTTATGCGAGTTATGGCACTTTTAATGCATCTTCTGTATGGCAGCTCACCACTGACAGAGAACAAATTTCGAAGCATACAGAGAGAGAAAAATGTTGATATGTAAAACAACTTGCCAAAACATGTGAGTTGTTTTCTCTTCTTCTATCTTTTCTCTCGCTTCAGCCCTTTCTCACCCAGTTCCTGGTTGGGAAATACGCACATCATAAAAAGTGTACTTCAGTCTCTAATTATTTGGATATGTCAGTATTTTCACCTCAGAAAACCTTTGCTGATTACAAAATACAGGCAAAGTGATATAAGTCTGCTGAAATGTTAATTACAGCACATAGCTGCTCTTTGTGAGTGGGTGAGAAAGCGCAGAACATTCTAGGTGCACAGGAACCAAATAAAACCTTTACTGCCTCAACATGCACACCACATACAGTATACATTTCAGGCTGAGAATATACAGTGCCTGCTTACCAGAAGTGAATCAAGTTTCCACCAAACACGTATATGTGGTCAAAACTTACATGAAAATGCAAAATATTCCACATTTAACTTTTTTTTTTTCTTCTGTGCAAATTTACTATGAACCCAAACAAAAATCAATCTATTATTCTCAGTCAAAATCACGAAATAAATTTAATTTAGAGGATAATTCCTAATGTATCTCTTCTCTATTAGTGGTATTATATCATTTGCATCAATTATTAATTAAGCCTGGGTTTAGTGAAATAAGAGATAATGTGAGACATGCGATCCAATAGATGGGCTAAATGTCATCTGTCACAGAGAAACACGTTAAAATAGAGGCTCACTTTCCTGCGCGGAATCGGCTTTCACCCTAGGGATAGGAGATTTCTTTTACTTCTGCAAAATACTGCTTTCAAATTTCATAAAGTCTATTACTGCACACTCATTTCAGCCCTATTGGTTCAAGTACCTATTTAGTTTGAAGGACATTTCGTTCTGTTTTCAAGTAGGGTCAGATTGCAGACCGAACTGAAACCCTAAATTTCAGAACTAACATCTTCCCTTGTCTCACCCCACCTGAGACATCATATCTTTTCAATTCCCATATGAAGCAAGTGGCCTCATGAGACAGATTTAATGCAGATTTCAGAACAAATGGGACGTGGCCAGTGCCTTTCAAGCACGGTAAGTGAAAGTAGCCACCAGCGCTGCGTCTATAAGAGTGTCAGAGTGTGTGGGTCAGGATGAAAGACAGGCTCCCTGTTAAAGCTGCGAGAGCTTTCAGCCATACGCTTGTTTCTCTTGGCCTCATTCATGCTGCGCCCGATGAGAGCAAACTGCACATTGATTCATTTAATGGGGAACATGCTTTAAATGTGCTGTATATGATGTCAGTGAATACAGAAGTTAGATAAAACCGACAAAACCTTGATTCGGAAATACTGGGGAACATCAAGCAATAGAAGTCCATGTGTGTGTGCAGAACAGTACTGCAAATATACTCTTAAAATATTTGCGATGCTTGAATATATCTAAGACATTATCCCCCGGTTTCAGAGACAAGACTTAAGCTAGTCCTAGACTAAAATGCATGTTTGAGCTGTTTCAACTGAAAGTAACTTGCACTGACATATCTTAAAATATGCCAGTGTTATTGTTTTGTCTCAAGATGTACACCAATAATGTTTTTTTCTAGGGTACGTTTATAAAAGCTACTTAAATACCCTAATTGAACTAAGGCCTAATCCTGGCTTAGTCTAAGCCTTGTCTGTAAAACTGGGCCTATATCTTCCTTTTTTTATTTTTTTATTAATTATTTAAACATATTTAATAACGGTGTACAAGCCCACACCACAACTATGGCCTTTCTACCGCTCTGTTCTTTAACAGGCACACACACCTTTTCTGAAAACACAAACAAACAAAAAACTAAAAAACATGAACACCCTCCAGCATTATTGACGACGTGATAATTCTTATTTGAAAAAGCGACTTTGGGCTTGTGCGTGTGCTTTGCATGACAGCATAATTAAAATATTCCACTTTTCCTGTTGATTCACTCTATTTGTGCACAGCAATGATAGAGCTTGAAAACCGTCTGCCAGTTATAACAGCAATGAGACACGTCATGGAAAACTTTATGATCTCATGTTCCTGTTAATCACGGTTTGAAAAAAGTGAAGTCCTTCACTCGTATTTACCTAAACCAGCTCACTTTGTGTAGCATTATTTTATGGGTTTGTTGTTCTAGCGAGAGGTATTAAAACTTTGCATTCTTTCCCAAGGTCAGCTGCTGGCATGACACAGACAATATTTGCTTATGGGGCTTTTCAGGTCAGTTCTATTATATTTACGTCAAATAATTTTTGATAAGGGATGTAAAAGACCTATAAAACTGTACCATAAATGGGAGAGGTGTAGTTGAGAAAAAAAAAAAAGTACAAAAGATCAACAGGTTTGTTTTTTTCTTTTCCTATTTTTAATCTTTGACACGTTGACATTTTTCTACTGAACCTTGCTGATCAACGCACCACAACTAGGCCAACAAAGTGGGCACCAGCTCTTGTTTCTGCCCAAAGTACCTGTCTCTTATCTCTACAGCTCCATAATCACTTAACAAAGACTTGGGCATTTGCACAAATTAAAACATCAATAATGCACGAGTGCTTTTCAGTTTCTGCCACACACACCCCAGTGCTGGGGCAGCAGCACTCTCTCAAAATGTGCCACACTCTCGCCCCGAAAGACCTCAAATCCAGTACCAACCCTTGACTCGGGAGGGGCAAATAAACGCCATAGATGATTAGGGGAGGGCTTATTTTTTAAGAATGAGGGAAAGTGGCGCTTCAGTGTAAACAGCCAACACCCTTGAGTGGCGTACTTCCATAAACAACATCACCACGGCATGGCCACCGTTTGTCATTAGCGGTCTCAATGCGAACACAGACACAGCTTTAATTCAGGCCTGGGATTCTGCTCTATCTTTACATATCTAAATCGGCAAAGGCAAGTCTCTTATTTACAGGGATGAGAGCAACCAAACCATCATAGTGAGATGAAATATTGCATGTTAAATATGCATAAAAGAGGTCAAAACAAGTCCACTATGGGAGAAAAGGAAGAGAGGAAGGGTGGAGGAGAAAACATTAAAACTTAAACGGTCCGAAGACGGAGTCAGGAGGTGTTCCGTACGAGACGGTCCGTTAGGACATGAATCTTGTTCGCCGTCTTCACATATTATCCACATACCTCCAGGCATGTATAGTCTATACCTTAAATAGGAGATAACCATTCAAATACTGCAGGATTTGTAATGTGTGCGCTTGAGCCAAATGTACATGTTTGTGAACATTACACACATTGGCAAATTCCTTCTACGGGCAAAAAGATGTCAAAGGCAAACTAACTCGTAGAGATTCACACACACAGGCTTTTAAGCTGAGGTATTACAATTAAGTTGCTTTATTTTTCCTAACTATAATATTTTATCTTTTTTTTCTAAACAGATTATTTCATGTTCAGAGCTAGTTTATCATTATTCCATAGTTTTTTTCTCTCTCTTCCCGTTACCCTTGCAAACAATCCCCTTGTTAGCAAACTGTTAAGACAGGCGCTTGGTACACAAATTGCGCTCGACCAAGCGAATTTGTTTTGCAAGGATGACCTGTTTAATCATCTCATTTTCTTTTGCGGACGTTTATTCATCTGGTTTCCACGGTTACGGAGAACATTAAGGGGCTACAGTAATAAGGCTGGAGAGTCAAACAGGTAATAAAAAAATTAACGCCATTTTCCAGCAGCCGAGGACGGTCTCTGAAATGAATCAGGGGAGAGGGGAGCGCACACGCAGGTGAAAAGGGGCCTCCAATATTTCCAAACAATTAAGGGCCTGGCAGATTATTTCACTCTGTAGAGAAGCTCAGATGGCCGTCCAATGGACACGACACCTTCAGAACAATCAGTGCTCTGCTGTTTTAAAGTCATAATGTTCCCTTATTTATCATGATTACTTATCAAGACTATCAAAACCATCTGAATTACGATTATTAAAATTTCTTTCCTCCTTTGTAAGATAAGATTACTGTCAATTGCAGAATACAGTTAAAGAGTCATGTTGTAAAACTATAGATGAAATATATATGTAAATATATTTTTTTGCAGATTGCTATAAACACAATGTTAAAATACAATTTTGGGAATTATTTTTAAAAAATATATTTAAAGCCTTCAGAAGGTAATGTCTCTCTCTCTCTCTCTCTCTCTCTCACCCTCAACTTTGACAAATGTTGCCCCTTTGTACCAACCAATGAGTCTGACTATAAGCCAAATATAGAAAATTCCGGCACAATAGGCAGGACAGGTGTTGGAACCCCTCTGAAAGGGTCTGAGCTCAGTATGTGAGACTAACAAAATCCAAATATGGTATTCAAGGATAGCAGAGTACAGGCAAAATAAACAAGCCATTAGCATTTTCTATCTCTCCCCTACCTTGCCTTATGCTTTCAGACAATCCGCACATACCAGGGATCTACACCACAGATTGCATAATGTAAGGTATAAAAGAGAAAAAAAGTTGCAAAAAAGTCTGGGCAGACTTGAACAGGTATTTTCATTCTATTTCTGCTGGTTGTGCAAGCTGTAACATGGCATTTGTCATGGTCTACGCAGTGCTGGAAAATATCTAAATCATGCTGGAACACTATTTAATGAAGGCTGCCTTCAACAACCCAACATGCCCTTTCATTCATAGTGTGTATGAATAGATTCATAGGACATAAAATTGCACAAATAATAGCACACAAGCCCAGTGTCAGGTGACTTGTTTGCCACATAGCTTGTACAGAGTTTGACTCATTTCATAAGTTGGTTGTTCCAAAAATATACATTAGCCACAAAAGGTGTTTAACACTTTAACACTTAACACTTTAAATTTGTGAATGTGAAATTCATTAGGATAACAACATATCAAACAAATCATGCTAGAGCTTTTCTATGAACTAACTTTGCAGAAAACGTTTTGCAATTACTATTAACAAACTAGTTTCAGGGTGATTTTTAGTCAGTGTATGAAGTCAGTTCCCCTCATGTGTTTCCTAGCAAAGTAATTACAAGTGTAGATCATTAATTTATGGACATAAGAAGTGTCCAAAAACCTTGTCTTAATTTTGAACAATATATAAACATTTTGCTTGAAAAGAGTGCTTATGCTATCTATAAATAAATGCCACTTTTCAGTGCTTTGATATAAGTGTGTGTGTGTATATTGGTTTAATGTTTCGTTATCTAAGGCAAAGACAATTTGAAGTGTGTATAAAATGTCCAAATACTTTTTGGGGCCACTGTATATAAAAGAAATAAAACCTAATAAAATATATTTATATATATATATATATATATATATATATATATATATATTATGACATAAAAACAAAGTAAAAAATAAAAATAAAATAAACAACAAATAAAATAAAATTAAAAATTAAAAAAATTTATTAGCTCTCTGTCTTGTTAGAATTCAAGTTGAAGTCATTTAAGAATGCCAAATCCACACCTGTTATCTAATGTGGAAAAGTGGGAAGCCGGTTTCTCATACAGAATAGGGGTATGAACTAAAGAGACACCTTAGCCTCCCCCCTTTCCTCTTGACAAAAGTCTGGGGCCGGAGCAGAACAGCCTTGAGTACCAAAACTCCTCTTGTAAAGACAGAAACCCCAAAAGAGGACACACAGAAGAGTCTGAAAAAGCTCTAAGCTTAGCCATGAGACTGCCAACTGCTCTGTTAACAGCCTCTTAACAGGTGTTGGTCCAAGAACCATGTAATCCTATCAAGTTACGGAGTTAAAAAAAAAAAATTCAGTCAAACAGCAAACTCCTGAGCCCCCTTTTGCTCTCTCTTGTTCTCCCTCTCCGCTCGGTTTAGTGTGTAGGCTGTGACAGAACGCAACAGCTGGGCTTCAGATTTATCATGTACAGACTGTAATTATTGCTGCTGCTGCCTGCTACTGACCCAAGTGAATAGAATGTCACAGGCAAAAGCACACACAACCAGAGGATTCACGGCAGGGGAGGTTTCGAACGCAAGCACCCCTGTTTGCAGTCAATTACCAGAGAGGACAGGATATCAGCTCTGTGGCTCTCTAATGCAAACAATCTCTGAGGAAAAAAGGCAACAGCAGAGACGTTCATTTCTCTTGCTTATCACTGGGAGAATAAAAATAAAAAAAATACGAGGACTGTCTTTCGGGGGGGGGGGGGGGGGCAAATAAGTGAATGTTTTTATGACTGATTAGACGAGGGGGAACTTGCTAATTCCACATGATAAACTTCAAGAGATTAATGTTACATGCACACAGTATAAAGATTTCACATAAGACCACCGGAAAAGCAATGCTCTAATCTTATCGTCCGCCCCACCACATGTGACCTCTCTGTTTGGGTCTGAGATAAGGAGCTAAAGACTGCTAGCGCACAGACAAACCATCCATCAGCTCGGGCCAATCGGTCCCTTAACTGCAATCCAGCCGATGTTCTCTGCTCCTGCCAGACTAAAGGAACTCGTCAGAGTGGCTGAAGCCTGTAGCGTGCACTCAGCCGTCAAGAGCGGGTCGCGGTAGTCTCTCTAACAACCCTGCCTGAAACCTGCCTACAGGGTTGTTCACACCTTAAAGACCCCTGCCACATTTAAAAGGATTAGTCGCCACATTTTGTACCGGCTTAATCTTCCTTTCAGACGGCATAATAAGGGAGCGCCGATAAGCGGAGCATGCAAATTTCATTCGAGGCCATTGGAGCTCAAGCTTTCAGACAAACAGACTAAAGTCTTCCACACTGTGCTAATTGCTTCTTCATATTCTTCTTTTCCCCTCTTATATGCCGTATCAGCTGCCGCAGATTATTTGTCTCCCCCACTTTGCATGAAATTAGAATTTCATGTGGAAGATCATAAACGTGAAATGAAGCCATTCTGCGAGGCCCTACACATAGAAGAGGAAGACCATCTTTCCACAACTTTTGCAACCAGATGTGCCACAACACAAAAAATCAATGTTTTCTTTGCGCAGAGGGGGAAAAAACGGATCATGAAATTTTCAATCGTGTGGCACATTTGTTGCAAAAAGTGAGGTAGATGGCAGGAGATACTGTAGCAGCACTATGAGAGGCTTTTTTTCTGAGATGCAAAACTTAAACCACAAGACCTGTGAAGCACCAATACCTTTAAAGTAATACATTTTTTTCTCTCTCTTTGTACAGTTCACTTTTGTTTTACTGAAAATGACATCTCACATAAACTTATGTTTATAACTGAATTTGCTTACAGTCAGGGAAATTACGTTCTGGGAAATAATATCATTACTCAAATAATATTCCAGCTCATTCACAAAGACATAATACTGTGATATATTTGTTTACATTCATATGGGAAAATGTATCTAGTATTTTCCTATTTAAATAACTATAATTTACTAATAATTTATATTTAATATATGATCATTTATATAATTGTACAACAAAAACAGCATATTTTAAGAATATTATGGATATTTGTCATTAATCTATTATTCCACAACTTTTCTAGCACAGTATCAATTAGAACATTACTGTGTATAAGTGACAGAAAGGTTTTGAAGTTTTAATTAGGGTCTGGTGTCTGCATGAATGCACAGGCGGAGAGGAGAGGGGAAGGGAAGAGAGAACTCATAAGCATTACGTTCACATGCCTGGAGATTGATCCGTTCCTGTATTAGCCTCCGTTATCGTTTGCCCGACTGTGAGCTAGGGGGACTGCTGGGGTATTAGGATGACAAAGTTCATGGAGTTTGATGGTGGGGGGCCGGGGACTGATCGGGACTCAGTCGCCCTCTCTCTGTCTTTGCTAGCCTTTCTTTTGTTTACAACACAAACATGTATGAAATGAAACAAAAAAAAAAGCAAGTAAATCTACTATAGTAGTTCAATCTTAATTGTACTGATTATCATAAATTATATTTACATAAACTATAGTATTTATTTTAATTTTGGGTAATTAACTTGATGCATTTTGTGTAAAAAATACTATATGATATATATGAATACAAAATTTAAATAAATACAGCTACATGTAAATAATTACATTTTATGTCATATTTTAATTTTTTTTTAAACTAATGATAAAAAAGCCTACAAATTATATATATATATATATATATATATATATATATATATATATATAAAAGTCAGTTTCAAATGACTTATGCTGTACAAAACGCATTTCAGATGTCCTTCTAAAAAGAGCTCACTTTTCTTCTATGTGATCTGTGTGTGTCATCAATTATAGATTAGAATTTAAAGAATATGCATGAGTTGACATGGCAACACTGATCACCCCTTCACTAAAGAGCGCTCTTGCCTCTCTCAGCAGTCGGGTGTGCCAGGGGGTCCCTCAGGAAAAATAAGCATAAAAGGGGTTAAATGTGATGCCTAGCATCCTCTCCCCCTTTAATGTCCCCCCTTCCAAATGTACTTCAAAACTCTGTTAATCTGCGGCACACAACATTCCCATTAGCATAGCCCAGCCCCCTCATAAAAATTCCAGCTAGTTTAATTAAAAAATGTAAATTTACTGTCATCCGAAGAGCTGCAGAATTAGGACAGCAACAGCCTTTTTTATTGCTTAAGACATCAAATTGATTCGGTTGTTGCTAAATTGTGATAAAGGTTATTGAGGGCTGCAGACCTTGGGTTGATTTTTCCTCCTCATTTGATCCTATTTTGCAGATGAGTGGTAAAGGTGCTCAAAGTGGACAGAGGCTAAAACTGTTTTCACTCGCACAGGAGAAAAAAAAAGCTTGAGGAGTAATAAAGTAACTCCAGTCATCTGAAGAGAGAGCACACAGCAAAATGACAATGATTTTAAAATCTCGGGTATGTTTCATTTAGAATAAGAATAAAACAGCAAGCAAAATTTGATTCTGTTTCTGAAAAGTGAAAAGTTTCTGATAAATACGACATTATAAAAAGTCACTTCTGAATGCTCTTTAAAAACTTAATTCATCTTTCATCATTTATCTTTTAGAACAAACACTGTTCATTAGTGTCAAAAAAAAAAAAAAAAAATCTTTCTTGCCTGAGGGCAACAAGACATGAAGATATCACATCAAAAACTCACTAAAATTATCGATTGAATTTTCAGCTATGACAAAACCTACTTTTTAAAATTCACTGATGTATGTGTGTATTTATTTTCCAAGCTAAAAAACAAATAGAGCGTGGTTATTGACTAGCTAAATATCCAGTCCTATTTCAAAAAAAAAAGAAAAAAGATATATATATTTTTTTTAATTAAATGATAAAATATCTATTTTTAAAATAAACACATGGCAGATACACACCACAATATATCATCAAAGAAGTGTCAAAGTGACGTCTAAAACTTTACCTAAACAGCATGAAGTAAAACACACCAAAAGCCAAACAAACAAGTGTGTGAATAAACTATACTTCTGGCCTAAATTAAAACTATATAAAAAAAATAATTTCCAGGAACACTATTTGAGACTAAACTGAAATAGAAATTCAACAAACTCAAACCACACAACACAAACTAACTATGCTAGAACAACAGTGTTTTTAATATTAATTTTATAACAATATATAAAGCTCCCAAAGCCAGATTATTTTGTGAGGAAATTAGGAAACCGGATGGGATGGTATGACTGATATCAATTTCATAATATTCCCTAAATGAAGGAACGAGGAAAAAAGGAGAGGGATATCATTTGTTCTGTGTGCCCTTACATGTGTCAAAACAATGTTACTACAGCATTTTGTTTATTCAGTCCCCTTGGCAACAAACCCCTAGGCCACACCAGTCACTTCACTGATATTTTTACATGCCTATGTATGTTTATGCCACATCGGTGTGTCCATAATATAATATCGGCATCGACAAAAAAAATCCCCTGCACTCAGACAAACAGGACGGCTTTAATAAACACAGATATATGAGTTCCAAACATCGCTGAACGCCTGTAGGTAAGAGTGATATGCTGTATCTAAATAACAGAGCAAATAAACTCGACCACTTCCAGGTTTAAAATGAAAGTAGTCTACTTAAATTCTTCCCCTCCTGAGAGGCATGAGTAAAGTGAGAAAAGAAAACACAGGACTCAGGGACAGAGTGATCGTATTAAACACTGCCATCTTCTCGGGGCTTGTCACACAGTTATAAATAAAGGTACAGTAAACTCACAGCGACAGTCCACGGCATTTAAAACAAGATCAACTTCCCTGTTCAGGGCATATTTTACATTAAAACACTCACCTATGGACTCACACACACACATACAGAGAGGTTAGAGAAGAGGGTCACTTACCATATTCAGGGTAGTCGAAGTTAAATCCTGTCAAGCATGTAACTTTCATAATATTACTGAACTCTGTTTGAAAATCATCAGATGTAAGCTGGTCTGTGAGAAAAGCAAAACTAAAAGAAGTTGACAATAAAAGCCTTTTTTGCTCTCAATCATGTACTAAACTCCTTGACATGTAATCTGTCAATAGTTTGTAGCAGAGATAATGCCGGCTGCCACGAGTGAGGTTGATTGGCAGCTTGGCTTGGCCCCTCCCTCCTGTGGTTTGACGGGGGGTAGGTGAGAGAATACAGAGCCGGCCCCTTCCTTGCCTGCTCCTCCTGCCTCTCTCTCTCTTTCTCTCTCTCTCTCTCTCTCTCTTGGTCTACGGTTCTGCTCCTGTACACACGCACACACACCAAGCAGTTGCCGATGTCTGAATAGGCAGATAGGAAATTACAGCAGTGGAGGAACCTGAGCACACTTTTTTCCTCCCCTTAGTGGGCTGGCCTTCCCATCTTTGGGCTCTTCTAGCCTTTCAAGTCTCTCGGGGAGGAGCCTTCCACGATTCCATGAAAATGAGGAGGGAGGGAAAACTCAAAGGCTCAGAGAAAATATCAAGCTCATTAGATATATCAGTCGGACATTTTTGCATGTGATTCTGATGATAACAGCACGCCCGTTTTAAAATGAACAAAGTGTTCTGTTTTTTTTTTTTTTGTTGTTAATCTCACATTGTGGGAAAGACCCTCGCTGATCTACTGTACATTTGACTATCGCAGTTAATTTTATGAGTGTTATTTACTGAAAACAGGAAGTTTGTGGAATATTGCAAAAAAAAAAAAGCATACCAGTGAAATTCATGTAATACGAGGGCGGTTACATAAAAAAATTACAAAAAAAGGACAGTATAAGTTACATTTTATTGCATATTTTAAAGTTGTCTCATAAAAAAAAAAAAAAAAAAACAGACATCAGTTATTGAACAGCGCTCACATGGTGAAGTAACCTTATCCTCGGAACAGTTGGTTGTATATTACGAGGAAGGGAAAAAACCTACATGTCCCATCCCCCGTTCCCTTTTTCTCCCTCCCTTTTTCCCTCCTTCTCTTCTTCATTCATCTTTGCCTGCTCTCTATGTGCTTGTCCCCCTGATAAGGTATCAGTTTTCATTGTAATTTCAGGTGAAATGATAAACGGCAGCCGTTACCAGGTGACAATGAATACTTTATAAGACAAAGCCCTTATTTGCCTGGCAGTTTCTTCCGCTGTGGCATGCAAAAGCGCACCCGGACAGCATTTTTTCATCATATTTTCTATCTAAACACAGTCAACTTTGGAAATATTTCCATTTGCAACTTGAACCGCAAATGATATGAGTAAACACCAGGCAGGAAGCACCAAGTTTTGGCCAAAACAAAATGAGCTTAATTTCTTGAAAGCACTCACAAATAGGACCAATGAAAAGGGGAAATGCATATTCTGAGTACTGTCTCATAACTGTGAGAAATGAGTCAATCCCAAGTTCCTGTTTGCTAACTGCTACATCTCATTTGTGAGCATAAAACAGGTTTTGGTTGATTTAGTGATTACACAGATGAGTCATAAAGCAACAATGGCAAAATGTTCCCACCTTAAACTCATTAATCCAGAAGGGAAGAGCCAGTCAGTCATCAAATATCTTCAAGACATTCCAGAGAAAACCCTAAACATCAAAATATCAGCAGATGCACCACGCCTATCGGCCTCTGCCAACTTCACAAAAGTTTTGCAACAAAACAGCATAATGCCACCTTTATGCACAGGACATTTTTGAATTAGTACAGCAACACGTGTCGAGCGCTTTCAAAGCACTGACTGACACCGTAACAAGACGCGCAACGAGACGCACACCGATCGAGCGGAACGCTTTGTACGGTAGGCAACGGCCAGTGGTCGCAGATCATTTTTCTTTTCGCTGCCATTTCTGTTTCTCGGAGAGGAGCTGAATGGCGTTTGATGTGGCCCATTATGATGGTATGCTCAGGGCATGGGGGTGAACGGGGAGGGGGGACTGTGACATGGCAGGGCTGCATCCGTCAAAGGGATGCAGGGGCCAGACGTTTAGCTGCCCCTGACCGCGCACTCCAGGAGGGGCTGGTCTGATGGCCGCCCGCTCCAAGCACCTCGCTCCGCTGGGACAAAAGCCAGCGCCCAGTTGAAAGATGTGAATTGAGGGGCTTTTGTGCCTAAGGCCCGGGGCCATGCGGAGTGAGAAAACTGACCTTTGCTGGGAGTTAGATTGTGTTTGAACCCTCTCGCTGTCTCAGCCAGTGGGACGGCGCAGACCGAGTGGACAACTGTGAAGTGGAGGGCGTCACAAAAAAGAAAACAAAATAAAAAAGAGGGAGCATCATCACCACTGCCATCATCATCATCATCTCTCTGGCCTGAAAAAGAAGCTTTCCCACAGAGGTTTAAAATAGAGCTTTTTTCCCCTCTCAAATCTCAATTGTGAAATTGACAGGAAATTGAATATGACAAATCTGGAGTCTGCTGCAGTGGCTTGAAAAGAAGGCCTGAGAAAGCATTTGCCCTTGTATTGTTCTAGCGAAGCCTGTGATGTTGGATATTATTCCCCCTCACGTCTATTTGGATAGCATTATATATTTATTTTTCTGGGGGCGAATGTATTGCATACCAAAATGTGAGCGTATCTCCAAAAGGAGCGGTCAGAAGTTACTTATCATAAACTAATTGGCCGACTTGTGGCGGTGATCTTTATAATGAAAATATCTTTATTAAATTAGCCTATCATCGTTTTGCAAACAAATGAAAATGTGCCTGGAAATAAAGGTTAAACATGTTCCTGTGATCTAAGGAGCAAAAAAAAAAAAAGGTGCACATCTATCTGGTGGTAGGCTGAAATGTCCAGTTCACTTAAAAAACATTACTTAAAAGTACAAACATTTGTCTTGACGCAGCTTTCATCCCCTGCCTCCTATCATTACATTTCAGTATCTCTCCCGGATGCAGACAGTCATAATGTAATCTTCCTAATTTTGCTCTCTCGCAATCTGGTTTTAAAAGGGAATGAGAGAAAGGGCCACATTTCTGAAGGCCCTGACCATAATCATTTTAGACAGATAGCTTCTCCCATCGCAGATGAGCAAATATTTGTAAACTAGCTATCTAATGGAAAATTATAGTGAAATTAGAGCGAAATTCACGACAGAGAAATCTGATTACCTCTAATTTTATTATGCCATCTTAGCCCACACAGCATATTTTTGTAGAGTTTTTTTCCATAAATACCTATGCCAGGGGTCCCGGTAATCAAATAAAATTGAAATTCATCTCCCCATTAAATTCAATTAGATGCAATTTCAAAAGCCTATCAAAGATTTTAATTACTAAATTATAAAAGTCTCTAAAGCCAAATTGGGGAAGAAAAAAGTACATCCCTGCATTGGAGGGGGGCAGGAACGTAAATATAAATAAATAAATGAGACTCGAAATAAAACCAGCAGAGGAAATTGTCGATCCAAAAAAGATACCCGACAGAAAATAAAATTAACCGAGCAGAGGCCTTATTCAGCGGCTCTGGGTGGAAGAGTGACGTGCGGCCAGGACGGAGGACTCCTGGACCAGAGGAAATGAACTTAGCTGAGGTACGCTCTGCTTCTAAACGTCTGCCCTCCGAGTTATTACGCCATAATTGACTAATTGACACCTTAATTTCATTTATGGGCTCCTGCATTGAGGAGTCAACCTCTGGGTATGGAGGTGGTCCAGGAAGAGAGCAGCGAGCCAGTATCCTGTGTGCAGGTGGATCCGAGCCCTGTTCTCCCCCCTAGATGCCATGATCATGAGTACGATAATTAAATGGCAAAGAGAAACATATTGACTGAGCAAATGCTTGCGGAATACGCTAAAATCCTCCGTACCTGCTAACGATGACAGCTGTGGGGGTTCAGTCGTGCGTGCGCAACCAATATCCTTGCAACTTGCCTCATTGGGCATCAATTTGTTTCCCTGCGATAATTCTTTTTGCTGGAATACGTGATAAAGGCTGTTTTTCTAGGTGATGTGAAATGCGCCTTTTAAATTATGTTTACCCACTGAAAGCTCGATATATCATAACACAAATTTATAAACAGTAAATTTGCGTCGAACTTACGGATGAATGGGTTTCAGCACGGTGTGCCGTAATGCGAAAGGGCTTACTCTTTTAAAGTGACATCAAACGCTGCTGCTACCTTTCCACAAAAGTGCTCACAATGGGACAGTAGAGGGGTCTCGGGTCACCTACTAGGCCCGTTTCCCAGCCACCCCCTACTCCACACCAATGGGCGTCTAAAACAACAGCACAGCAGCCTGGGAGGACTACAAAGCTCTGTATGAAAGGACACCTGCTGTCTTTATTCACTTAACGCTCTTTAACTGCTCCCTGTGTTTGTTTAAAAGCCATATCCTAAAAAGACAACCTTCAGGCACTGGATTGGGCAATGATGAATTAGATAAATATTGGCATTAATTGTTGCTAGACAAACATCTTGCCGTCTGAGAGAGAGAGAGAGAGAGAGAGAGAGAGAGAGCGTGGGTGTGGGGGAGTGCAGCTTCTGGAAGACTCTGCCCGATGCCGAGCTGGGATCCGATAGAAGAGGCTCGGTAAATATTACTAAACTGAAACTTTAATCTGCTTTTTTTCCACACTCAAGCTGGCTGGGTATTAAAGCTAATCTTTTTTGTGTGTCATATGGTGGGAGATATGGATGGAGCTAATTTTTAGAGACAAATCTGATATTTGTCAACTGGTTGAAAAAACCTGGGGATTTTCCACTAATCCTCCCACGGATGTGAAGGCGCGTTAACAGCAAAATGCAGATGGTGTAGAGCTCCCAGCACCCAGTCCAGACCTGAGTTAGTCCCGAAACGACTAACTGCAACCTGTGCTAATACCCTGAGAGTGCCGCTCTCAGCTAGTTAGAAAAGCAGCTAGCGTGTTTCTACGCTGCACTTTTCTTGCTGTTTATTCTCTATTATTCCCTCACTGTTTGCCTGGCTACTTCCTCTGTAATTATTAAAAATTCAACACTGACCTAACTTTACAACTCTTTCTTTTTCTAATATGGAGACAAGGAAAAATTTTTAATTTAAAATGTAGCATAAATCTTTAAGGACGCCAACTACAAACCCACTGGGTAATTTTCTTGTTTACCTTTCCAAATGAAGCTCTTTCCTTTTCTCTGCAGACTTTACAGAAAAAAGAAAGTTGTTTCAGAAGCAGACCAAAATTTTGATTAAAGACTACAAAGCAATAAATTGTTCTCAAGAAGATGAGGAACATATTAAAAACCCATACAAGAAAAAAATTTGACCAAAATATATTTCAAACACACTGTAAAAAAAAAAAAAAATGATATGATATGATATGATCAATAAGTTATGACAACATATATTTTACATTGCTTCAACTCATCAAAATAGGTTAAGCAATTTTCAACTTTTTTTTCAACTCATTTTTAAGTCAGTTTAATGTAACATTCAAGTTGATTGTACTTAAAAATTTAAGGCAGCAACTTTTTTTTACAGTGTATATGCTAAATATATGATGCAAATATATATTTATGCAACTATATTTTAAAATCTATATGTATTATATTTTTGATTTTATAATTTATAGTTACTAAAATATATATTTACATTTATGCACTTAGCATGTATGCATATAAATATATCTATATATTAAATATAAAATTATAAATATACATGAAATTAGATTAGATAGATAGATAGATAGATAGATAGAGAGATAGATACGAAATGGTATGTTTTGCTGTAATGGTGTACAGTGTGGCCATGTATTTGTGCTCCAAACAGAAGAGGTTAAAATGCAGTCCACTAAAAAGGCAGTTCAGTATCGACATCAATGAAGCACTAAAAAGAACAATCTACAAATAGGAAATGAGCCTTTAATTCTCTATTTAAGGAACAGTGCCAACATGGCAGTTCACATAAAGAAAAGGGTTTTTAAGAAGTTAAACACTACCCTCCCTCAGATGAGAGGCCCCTTATGAACAACTGTGTGAAAAAAGAAGAACAAAAATGATCATCATCAGCTGGACAGACAGATCTGAGCAAATGTATAAGACAAGAAGCCTGTCACTCCACCAGGCAGGCTATACTACTAGACTATACTACTTTTCTCCACTTACACAATGTTAATATAGTTTAAGTCGACTAAAACCAAGCAATCCAAGCCTTTCACTTTGACCACAAACATGCATTAACAAACTCTAACCTTCAATATTTGAAAGAAGCTGCATGGACAGGCACAAATGTTCTGCTAAACGTATTAATCTTCCGTACACTTTGTCAGCATGTTAGTGTTTTATTCAACAGTTTTATTTTACTGTATGGCATAGGTTAGCTTGTAATAGAATTACTTATTTGCTGCTTTAAAGAAACCCAACAAGTTGGATAAATCTAAATTTGAAAATAAAAGCTTGGTAGAGTTGATTTATGTAACACAAATGCTTGTTGAAAGTAGCAAGCACAGCTGACATCTATTGATCAGTCCCACTGTGAGCTAAGGAGCTGAAAAAGTTTATATTATAGGCACAGTGAAATTCAGCATTTTTTTAACCTTCAGAGATGCTTTGCATTTGTCTATAAAATAAATAAATATATAAATGCCGACAAGAGGGGGAAAAAAAAAATCACTAAAGCTCTTTTGGTGTAATTGGCTGAACAGCAAGGGCAGCAGAAAATTTACAGGCAGACGACAGTGTGAAGGGGACTCGGTCACTGCATGAAAGCAAGCCCTTAGCACTGGCTGCTGCGCTTTAGACTGGACTTTAGCCATTGGCTTGGCACTGACATCATCCAACGCTGTTCACCTATACTAGATGGAAATCATTACAGACTAACAACATGCAGTCTGAATAGGTTTTAAAGGTACAGTTCACCTCCCAAAAGTAAAAAAGTTACTGTCATTCTAAACCCACATTACTTTCTTTAACCGTGGAACAGACAAAAAACGTAAAACAAGCAGCACCTCAGAATATATATAAATATATTCCAAGTCTTCTGAAACCATCTAATATACACTACCATATATATACTGCATATATATTTTTAAAGAAATTAATGCTTTTATTCATCAAGGATGTTTCTTGAGCACCAAATCAGCATATTAGAATGATTTCTGACAGATCATGAGATCGGAGTAATGATGAATACTTTGAACAGTTACTTTAAACTGTAATAATATTTCACAATATTACTGTTTCTATTGTATTTTTGATTAAATAAATGCAACCTTTGTGAGCATAAGAGACAGGTTAACAAATGTAAATATTAAAAACTTAAAACTCTTGAAACACTAGGGTTTTTTATTTTTTTATTTTTACATTGCATGGAAAAAAGGCGATCAGCACTTTATTAAAAACAACTTTTGTAAAAAAACAAAACAAAAAAACAAAAACAAAACTCAAACTGGTTTGGAAGCACATGAGGGTGAGTAAATAATGACAGAATTTTCATTTTGGTGTGACAGTCCCAATCCAGTCAAACTCTACTGGAGGTCAATAGTGGAAGTAAAGCTTTCATGGGCGGCCCAAAATTGGCCTGACTTGTAACAGTGGTGCCTCTTTCAACACCAGCCTTCTTGAGAGGATAGAGAGGATAACACTTAAAACCTTGCGGCTTTATCTCACCCGCTGATTTTCCATAAAATGCCAGGCCAGGGAACCAGGCCATGTGACCGCCATGTAGGTCAGGCAAACGGGGGTAGAGCGGTGGGTGGCGGTGGGGCTTGCAGAGGGAGGGAGTTTTCGATGGAACTGTTGAAAATAGCATGCAGTAAACAGATTAGATCAATAAGGATTGTTGCTATATCTGTCTTTGAATACTACCCAGAGAGAGGATAACAGAGAAAAAGAGAGATGGGGGGAGAAGAGGAAAAAAAAAAAAAAAAGACAGGAAGAGAGATGAACAGGCCGTTTTGTTTAAACAAAGTTATAAGGTCATAAAATGTTTGGGTGGAGCAAATCAAACAACCGACTGCATGTGGATTACGCCTGAATTTACCAAGTGTGAGAAATATGCGTATATGTATACTCGCCTAGCATGCTGTTAGTTTTGACCCGAAGGAGAACCTGAGACACAAGTGAAGAGTTTAAGCCCGCAATAGCTGACAGCTGGTTTGGGCAAAGCCAGGAAATATGACACTGTGTGTCAGTTGCTGAAAAAAATGTTGAAAATGGCAGCTCTCAGCTAAAACTGCAAATCTGAGGATGGGTTAGGAACATACAACACTAGTACGTTTGACAACGCAGTTAAAATATATACGAAAACCGGAGCGGTGCTGACCGCTTTGCGCAATTTATCAGACGATAATTGATATTAATGTAGAAGGGGCCTGTCAGCCAGCACAGGCTGGAGTAATGAATAGGTTCCTCTAATGTACTCACTCCCAGACCCTTCAAAACTTCTCAATGTTTCATTTTTTTTTTTTGTCCCGCAGCTTGTTCCTCTTTAAAAACCAGCACAAATGTGAGGGTTGTGTGCAATTTGACAGACCAACCCACAGGGAACACAATGAATAGTATGAGCAGTGTGTTTTGGTTTGGTTGCTTACAGAAAAGGAAGCAGATCAACTGAATGGGCGATTGACACCCAGACTGGATTTTTCACTGTCAGAGTATAAAAATAACACTCATCGACTGGTTGACCTTGCTTGGTGAAATGGCCATATATTGAACATTTGTGTGAAACTACTGTATGACGTTCATTTAACGGACATCAGCGACGGTGGACCCAGGAGTGAGATGAGTCACAGCGGGATGTTTTTGTCTTATTAATTGACCTTGACCAATCGTTCACCCAAAACCTCCATTTTGTTTTGGAGTTTATGTTGCATGTAACTAACGTGAAATGGCCCCCGCGACCTAAAATTGAGATATCGGCAACGCCGTTCATCATCTAAGCATTTTTTCTATAAATATGAGCATTCTGTGTGTTTGAACGTCAAACCCAAAGCAATCAAATCAAGACACTGTATCCATGTTTGCAATAATTATTGATCATAAGTCTGCTCTGGCTGCTCATAAGAGTCCCTTTCAATTGATTTTTTTTTCTCTCCTGCCTGAAAAAAAAAATATAATAGAGTTGGTATGAATTAAAGGCTGTTTTGCTTCAATTCATCTAAGCAACCAGACAATAATTTCATGTTACCAGGGAAACGTGATAACACAGACTCCTTGTTGCTAAACAATCAATTAATTTTATGCTTTGTACCGCTGTTTACTCTCCCATTAAAACCTGAAAAGTCAGTTTAGCTTTTTGCAGCGCTCCAGTTTTCAGGGTTTTGTTGAATAAATCCTGAAATACAAAAGAGAGTGAGAGAGAAGCCAGGTGGCTGTGAGTAGAGCTGCTCCACACACAGACGTGGCCTTTTGTTGGGATGGTGAAATTCAACAAACCATGCCCCATCACAAATAGAAGCTGTGTTTTTGTTGAAAGGATGTTTTTATGTTAGTATTCTTTTAATGAGGGGGCATGACAAAGCATTGACTTTTATCCATTTTAATCAAAAGCATTAGCCTGCCATTATAGCGAACAGATACCGTTCCTCGTCATATGCGTTCGTTTTACAAGTGTGACATGTTTTGTTCAGTGATGTTTACAGTCTTTATAGCTTTATCATAATGTAAATATAAAACTTTTCTGGGATCAAATATAAATAAATATATATATATATATATATATATATATATATATATATATGCGGTTTGAGTAAAGAGATCTGTATTCTGATAAAAAAAAACATTTACTCACACTCATGTCATTCAAAACCTGCATGATGTTTTAGCAGAATGTTATTTATAATGTATTTATAAAAATTATAAATATAACTTATAATATGATTTCATATGTAATTAAAGTCATTGGTGGCCAGGGGTTGTCAAGGTCAAAAATGACATAAAAGCACCACAGTGTGAGGAAAATACAAACATTTAAGTCATCTAACATTTAATCATCTATTACTTCACTTATATATCATGTCATGGAACATTAGGTTGATAGTCAATGATGCTAAACATCATTGGTTCTAATGTGATTCCCAACTGATCACAATATGCCAAAATTGAATATGTGTATATTCAAATTACACAAATGATAATTGAGAACTATGGCAGAGGGGAAGATTTTCAGTGAATAACAAATTACATTTTAGTCTGTTTTTCTCATAAAGCCATACGACATTAGTATGACATCACATAAAATGACATCCCACGTAAAGTATGAGCAAAACCTGATGTCACCAAGTACAACATGTTCCAAGATTGACATATTTGTTGATACTGGAACAACATTCCAATCAACCAATCAGATTTGAGGGACACGTTTACAGTTTATGTCAAGTTTAGTCTTACAACCAGGGTTAGGTGCTTCTACATCAGTGGCTATGTTTACATGCACAACTTTTGGTTCAATCAGAATTAATTCATTCCGATTGATGAATCCGAACGTAGTGTCTACATGAACGCTAAATAAAGTGATCGGGTTGATGTGCATGTTTATATGTCACAAGCTTCAAAACAGAATTAAGTTTTTGTTATGTGCACACTGCATGAATATACAGAGATTCCTGCTGTTTGCACATACTATTCTATTATTTTAAAGAGCAGACTTAATATTTATCTATTTCGGGTCCTGTTTAGGAGATGATGAACACATGAACCGTTGTGCTGTGCTGCTTATATTTATCAATCAGTAAAAACACACCTTCCCACACCCAAAATAAAGTGTCTGTGGATGAGAGTTAGAAGTGAGGACTGATGGCATGTAGTTTTGCTCCACTTCACAGATGATGAGTGGTAAGAGAATTTTAGAATAACACAACAGTCATTTATGGCATTTTTTTTTTTTTTTTTTAAGAACAGCTGCAATTTGCTCTGCACGTCATATGTAATTACGCCATTTCTACGTCATTGCACATGCGCAGTCCTTTCCAGTTTCGGTTTTCAATCCAATCAAGTGTGCTCATCATATGCGTTTGCTTTACAAGTGTGACTTGTTTTGTGCAGGGATGTCTTTATAGCTTTATCATACTGTAAATATATGTGGCCTCTCGAACGGATTAGAAAGGGAATAAATCACCCCTTCCAAATTTCATTCAGATCGAGTTCAATCGGATCGATTAAGGTGTTTACATGAAGGCTTTTCACGCCGATTGAGCCGTCAATCCGATTACTAACGGATTATTTGGTTGCATGTAAATGTAGACAGTGTTATTCACCTATCATTTCCCTGTGATTTTAGGAATAACTTATGGGTAGGGTTAGGTTTAGTGGTAGGGATATGGTTAGGACAGGAATATTGTTCCTGGATCAACAAAATATGTTGACCAGGAACACGTCTAACTCTGTAAAATCCGGATGTGATAAAGTATGACATCAGAGGACTTTGAAAATAACAAATGAGTCATATGTAACACTTTTTTGATACATTTGGGGTGCTTTATTTTTTTGTCATTTTTGTAGCTTGACAGTACTTGGTCACCATCCTCTTTCATTGTATGTAAAGCAGCATTGCGAACTGTGTGAATGGAAGGAAAAGAAAAAAACATAAAGATGAGTAAATTATTATTTTTTATTTTTTTTGACTGAAAAATCTTTAAAATATCTTTTTGGGTGTGACGCTAATGTGACGATGTACGTGTTTGAGTGCCTTGTTGAGACAATCTACAAGAAAATGAACTTAAACATCCCTCTAAATGCTGACAGGCAAATGTAAAGAGGGTAAAGGGATTAAACGATGTGGCCCAGCAATTGCAAAGTAAACAGAAGGCTAATCTTGCCTTTAAAGCCAGTATCTCCTGACCCCTAAGACTTCAAACTAGCACTAAGAGAAAAACACTACAGGAGTCTTTTCAGGTGAGTGGGTGGCCGGGCCGTACACCCACACCAACACAAACACAAATTATCATATCAATAGACATCCACTGTCTCTTTTTCAACATAGGAAGCTCCTCATTATAATAACGCACCAATGACTGATATACGCACCAATTAAAAAAAAAAAAAAAAAAAATATATATATATATATATATATATATATATATATATATATATAGGTGCGTATATTTATTTATTTAAAAAGAGAAATGGACATTAATCAACATTCAAATAAGTTAGCCAAAAGGCGATGTGTATATGCATTTATATAAAACCCTTTATTAATAAAAAGCCATCTCCATGATATAATTGCAATATAATGCTCAACTATGCTCTACTATAATGTTAAATTAAATATTAAATTTCCTCCTCATATGTGCTGACATATATCATTATCATCAAGGTAAGAGGGATCTTAAGGAAGTTGAGCCAAGTAGGCTCGAGTTTTAAAGACTGCACGGTTCAAAGTGTCAACTGTCGGGCACGTAAAAAGACATAACCCTTCAGAAGAGCGTCAAAGTTTCTCAAAGCCTGCCAGTCCAGGGTATCTGTTTGATTGAAAATAATACGCCGTTCCATCTTTCAAAGATGTACTTTTCCTAAAGCATCGTTGATTGCCCTGTGTCCATTACTAGGAGAGATTATGATAATATTCCACATTGTGCTCTGTGTGATGCAGGGGAAATTCAATACTCAAAAGGTTAATGCAATCAATTAGGATGACAAAGGGGTAAAGTAAAACCCTCCTGCTCGCTGAGAAAGGAGCAGGGACGGAGAAGGAGAAAAAGGTATTGAAAGCTTGAATAGATCTGCCAGGAGAGAAGAGGCACTCCAAATATGTGAGAAAGAGGTGAAAACGAGTGTTGTCTATTCTATATGAGTTCTTCAAAGCGCCCGCTGTCCTTGTGTTACACAAATGCAGACACACACACAAGACAGATAAAGATTAAAGAGGAGCTCTCGCTAACACTCAATAGCTACATCCTTTTCCTAACACATATCACAATATCCACATTATTTTGAAAGCAGAACAAGAACACTATTAAATCAAAACCTATCACAAAAAAGAAGTTGGTTAAGTTACAAATGATAAAACAATAGATACATACCGGTAAAAAATGAGAGGTGAAGTATTTGCATGTGTGCACTTGACTTCACAGATCCACTAGAAATCACCTTGAGACCTGTTGGTTAAAAGTAATTACAAAAACGGCTATATATTACACTTCCCTAAGCTTTCTCTGGCTTTCAACTTTCATGTTTTGGGTTTAATATTTCAATTTCATCTGCACAGAGCAGTCACAGCTTGAATATTAACAATAATAAAACTGCGCTGAAATTAAAAAGACAATCCCTTCTCTTCAAGAGGGAGACAATGGCCTTTATTATTTAGATAGATGCTACACCGCTGCACAACACAAAGGATTCCCATCATTGCAGATAAATGGATAAAGTTAGATAGCAGTATTGAGCTGTACAACTATTGTGATAATCCATATTACCTTTTCAGTCTTCAGCACAGTCTATCAGGGAGAGACGGTGATAATTACATCTTAGCAACCGTCTGTTCTGATAAAAAAGGCACAGAGTGGCACTCCTCTATTGAGAAACGCTGCAATGCCTAATTTCCCACCCAGTGCAGAGAAATTACATAAAGGGAGACGGCTGTAATCCACCACATCCGGGAAGAAGCTAACTTAAACCACACCTGTTTACACCAGGCCCAAATGCAACAGATGAATTTCTGCACAATGATGCTCCCTGTCACTATATCTGTTTGCATTCGTTACGCTTTTCTGCAATACACTGATTGACATAAGGATTTGTGAAGAGGCAAATTTCCAGGATTTTTTCCCAAGGAGATCCCTCTGTTCCAAAACCTAGCAAGCTGCAGCTACACGACATCGCAAACGTGCTCTCGGCATGAAGGCTGTTTCAAAAGAATGGTAACTTAAAGTGATAGTTTACCCAAAAATGAAAATTCTGTCATTCTGTTTCATCCTTTAATTTAAAATATCTTCTGTTTTGTTCCATAGAAGATAGAAAGTCATAGGTTTGGAAGAACATGAAGGTGAGTAAATGATGACAGAATTTTCATTTTTGGGTGGAGTATTCCTTTAATTATGCTGGCTCATAATGTACCTCATATTTACCAAAATCTAAAGCAGCATTGCATGTACCCTTTGCAGAGACCCAGAATGCATTGCGAAGTTAAAAAAACAAAACAAAAAGGCAGACGAAATTCTGATTATAAATATTATTAATCTTTACATGTAATGTAATATCAGTTTTATTTATCTTTACTTTTTTAAATAAAGAATTTTGTTAACTGGCCATGGTGAATAAATCAGGAAAATTTACTGGCGTATAATTATTTGATAATTATTCAATAATTACAAATAATAAATAAATTAAATGTATACATTTATAATAGTCTTTAATTTCGATTAAAGCCATGTATTAAAGCAAGCAACCAGCCTAACGATAAGTTACTTGTGGTATTTATTCATCAAATCCTATTTTGCATTTGGCATGTGTTAACTTTGGACTGAGCTATCTAGCATGAGAGGTAACCAAGGCCTTTCGTCGACATGCTAAGAAATTTCGCTTTTTATAAGCGCAACTGCTGTAATTTGACCTACATCACATTTCCCTGTCGCACCATTTTGGGGGCCAGTGGACGTACCACTGAGACAAAAAGCCCAATAGGCTTTGAAGAATCAGGGCTTATGAAAGGCAAGAGACCACATTCTTAAAAGATGTGGTGGCCCGGAGGCCCCGGTTCAAAAGAAAAACAATTACTTTGAGCGCGAGGGGAACGCGATGCTCCTGTCTTGGCTTCCTGTGGCCTAAGTGGCGGCTGGGTGTTGGGGGGGTCGAGTGGGCGATTTGAGGAGGTGGTGGATTTGATGGATGGACTAGAGGGAAAGTCTATTCACATGGAGATGTTACATCATAAATATTTACACAGGGCTGCCGTTTCCATGTAGCCTCTTCTTGTTTTGACACACTGGAAAAAAATTCAAAGGCCAAAAAAATCGAGGAGAAAATTAGAAAAAGTAAATAGGGGATGGCATACAAAAGAGGTGATGGCTTTTTTGTTATCGCAGTTTGAACTGATATACCAAAAGAAAACAAGTAAGTCTGACTAAGTAACTTGCTAACTCAGCAGATACATGCTCTCTTTAGCCATCTAAAAGAGGGTTTAATATAACAATGTCTGTAATTACTTAAATAAGAGAGAGTAGTCTCCGCAATCTGTCTTTGCACTACATTTGACCCAAGTGATCTCTGAAAACAGCCCAGTTTGGCGGTCTAGCGAGGGGGAGCCTGCTTTTTGTTGTCTTAAAAACAGCTCATCCAATTCTTCACAGCAAGCGCAATTAAATGCCTTCCAACTCCCTGCAGAAGGCCTGAACCAACAAAAACAAATTTGGCAGTTTAATTTTCTTCCCACTGTTTGAGAGGGAATCCATTCTGAGAGGCTTCTGCGCTGCACCCGCCTGGTCTCTGGGAGCTTTTCGGGAAGGGAAAAGGCATGCAAGGCCCCATGTTGGAGCCAGTTTGGCTGATTAGCCGAATTAAATATATCAAAACCCAATTAAGCTAACTATACTCCAGCCATTCAGTTTGCAATGAGGAGAGAATTGGGTCATGATGCTGGGGCTGCCTGGCTTGGCACACTGTCCTAGGTCTGAATGCAAAGAGGGACTACTAAAGCATCTGGCTTATTAGGCCGAGATGCAGAAAAACATCTCTTAAACTTGATAGCAGGCCTGTGTGATGGTATACACCATGCAACAGTATTAATTCATCAATGGATAGAGATTTTCTTTTACTGTTTAAAGCTATGGTGCAAAATGCTACAGGAGTTTCCAGTATAGACAGCTTCGTTGATTGAAATGAGTGTGGTTTAAGCCCCTGGAGTCACAAGGAGTACTTTAATGATGTCTTTCCTACCTTTCTGAACCTTGGAGTTGTAGTTGTGTTGGATCTTTATGGAGGGACAGAAACCTCTCAGACTTCATCAAAAAGATCTTAATTTGTGTTCCGAAGTTGAACAAAAGTCTTACGAATGTGGAATAACACGAGGGTGAGTAATAAATGACAGAATTTTTGGGTGAACTAACCCTTTAACTAGTATAACTACTATATTGCTTTAAACGTGGCTCTTCCAGTAGATGTATTGCTGTTTTAAGTATTTTATTATAAGTGTTACATAATATGAACCTGTTTTTGAACTGAAGTCGGATTTAAACAATTAATTTGTTATGAATAATTTTATTCTTTACTTGGTTTGCATCCATCAAATAAAAATCTAATTAGATGAAGACATGGTTATGTAATACATAAAACACTTTGTGGTTTAATTTCAATTTATCTTAATTTATTAAATTAATTAATTTATTCATTTTAATTTATTATATTTCTGAAATATTTCAATAAAAATGATAAATTGTTAAATAATAAAAATTGTGATATTAACCTTTACTCTGACTCTTACCACCAACCCCTACCTGATAGCAAAGCCAAACACTGTTATCTAAGGAGAAAAATTAGATTTAAAAGGCTCTAAAGAACAAAGATGTTCGAATAGGAGAACATCTCATCCACATATCGCCTGACACAAAGAGCATGATCTGTGTTGTTCTCTCTCCATTCCCTGCCCAGCCATGCATGACTGCCGGTGGCTGCCGAGACATTGTTTAGACATAGTTTGCCCGTGATTGATGCTGCAAGTGTGTATTTCGCCCTGCGCTGAAAGACACTGGCAGGACAAAGGGGTGTTGGTTTCTCTGAGCCGCGGATCATGGTCAGACCAGAACCCCCTGGACATGAGGATGACCCCGAGACTGACACAAGACAACGCACAACATCACTCCTCTCCGCTGAGATTGCTGCTGACTCAGGAGCCACGGGCAAAGCCATGGAAAACATTGTCATTCATCCAGGGGAGCAAATCCTTATGCTCTTAACTTTGTCCGTAAACTTCCATGAGCTGTATTAATCGTGCATGGCATCTTATGCTTATTGAGATGGCAGCTGTCAAGCAGTAAATATGATGATAATGGAAAACCGCATGCTAAGCTGCATGCACATTTATCAAACACTGCAAAGTTGGAGCATGTTAGTGAGATAAAGAAGCCTAAAGAAGGAAAATAAACATTTTGCCAGCATTTAATCACTCACTGTATGACTTTCTTTATTCTGTGAAATACAAAAGGAGAAGAATGCAGAAGTGTACTGGCTGTGGATGTGAATGGGGAGCTTTCAAGTTTCCCAAAGGACGTAAAGCAAAATATAAATATAATTAAAGTATCATAAAAGTGTCCATATTATTCATACACTATATTTTTTTATTATTATTATTCATAATCTTTCTTTCCAGTGATCTTATAAACTCTGCAACTGGATTATTGAAACATCAGTCAGATTTGAGAAAGGATTCAACTGATTCATTGTAGAGATTTGACTCATAAGAACTATTTGTTCAAAAATGAAGGGGAAAAAAGTATCAAAAAAAAAGTGGTCCATAAAACTCCGTACATTATATATATATATATATATATATATATATATATATAAATAAAATATAAAACGCTTATATATTGGAATAAAGTGTACAGAGTTTTATGGACCACTTTTTTTTTTATACTTTTTTGATGAAATGTGTTAAATATATATATATTAAAAATAATAATAATAATAAAATAACATATACATATATATATATATATATATATATATATATATATATATATATATATATATATATATATTTAGCAAGGACGTATTACATTGATCAAAGGACAGTAAAGAGATTTATAATGGTACAAAATATTTCTATTTCAAATAAATGTTAGTTTGTTTTTTTTACTTTCTATTCATCAAAGAATCCTGGAAAATACGTGTCATGGGTTCCACAAGAATATTATGCTGCACAACTGTTTTCAACATTTATAATAATAAGAAATGTTTTTTGAGCATTAAATCAGGGTAACACTTTATTTTACAGTGCTGTAGTTACATGTTACTACATGTACTTACTATAGTAATAACAGTAAATTATGCATAATTACAAGTAACTAACCCTAAACCAAACCCTAACCCTAACTATAACTGTATAGTAAATAAGTGTAGTTAATTAATAGTACTCAGTACTTATTTGAGTAATTACAATGTAACTACGGCACTGTAAAAAAGTGTAACCTAAACCAGCATTTTAGAATGATTTCTTACTGTAATGGCTGCTAAAAATTCAATTTTGCTATCACAGAAATAAATTTCATTTTAAATATATATTAAAATACAAAACACTTTTTTTAGTATATTGTATATTGTATTATGGTCGTCAAATACTTTTATTGACTTTTTTCAAATACTTTTTTGTGTGCGTGTGTGTCATTTTTGAGCCTAATGGCCCTAGATCCCTTTCACTTTATTTATATAGAAAAAAAACATATGGTATTCATTTTTAGCATTTCTCCTTTTATGTTACACAGAATGCACAAAATGATTAAATTTTTGGGGAAAATGATCCCTTTTAAACTGTAGGAGGAAAAAATGTACAAGTCTGTTCCTATAAATCTTTGAATAAATTAAAACATGGCAATAATCTGTGTGTGTGTGTGTGTGTGTGTGTGTGTGTGTTTTGTTTGTTTTTTTGGACGGGGGGTGGGGTGGGGGCTGTGGTTAACACGATTAAACATGAACCATCATGCATGCTTCCCTTACCTCTCTCTCTCTCTCTCTGACGGAAAAAGTCACTTCACTCACAGGCTTACTTCATCTGTAAGAGAGAGAGAAAAAACACTTTAGGGTAAATAGAATCCAAACATCTATTTATCAGTCATTACATAAAACACTCCATTAATACCCCCATATCCACACAGAGTGTATATTGGCTGAGTTGTTTAAATGTGAAGATTTGTCGTTCCCCTTAGCATTCTGGGTGCAGAATCTCAGTGCTAACTGAACAAAAGGCTCTCAAACAGCCCCCGTCGAGACCCATTGGGTACACACAGAATGCTACTGTATGGTGTCGCAGTTGGTGGGGACTGACAGGTGACAGAAACCCACCAGAAACCCCCCTTTCATTACTCATCTCAGCCCAGGAGAGCAGGTGTGCCATTAGTTAGCCAGTTTTTCACAAATATTCTAACGCGGCTGGCCGATGATAATTTACTTAGAATCAGTAATCCTAAAATCTGATTGAGGGAGGATTTTATTAGCCACTATGACCTTGGCCGGCGTGCATTAACCAAGGCCAGCACAACACTCATATTACAGTGGGCAGTAAAGCCAAGCCAACTGTGACCACTTTCTTCTGATTCCTCTGTAAGCAAACATCCATGATGAGATGTCTGGTGATATATGTGGTTTGAACAGCAGAGCCTAACTGAGCGTGGATGAGAGAGAGAGATAAGTATTGTTTAACGCTATGAGATGAGCACACAGCAGAGTAATTCTTAGTTGTTCCAACTTCAGACACAGAAATGTGTTGAATTTGAACTGTGTAACATAACTGTATCACTTTAATGTTTGTTTAAAAGTGATGTGTCATTTTTGTGCCACTAGGGACACCAACTGAAACTGTTAAATTAGCTTTAATTTAATAATTATTGTTCAAACAGGTTTCCAAAACATTTTCCCTGCCTAGCATTGTTCAAAGATACCAATAGCTCTGCCTCAAACTACACATCAAAATACACATTTAAAATTCACAGTCTTTCTCTTTTTCTGGGAAAACAGGCCCAAGATATTTTTGAGTGACATAACTAAAGCCTACTGGAATGACATTGAAAAGGCCCACCCAAACTTCCTGTTTCAACATGGTTATGTTAACACGTGCAACACACATCAAGCAATTAAGCCCAGCCAACAGTTCAGCTATCATGTGAAGAAAAAGTTAATACACACATACAAATACACTAAGAAAAACAAACACCCAAATTAGAGACTGTGGCAACCTGCAAAGTTTTCTAACCTTGAGAGCACAAGCAACCGAAAAAGTAATAATAATTCTAACCCGATCTTCCTACTTATTTTATATCTCCCCTCAGCAACCTAACTTCTACTCGGCAACAGTGCAGTTATTAATTCATGAGGCACTAATTAGTTCTTTGTTTAATTTTGTGTTAAACAGACTGACCGGAATGATAACGACTCGCGCTGTAGCGCTCTGGTCCCACGCCGCCCCTGTTTGCTACAACAAGGGAGCATCGTGCGACTAGCATGATGAACCCAATTCCCTTCTAAGTTGCACTTCATTAAGTCAAAATGTGACAAGGAGCTTAGAGGAGGAACTGGCAGATCTGATCGCACATAACAATGCAGGCCCCGTAAGTTTGGGATGAGGGGGAGCCATGCATTCCAGCATCCATGTTGCTAATTTTCTATTTTTAACCCGTAGGGGCTGCCTTTCATTTTCCTTTAATTGTTTTTGTTGGGAGCTGCAGTGTCCTCTCTTTAAATTGCCGCTCCTATCAACTCCCCAGATCAAACCCCTGTGCAACATCTCCGGCGCAGAGTAAACAACAGGCTTGCCCTTTTGCATGAAGTGGTGAGGGCGGAATATGCCGGTAAATAGGTGACTTTAATAACACGTTTGGCACGGCACACACGCCAGCTCACGTCATACGCACGCCAATGACAGGGTATACGTTATAAAAGACAGAAAAGAAAACATTGCATTTTATGCCTTTGGATCTCGAGAAACCTGCTGAGAAGGAAACAGAACAAAGCTGGCCTGAAAAAGGGAGGAATGTGACGGTTTTCCAACCTCCCCATATTTCACATTCTTCACCAATGCCATGAGAACACAAACATAATAGAAAGTCTAATCAAGTGCATGTTTTATGATGATCTGCTGATAATGTTTGCCAAGTTTTTTTCTTTTTCTTAAAGTGTGGTATTCCTCATTCTTGCAAATATAAGAGACACACCTATACCCCATCCGGGTGCAGTTATGTAATGTGTGATATAATGCATGTTTGATCTTATCATTCTGTCCAATTCGTTCTGGCTAAGTTCTAAAATTAAAGCATTCCCATATTTTAAACAACAACTATTAAAAAAAAAAAAAAAATTTCTAGGGATTTGCCTTGCTGCCTACTGCCTACTTAGGCAGCTGCCTTCTAAGGGAGCATCTTAATTGTCACGGACCCTAAAAAGTGACTAGACATGGTCAACATCACCACACACTGCACAAACAACACAATTCATAAGGGAGACTCAACTCAAGTCTGATGTTAGCATGTTGCTAAGCTAACTGTGTAAATCTCTAAGGATAAAAATATGTAAAACAAATATTTGATACAATGCTCCTATTTAAATGAAACTAAACTCTTTTTATAGATACTTTTTGCTACTTAATGAAATAAGATTACATAGATTAGATAAATTCTCTCATATCTGCCTCTGTTTCAAAACCTATGCAAGTCTACAAACCACACAAATAGCGTTCCACATGGGAGACTAAACTTGAATATGAACGTGAATATGTTGCTAACGTTATATACCATAACAATACATAACATACACAAATATTGGCTAAAACAATCAATTTAAAAATAATCCATTGTAATTACACATAAATTTTTTTTGCGTTATTTTTCAGTATTTAACTAAACAAGATAATTTCTCTCACCTCTTCCGCAATTTTGAATTTATTTTTCCACTAAGCTCATCGCAGTGCATTCTAAGATTGCCTTCTCTGCAAATTATACATGATTCTGCCTTAGAATTTGGCTAAAACAAGGCAGCATAATTAAGTTACCTACCCTTTGCAACCCCTCACGCCGCTGCCTCCGTAGGCAGCTCGCTAGGTTTTGGAACAGAGCATAGATGAGATATTTACCCTCTCAAGGGTCTCCCCATTGGTTAAAGATACGATAAAAAAACAGACTTGTAATTACACTGTATAATAGACAAGATTGGCATTTTCAAAATCATTTTCATGTGGATGGAAATGACATTGCTCTGACTATTCTGTATTCACTGGTGCAGATAAATAAACAAGGCATGAAGAAAGAGAGAGAGCGAGCGAGGGAGAGAGAGGGGAAAAAAACATGAAGAAAGAACGCAGAGTACAATGGCAAGCAGGTCAGTAATTAGAAAGTCTGTTTGCACAGTAATAATTTTAATATATTCATCAGGAAACAGGGCATGCTTCGCATGATAAAACGCCATCAAGGAAGATATCCCAGCACCCCCTTAACCTTTACTCAAGACTGACAGCAGATTGCAGAGGATCTCAAAGACAAACTAGCTTGCCAATTATTGACACATACAACTGGGCTTCGTTTGGCGGGGAAATTGTGCAGCGGACAGTTGACGTGAAAACATGACATTTAGATGCTACCTTTCGCTTGTCGGCACAGTTAACTGCCGTGGGTTAGTCTTATTAGTTAAGTAACTCAATCAAGAGAGCGGTGCACCTTTTAACAAACCCGCACGGGAGCCGCGACACCTGTTAAACCAACATAAAGTGATGAGCGCCGCACTTCTCTCAGCGCTAGAAACATAAAAGCGGTCATGTACATGGCACAAAACGTTGAAGGGAAGCAGTAACCTTGTTTGTTATTGTGCCTGGTGATGATGCTATGGAAATTATTGCAAATTGTTTAAAGTAGCCCTGACACAAACACACAAAATACTTGACCTTATTATGTCATTTCACAAACAGAAAAGCATAGAAAGGTGAAAGTAGTCTCGCCGTAAGATCGTGCTCAGATCAAATCAGGCATGAAATATACTTCTAAGCACAAACCAGGGGAGCAAGTTCTGTTAATGTGCTTCTCACACCTTAAAGAAAACATTCATTAAAGATTTTTTTCTTCCATAGAACTTGATTTTCTTTAAACCCCCAGAGTCTGTGTGCATGACAAAACTCTTACATGACAGCTTCCTATCCTGAAAGCGAAGTTAGCTGCTCCCAGCGAATCCACAGAGGACCTGTAGGTTTAATAATTAAAAACAGGAACATACACATTCAAAGTAGCATACAAAACAGCTTGAGATAACAATCCTCTGTCCTCTTAGTTAGGATTTACGGCCGATCCATTGTTTCCATTTCCTGGCTGTGTTTGTAACTTATAAAATTAGAAACTCTGTAACCCTTTCTGGTGGACGCAGGCTCAGCCCAAATAAAAGCTAATCGCTAATTACATGATTCAGATGACATACTTTGGGAGCCATTAAAGCGAGCAGCCTTTCCTCCCTGGCTCAGACCTTTTCATTCTTTACGTACTCCCCTCTGAGTCTCTATTCAACGGCTGTGGCACAATGAAAAATCGAACATTTACTTAATAGCGCTGCTTATGCGGAGCTGACAGAGGCGAGAAGGCCCCCCTTTTTGCTGTCACTCCTCGGTGCTATTCTCCGCTGCCTGCTGGAGAGGAGGACACTGGGCCGAGGGGCAGCTACCTCTGCACCCCACCCTGCCCTCCTGCCCTAATTTTTGTCGTCCATCTCTTTGAAATCCGGCGCTCACGTGGGAGCAAAGAATGGTGAGCGATGTGCAACAAGTGCCGGCACCATGGAAACCACTATTTTCCCCGCAAAATATTCCTTTCTGGCCCTTTTGAGAAGCTGTCACCGCGCAAAGCGAGCATCACACGACCCCGGGCCCGGCCGTGACAAAGCCTATTTTCTGCCTCGTACTTGATTGATTAAAGAACTTTTTAGCAAAACCATGTAACGAGACAAAAAAAGTGACACATGGAAGAAAGGGCCGGGGGTGAGCTTCTATCACACTGTTTCCCCGGTAATATGAAAAAAAGAGAAGGGGGTCGGGAGGGGGAGTCGAGGTCAGCGAGAGCATGAAACCGACCACAATTGCGATTAAGACGATCAGGAGAAAAGGCAAAGACGTTTGGGAAGTGAGCTCATCTCGTAGCAGACATGAAATCATAACTGACCCCATTTATTTTCTAAATACATGCTCCTGGCCTTTTTTCTTCATCATTTATTAAATATTATTTTAAGAGAAAAGAATCTGGGAGCCTGATAAAAAAACTAACAAACATATATTTATTTATTATATATTTTAATATATATATATATACACACACACACATACACAGTGCTCAGCGTACATGAGAAAAAGTAACAAGTAAAGTAACGTTTGAAAAGTAACATTTTAAGCTATATCTCAATGAACACAAAAACAATTTTCAAAATGTTGACAAGACTAAGTTTTATATAACATCTGTTTAACTTATAACATGAAAGTAAGGTTAATAATATAACTTGGAGAACAACATTTTCAGATTTTCAGTTTTACACCCCACTGAAAGTCACTGGAGCAAAGCTAAATTTTAGACTACAAATGTCTAATTTAACAAGAATTCAACCACAGGTGAGTCTAATTATTCATTACACAGGTGTCCAGCAGACAGTTGACTATAAAAGGGTGTTAAAACCCCTTCCCATTTCATGCTGAGACCTGAGAAAGAAAGTAATTTCTTTACACCAGAAAGGTGAAGGCTACAAGAAGATCAGCAAAGCTTTACTTATCAGTCAGCATACTGTAGCAAAAGTGGTACAAAAACTCTAAAAAGATGGAACTGCAACCATCTTACAGACACGTCCAGGTCATCCATGGAAGTTAACACCTTGACAGGAGCGTCTTCTGATGAGATGGGTTGAAGAAAATTGACACTGCAGTTATCTACAGAAGTAGAAAGCCAAACTGGGGTGACTATTTCCCGTGACACAATATGGCGTACACTGCAGAGGAATGGCACGCATGGGTGCCGTCCACGAAAGAAGCCTCTCCTAAAGCCCAGGAACAAAAAAGCCCGTCTAGAGTTTGCCAGGGCCCATGCTGACAAAGACGAAGACTACTGGGACTCTATACTCTGGAGTGATGAGACCAAGATAAATGTTTTTGGAACTGATGGCTTCAAAACTGTATGGTGTTGCAAAGGTGAGGAATACAAAGAAAAATGCATGGTGCCTACAGTGAAACATGGTGGTGGCAGCGTCCTTATGTGGGGCTGCATGAGTGCTGCTGTTGTCAGCTGCATTTCAGTGATGGCATCATGAGTTCACAGATGTACTGCTCATACTGAAGGAGAAGATGCTACCATCACTCCATGCCCTTGGTCGTCATGTACTTTTCCAACATGACAAGAAGAACAGGGTGAAAGTGATTCAGCGGCCAAGTATGTCTCCTGATCTGAAACCAATCGAACACCTATGGGGCAAACTCATTTTTGCATCACCCTAATTTTAATAAAACTGAAAAATGTGTAATCTAAGTTATATTATTAACCTTACTTTCATGTTATAAGTTAAACAGATGTTATATTAAACTTAGTCTTGTCAACATTTTGGAAATTGTTTTTGTGTTTTTTGAGATATTGTTTAAAATGTTGCTTTTCAAAGGGGGTGTACTCATTTACGCTGAGCACTGTATATATTATTCAAGCAGAAACCACAGGCCAGTCACAATCAGCATGGCCATCAAAAACTCTGCAGAGAAAGATGTTTTTAGAAGCAGATGGGGAAGTTCATGTATATACCAGCAGGGCTGACGAACTCAAATCCCTCGCTGTCCAACCACATGCAATTAATTCCCAATAGATAAAATATCCAGTTTCACTAGGAAACACGTAAGTGGGTTACGAACTGCATTTCATGTTGACTTTAATACGCTTCTTAATCTCACAGAGAGCAATTTGTTATACTTACGCCTTAAGAGTTCATACATCACCCCATTACTGAACTTTTTTTTCCTTCCTGGCACATTTGATTAGCCATGTTACCATAACTACCCACCTTCACTCTGATTCATGATCTCCGTTTCACCGCTATCAATGCCAGTGCATAATCTCCACTAATTCCCAGGCTTGGTTAGAGAAATGTCTTTTGCATTAACTTTCATCTACACATCTGTATAACCTGCTTGTGTGATTCGAGTAAAGCGAGAGATCAATATGCTACATGGAGCACATTTCATGTATCTTGTTGGCCTAAGTGACAGGCCATTTAATATGAAGTGAGGCGGATCCAGCGGCCCAGGTCTGCGTCTGAGTCGGGCCGCAACATTTATTCATCTCCAGAAACAAGTCAATACAACCAGTTCATCAGCACCCAATGGCTTTCATCCACTCACACATTTATTTTGTGGATCATTACGATATGAAAAACAACAAAAGGTGGGGGAAAAAATGAAAATGTTTACCTTGAAAACATCTTGGATTGTAAATGGCCTTTATTAGCTGGTATGGAACAGATTCGCACATGTAATGTTTCGCCCTAGCTGCCTTTATTCAGATTAAAAAGGGGATATTTACCAAGCGTGTGGGAGGGGGTATGCTTTGGCATCATGAGTCTTGGCAGGAGAAAATTAGTATTCCAGATCTGGCCAATCTGGGCTCAAAAAAGAGCCTTAGCAAATCCCCACGGTGGAGGTGTCAGGCGCAAAATGACAAAAATCTGCTCCTTGACAGGGAGTCATTTATATTTTAGCTCCGTTCCATTATCTTAACGAATCCATCATCAGCCAATGCAATATTAACAGCAGAAAATCAACTCATTAGATCCAGGGGGATTTAATCAAGATTGCAATCATGTATGCGGTTCCTGGAGAGTTTGATTTTTTTTTTCTTTTTGGTCCTTTCCACATAATTGGCGCATCTCAGATCTTAATAAATTATTCTCTGTCTCAGACTGATGCCATTTTTTCCCCTCCCTCTCACGCCAGGCTCACTCTGGCTCTGACTATAATATTTACAATAAACATTATTATGTCATGGGCACACTGTTTAAATGGCCTTTAGCTAACTCTGAGAGGTAATTGGCTTTTCCATTTCTCTCTCGTTTTCTTCTTAATTGCCAGATGATATTGCTAACTGTCTCCCAAGGAAAGAGGAAAATGTTTTGGTGGGGCTGTGCTCTTTTGCCTTTGAAAGTCTTCCGCTTAAGATAGTGAGCAACTCTTTGAATTGTTAAAAAATACAAACATCAGCATGTCAGGTTCAGAACAGCATTTTTCAGTGGTTTAAAGGTGGACTGAGTATTTTTTTTTTTTTATCTAAGTTTTGATGGCTGATTCATCAGGACTCTTGGACTTGATACTAACAATAATTGTATGCAGTATCAAAAGCAAGTGTTCATTTACCAATGGCATTTTAGAAATAATCTTTTCACACTTGTATTTGTCACCCATAAATTAATTTATACAACAAAAATGTCAGATAACAGAAAGGTTATCGAGATAAAGTGAGAAGTATCAAAGTCTCACTCTACGAAACAACTTGGCAATGTCCCTGGGCAGCTATTTTCTAGTCATGACAGTACAGATCCTATTTACAGCATGGGGGGAAAACAAAATCTCTCATAATGCTACAATAACATATGTCAATTCAACAATGACATCACTAATTTCACTTCTTTAGCTTAAATCATATTAAAAATTGCATTTTTTTTCTAGCAGCAACTTGCAGTTGCATAGTCATGAGTCAATGTTATTAGGTAATGGCTCAACCCAAAAGGCAATTTGTTCTTTTAACTACAGTATAAGGTTAGACTTCTCTAATTCATTAAAGTAAATGCAACTTTATGATAAAGTTTAAAGAAAACAAACATTATGTAATAAAAAGCCACAAATGCGAGAAAACTGTGAGATACAAAGTTGCAATTAAAGAGTCTCAATTATGACATATGAAGTCACAGTTACAAGAAATAAAGTCGCAATTGACCCTTCAACGGGAGTTTGATTGACAAGCGATCTAACCAATCATAATTTTGTCCGTCAAAGCAGTCGGGAGTTAGAAGATTAACTTTAGTGGACTTGAACTTGAAAAAAAAAAAGTGTTTACTGACGTCTATCTGCGTTTGAAACAGCATTCCTTCTCATGTTTATTTGATGCTATAAATTAACTAGTAGGAAGAGATGATCGGTTCACGAGCCGCTTGAGCTGAGGCCCTACAGCGATCTGTCACGACACATTAAAGACCCACAAAACGGTTTTTGTTCGAATTTATTAAAAAATTACACAATTTGAAAGCTAGGACTTTGTTTAATACCATAAGTAACCTGCTCTGTCTTGTCTGTCAACATGTTGTAAGTGTTCTCTTTGCTCCGCGATTTATTTTTCACTCTGTGTGGCGTGACAGCGCCATGACTTGTCGGATAAAGCAACTGTAACTAAGGGGGGCAGGTCTTTGTGAAAGGTCAATTAACCCTTCGCCGGGAGTTTGACTGACAGGTGATCTGACCAATAATGACGCTGAATCCGACAAACAAACCAGACAGGAGAGTTAATAAATTAATGTCAGTGGACTTGAACTTAAAAAATGGTGTGTACTGATGTCTTTCTGTGGTTGAAACAATATACCTTCTGATGTTCATTCATGTTTATTCTAGTAGGAAGAAATAATCGGTTCACGTGCCACTTGAACTGAGACTGTCACAACACATTAAAGAGCCACAAAACAGTATGAATTGTTTGAATTTCTTTTTAAAAAAGCTGATACTTTGTTTCATACCAAATGTAATCTGCTCTGTCTTGTCAGTCAGCGCGTTGTGAGTGTTCTCTTTGCTCCGCAATGTATTTTTCACTCTGTGAGCACCATGGCTTGTTGGACAATGCAACAGTGACCCTTGCAAAGGGTCAATTACAATATATGAAGCTACAAGCTATATTCATGTGTGTGTGTGTAAAGTACTATTCACCTCTACTTCCAGTATTATATAAGACAGGACACTATACGATAATATATTATTTGAACTACCATTTCAAATAATAAATGATCAAAACAAACAGTATAGTCAAACCCAAGTTAAAAAGAAGCCCTGTAACGTGCCCGGGCCTGGCCTGTTGCCACGGCTACACACAGCCAACAGACACAAATATGGAAGCGTTCAAATAAAAACAGTCAGAGGAAGGAAAGGAAATACATGGATCACTCAAAAAGAATATCAAACAAAGTTCATCCAGAACACTTCAACTAAACCTCCCTCTACACATGTTAAATATTCCAAAAAGTTGATTCATAATTATTTTATACAGTCAAAAACCATCTATTTCCCACAGGCCTCTCTCCACCTCCCGCCAGCAGCACTATCCTGTCTGGATTAACACACAACATGTCCTACAAGATCCAAAAGTATAAAAACTGGGGAAGAGCCTTTTAATCTGCCTATGGAACAAAGCCTTTTTGTACAAGCCTTACCCTGACCTTGTCACTACCAGTTAAACTCACTGTCTATTCTGCAATATAAAGCCCTGGTCATCTCGCTGTGTCTCCACGCCCCCTCCCGCTTCCTGTGGCCGCCCTCTGCCTGTAGAGAGCAGCACAGAAAGCCTGGCTAATCCCTGTGTCACTCCGAGATGGTCAGCGCTAAATCCTTCTCCTCAGTAAACCAATCTCTGTGTTTTTTATCTAGATTTATTAGATTATAAGCCCTTCCTGGCTCTGCCTGAGTCAGTGCGACACATACTAATCCTAATCGGAATAGACATGTATTAGCCCAGTTCAAGGGGAGCTAAACTGTGACGGCGCTCAGATCGCTTTGACAAGAGCCAATAACACCTCAAGTCCTTGCATTTTTTTTTACATATCTATTTTTGAACAAAGCATTACGGCATATAAATTAAAAATACTGTAATAGCTCACCACATTTTTAATTTACAAATAATACAAAAATAAATAAATTATGCTGCCTAATGTGTTTTAAAGATGTTAATTCTCTCTATATGGCTCCATAATCATATCAGATGTGCGTCTTGTTAATCAATTAGATAATGCATCAGTGCTGCTGTTATTTGTTTATAAGGCCTTATGCGTTTAAATAAATTTGCAAAATCCTAGCATCCAATAAGCAGAGTTGCCCTATAAAGTAATCAGGGTTAAATGGCTCCCTGCTGGCCAAAGTTAAAAATAAAGTCTAATTCTAAGATACTTTTTCGGGTTGTTTGGGTGTTTGTATGTCTGTACAAACAGCAAGATGCAGAAAAGACTAGAGAGGAAAATGCCAGTTTAATTTATCTAAATTGGGCCTTTTAGGTTGAATATAATCACATCTTGCCAAACATTGTGATAAACGAAGCAAATATTTTCAGAGGCTGCATTAGTTAATGTGAGCTGGCAGTAAGTAAGACCTACTGGAATGGGTCCATATGACTTATGAGGACAGGACTGACTGGATCCAGAGGTGTCTCTCTTCACAGACATTTCTGCCAGTGATATCAGGGCCAAAAGTGTGAGTTCCACTGCAGGACATCCTGAAATACTACTGAAATCCATTAAAATCTCCACACTTATGTAATATTAAAAGTTATATTAAAGTCAATCATAGAGTGTTTTCTGAGAATATGTATATATATATATATATATATATATATATATATACACACACACACACACAGGGCTCTACACTGCAACCTGAAAATAACTACGTGCGACTGTGAAAAAATATTTAGGCGCATTGGTGGGAGTGACCCTATCAATTCTGATAATACAATTGGAATAAAAAGTACAACTCCCAAAATGCATCTATACTGAACAACAGTTATGTTTCGTACTGAAATCAGCTGCTTTTCATGCCTTAATTCAAAGACTTTGCTTCAGTCAGCACAGCAGAGCAAGTGCAAAAGACGTGCGTGAAAGACTACACTTCAAAGATTGTTTAAAGGTGAAACGGGTATGACGCACTTACCAGACCGTCTCATGCTGCTGATGTTTCAGCCAAATAACTGGACATACTACATTTAAACTATCATAACCAAGGTCAGAAATTAACAGAGGCTTGGGGCAAAAATGCCTCCAAAATTATTTAAAAAAACACACCGTTATGAATGCCCGTGCGCATATTACTTTCACTTTTTAAGGAGCGGCAATTCGGAGGCGTAATTTGCTTGAAAGGTGGGTGGGTTCGTTATTATTCTTAATTAAAAACACAACCACAAAACAGTACAATGACAAACTCGCTTAAATAAGCGCTTTTACATTTCACTTTGGAACCAAATCCTTATCCATCGTCTTGTCATTCAGAAAAGTGGGGCAAAATGGGCGAAGTGAGGTAAAATCTGACTCCTGCTGCTGATCTGTGCTGCGACTCTCATTCGGCTCACACTGTATCTGTTCTCTAACTGAACTAAATGATTTTTATTACTATAAAAAAATCTAAATGACGATGGGAGGCAATGCCGCAGTCACGGTGGGCAAGTGATATAACCGGTGTTGCTGCTGAACACCGGTAACACTGTATATCACAGCAAGCCTGCAAGTTAAGTAATATCACACAAGTAGACTCCTGTTTCTCCGAGTATTGGCATGATTGCAAATGTGATACTTGCTGATCTGATTGAAGATATTAAGTGACTTAACATTTTAGCCACAATACTGTCTGTTTTTGCTCTATTTTGTGAAAATAGTTTTAAACAAAGCCACACCAGAACTGTTGCGCATCTCCAAGCAACGGTGATTCCTGAATGAATCTGCGTTTTGAACGACTGAATGAATGACTTGCAAATTAAGATTTACCGCCACCTACTGGCTGTTTTATTTTCATATTTACACGTTACATAGACTGCTTCTTCTTAAAATATTAAACCTTTAAAGTTTAATTCTTACATATTTCTAAATTCAAAAAACGTATATTAAAAAACATTCGAACAACATTGTTTACCAATTAGCTGCATTAAGCAGTCTATGTAAATGTGTCTAAATAATACCACTTCAGATGGAGCTTCTGTGCCACTTCTGCAGTGCAAAGATGGATTTTTGGATGATTTCTTTTGATTGCTAACAGTCTGATTGGGTCTTATTGTCTTATAACTGAATTTATTGTCTAACATTTAAAAACAAATTTTCTATTTTATTTAAGAAATTGACGAAATATGATGCATACATTCAATAAGTTTAGAAAAAAATGCCCCTGGAAATTAATTTAAAGGGGCAAATATCGCACTGTAATGGGAAAGTTAATATCTTTTATTGATCAGAAAGTTCTCCTAAATTTAAAAAAATTTAGCGTAGAGCCCTGATATATATATATATATATATATATATATATAAAATACTTATAAGAGTCTTAAACTAAAATATAATACTAAAATATACTAAATACTAAAGTATAAATACACACACACACACACACACACACACATATATACAGTGGTATGCGAAAATTTGGGAACCCCTTGCAGAATCTGTGACAAAATAAGAGAGATCATACAAAATGCATGTTATTCTTTATTTAGTACTGTCCTGAGTAAGATATTTTAAATAAAAGATGTTTACATAAAGTCCACAAGACAAAAAATAGCTGAATTTATTAAAATGACCCTGTTCAAAAGTTTGGGAACCCTTGGTTCTTAATACTGTGTGGTTACCTGGATGATCTACGACTGTTTTTTTTGTTTTGAGATGGTTGTTCATGAGTCTCTTGTTTATTCTAAGCAGTTAAACTGAGCTCTGTTCTTCAGAAAAATCCTCCAGGTCCTGCAGTTTCTTCAGTTTCAAGAATTTTTTGCATATTTGAACCCTTTCCAGCAATGACTGTATGATTCTGAGATCCATCTTTTCACACTGAGGACAACTGAGGGACTCAAACGCAACTATTAAAAAAGGTTCAAACATTCACTGATGCTCCAGAAGGAAATACGATGTATTAAGAGCCGGGGGGTGGAAACTTTTGAACAGGATAAAGATGTCCACATTTTTCTCTTTTTGTTGAAATATCATTTTTTTCATTTAGTACTGCCCTCCGGAAGCGACAGAAGATACCTACATTTTTCCCGTAAGACAAATTATGTTATTAATTTACCTTGATCTTCAAATTCAAAATGTTTTCACCATTAATGCATCGTGTTTCCTTCTGGAGCATCAGTGAATGTTTGAACCTTTTCTAACAGTTGTGTTTGAGTCCCTCAGTTGTCTCAGAATCATACAGTCACTGCTGGAAAGGGTTCAAATATGCAAAAAAATCCTTGAAACTAAAGAATCTGCAGGACCTGGAGGATTTTTCTGAAGAACAGAGCTCAGTTTAACTGCTCAGAATAAACAAGAGACTCATGAACAACCATCACAAAACAAAATAATAAAAAAGAAAAAAAAAAAGAAAACAGTCGTAGATCATCCAGGTAACCACACACAGTATTAAGAATCAAGGGTTCCCAAACTTTTGAACAGGGTCATTTGAATAAATTCAGCTATTTTTTGTCTTGTGGACTTTATGTAAACATCTTTTATGTAAAATATCTTACTCAGGACAGTACTAAATAAAGAATAACATGCATTTTGTATGATCTCCTTTATTTTGTTAAAATTATTCACATTTTCACAATTCTATAAGGTGTTCCCAAACTTTCGCATACCACTGTATACACAACTAAATATGTAATTATATTGTATTGTTATTATAATAATATAATATTGTTATTATGATCTATATATATATATATATATATATATATATATATATATATAAAGTGACTTACTTGCTCATGCAAACCAGCTAAACTTTGACCCTTTATACTGCAGAAACAGTAAGAGTAATACAATATTCAAAACATAGCTAGAGTTCCCAGTGCCCTTGTCCAAGAGCGTTTGTCTGAGAGTGAACGTAAGAGAAAGAAAAGATACATATGCACTGTGCACTTTAGCACATGGCAACACATTTGTGTGTCCATGTCTGTTTGTGTGCAAGAACAACAGCATCCAACACACACGGCAGCCTGACCGCATGTAGCCGCTGGCTGACAGGAAGAGGTGAGGGAGATCTGACAGCAGTGTCTGCTCCCTGTACATGTTAGCTTGGCCCTGAAAGCGAGAGCCTACTCTTGGGTCTTCCCCTCTGGGCAGGAAAGGGACCCTACATATCACTTCCTATTCTGCATCACTGCTTAAACCAGTTCAGATCATCCTTGCTTAAAAAAAAAATAAAAAAAATGCTTAAACCAGCCAAACCTGGTTTGCTGATATCCCAGCTTTACAAGGTGGATCTAGTTTGCTGGTTTTGGAAAAGTTTTGTGGGTATGCCATATGGGACATCAGCTAGATTAGCTCAGACCAGCAAACAAGCTGGGACTGTACACCTGTAAACCCCATGTTCATATCCCAGTGTATTTTTGGTTATGTTCACACAGCCAGTGTTTAGGATTGACGACTGTATTTACTAACAGGTGTGACCCAAAAATGGTCCTGTTCATACAACAGAAAGATTAACAGTGTCAAACTCCTTTTCTAAGTAAACTAAACTATAACTAAAGCAAATATCAAAAGATATATTTAAATAACAATGTAAAGTGACTCAACCTCATTTAATGAACTAGCCCAAATGAGACACTAGTTCATCTATCAAAACTGATGAATCGCTGTTGGACAGTGACTATTAAGACTATTGACAGAGAACGTTATGCGTTTGTTAGTAGTATTTTATAAAAATAAATGAATTAAACGTTACTATTTATTTTTTAATTAGAATTGTTGTTTGAATATAGTTATGGCAATTTAATGGATTGCATTTATGCCATATCTCAAATGATTGTGAAAAGTCATTAAAAGTCTGCATAAATATAATTATTAATTGTTGAAATGATCTCTTCATTTGTCAACAAAATGTATTTATTCCTTGAAAGTACTAAATGAATTGTCAACGGAACTGTTAAGAAACCGGCATTGTAAAATTCTTTATAATTCCAATCCCGAGTTCTGATTTCAGGGAGTCTGTGAGTTGTAGAATGCAGTTGTCACTCTTGTTCATAACTGAACTGTGTGTGAAAAGAAGCATATATTAGAACTCCAAACAGTGTATGTGTGAACACCCATAAAGAACCAGGACCCCCTTCTGTTTACAGTGACTCCTGCTTCAAAAACACACAAGCGTTAGGAAGGGTGATCCACGCTCTATCAACACCCACTAAATGTACCATGCATAGACTATTTATTTCCAAAGCGCGACCTCGTCAGCTTTGTGAGAAAATCCATGTCTGTCCCGTCTGCACTTTTGTCTCTTTTACGTAAGTGGGAGATATTTCAACCGGCTATCGGTTTACCTTATACGTGCTGGTATATGCAGGAAAGGTGCCCATGTAGGGTCAGTGACTCTTCTCCGAACGTCCCTCTGGATCAACACTGCCTGTCTATGGCCATTTGTTTCCCTCTGTACCCTCTCTTTCTCTCTCTCTGGATGGAAAATATGGCATGCTCTTCAGAGAGGAATGTAGTGCTGAGTTGCATGTCTGAGGAGGCTTGATAAAATGCCCACAAGTAACACAACCCTCGGTGGCACTTTGAGAATCAGCAGTGGTTGACGTTGGTGAGAGATTTGGCTGAGCTTACGCATATTTTCAGCGCTCAGCCATATCTACTGACAACAAAAATCAATCCAGTAGCAGAAAGCAATAAGTTTAGTTGACCGTGGATAGGTTGAGCACCAAAACATCAACAAAAAGCCTTAAACACTTTTTGCGTAGCCTTGTCTTGCCAGAGGCGGTAAGGAAGGAAGAGAAAATCATTCTTACATTGCCTACAGTACATAGAAAAAAGCTCCATGGGGAATTTCCAAGATGGCCACCCCATGCCTTGCATTTAACAGGACTTTTGTCTCTAATAGCCAGATTTTTAGTGGTCCTCAATAAATCTTATTCAAATCAAGAACTGTCCATTTAGGCAGGAAGACACTGTATGACATGGAAAGTGACCGACCAGAGTTCATTTTGTTTTTCACATTGGGGCTGCGTCATCTGAAATGGACTATCTTGCAATAACAGAATGGCATGGGTAAAAATGTGACCCATGCTGGCAAAATGAGTCGGAATGCGCACGGGCTAATTTCGAGCTACAGGCAAAACAAGTGAAAAATGTCAATTTTGGTACAAATTGAGGTTTTCACAAAAACTTGTTCATTAAGCCCTCATCTAGCGATCCCAATGCTCCAAACAGCAATTAAACATCTAAAAGTACCTTTATTTGTATGTGTTCTGAGAGGAGTAGCTTTCCTTTGACCATAACAATGACGTATTTCTCTGCTCACTTCTGGACGACTGGCGCTTCCCTCTGCATAAGTTTGGTACTGTTTTAAAGCGCGGCATTCCAACTTTGTGAATATTCATAGTAGAGTTGTCAAAAGTAACGACTTCGGTACCAAGTCGGTACTGAAATTTTAAAAAATGTGACGCAATCCTGATATACACATATACAGAGAATTACAGTATTTAAAAAAAAACCTGTCTTGGCAAGTATTCATTCAAACATTATCTGTTATGTCTTAAATGAACGTTTGGTTAATTGTTGAAGGAAAACATCTGATGTGTAACATTCAGTGTAAGTAACACGTTACTGTAATTAAATTACTTATCCATTGAAAAAGTAAAGTAAGGGATAACTGTTCATTTACTTTACAGTTACTTATAATGTACTTGCGTTACATACTGTAAATTAGTTCAACAGTTCTGTTTAAATCAATATTGAATTTAAAATCTAAATTGGTCATCTAAAGGTAAAAGTGAACACTGCCTATTTAACATCGTTAGCTGTAGTGCAGTTGCGCGTTAGTTCGCAACTTTGCACCAGCGACAACGCAGCCTGAAGATGTCGGCAGAAGCGAGTGGCTGTTTTGCAGAATGGAAATATTCCAATTACTTCACTTTTTTGACACAGGTAGGCAAGAACATTACGGTAAAATGTAAGCTATGTCCTAGGGAGAAAAAACTGCACGCACTCTCTGAGAGACGGTCTTCAGTCAGTGCGCTCTCAACCAAAGCGCACACACACGGCTGCCTCTTGCGAGTGTCAAATTTTTGCGGTTTATTACACATAAACATACAAATACACACACAGTTATGTCAAAATGCCGTCTTGGCGTATATTCACGTTGGTTATATGAATGAACAGCATGTGTAACAGCATATGGTCTCCTTCCATTAGGTCTTAGTGACAACAGCCTTTAAAACATGCTACTGTCTACTGTTGGCTGTCTGTATTAAAAATGATAATCAAACAACAAAAGAAAAGCTTTAATAAGGATTAATCTATATTTAATTTATACAGTTATGAATATGCAGAGTTATTTTATTTGAATCTTCAATTTCTGTGGTATTTTTACTTAATACTAGACCTATCTGAAAAAATATATTTGGCTGAGCTTACGCGTATTTTCAGCACTAAAAAAAATTATTATAGTATGTTTAATAAAGCTAAAATGTTTTAAAAAGCTATAAATGTTACAATATGTACAGGTCGGAAACCAAAGATGTTGTGATGATGGTTTTATTTACACAAGTAGAGCAAAAAGGTGGATACAGGTGAGTTCGGTGAAGTAGTAGAAGTGCCAATGAGGTGATGAACAGGTTGTAAAGTTGTTTCTGGTTTGTAGGTTGGTATGGCTGGAGCGAGACGACAACGAGGAAGGCAGACGTCACTCACACATGGACTAGGAGACACAGGAGGAAGATCGAAGACACAGGAGCAAGGTAAGTAGTTCAGGGAGTCCTTTCGATAAGGCAGAGGTACCTTTGTCAAAAACGAGACCGGACAATGAGGGTGAGTGTGTTAGTGTCTTTTATAGTGCTGGTGATGGTGATACAGATGAGGTGCAGGTGTTCGTGATCAGTATTCTGGTGAAGGAGTGCGCTGTGATTGGATGATGGAACCTGGTGTGTCTTCTGTCCAGGTTGGTATGCAGGAGCTTCGGAACGGTGAAGGTCTGCTGTCATCCTGCGCCTCCTGAGGGCCCGTTGTAATTGATGGTGTGCTGAGTCCCAGACCCTCTCGCTCTCTCGGAACCAGTAATCAACAGATGGTACATCCGATGGTTCCCCAGACCAAGAGTCCTGGTGGCCATGGCAAAAGGTACGGAGGAAGCGGCCTATTTCCTGAATCTTCCGTTCCGTCTGCCCGTTGGATTGAGGATGGTAGCCCGAGGATAGACTGACGGTCACACCTAGGAGGGAAAAGAACGCCTTCCAAACCCTCGAGATTAATTGGGGACCTCTATCAGAGACGATGTCCTCGGGGATGCCGAAATAGCGAAAGACATGGTTGAACAAGAGTTCTGCAGTTTCCATGGCCGTGGGAAGTCCTCTTAGGGGAATTAAGCGAGAGGATTTGGAGAATCTGTCGACTATTACCAGAATGCAAGTGAGATTATTGGAGGCTGGGAGGTCTGTAACAAAGTCCACTCCTAGGTGTGACCATGGACGGTTGGGAACGGGCAGAAAAAGGAGCTTGCTGGATGGTAGATGGCGTGGACTCTTTGACATGGTACATTCCCTGCATCCCTGCACGTACCTTCTGACATCAGCAGCCATATTGGGCCACCAGAAGCGGTCTTTCAACAGCGAGAGGGTTTCATTGACCCCCGGGTGGCCAGTGCCTAGTGAAGTGTGGGCAGAGTGAATCAGAGGAGTGCGCCGTGCTCAAGTGATGTAATGGTGACCCGGTGGATAACCCGACAGAGTGTTGGTAGAGGCATTGGAGGAGGGCAAGGTGTCAGGTGACCATGTGATTGGGTTCACGAAGATATTTTCTGGTAAGATGGATTCAGGTTCTTCGGTGGTTTCTTCTGGAGTATGGAGTCCAGAGAGAGCGTCAGCTTTGTGGTTTCTTGATCCAGGTCGGTATGAGATGGTGAAATTGAAGCGGGTGAAGAATAAAGCCCAACGGGCTTGTCTGGGGTTGAGTCTTTTGGCAGCTCAGAGATATTCCAGGTTTTTATGATCTGTAAGAACCAGAAATTGATGTCTGGCTCCCTCCAACCAATGCCTCCACTCTTCGAGAGCCAGCTTGACAGCTAGGAGTTCCCGGTTGCCGATGTCATAATTTACCTCCGCCGGGTTGAGCTTGCGGGAGAAGAAAGCGCATGGATGGAGGCGGCTTGGGTTCCCCTGCTGCTGAGAGAGGACCGCTCCTACTTCGGTGGTAGAGGCGTCCACCTCCACGATGAAGGGCTTGCTGGGGTCAGGATGGACCAGGAGAGGAGCGGTGGTGAAGGTTGCTTTGAGGGACTCAAAGGCTTCGGTGGCAGCTGGAGTCCAGGACAGAGACTTGGGCTTACTACGGAGAAGGTTGGTAAGTGGACTGGAGATGGAGCTGTAGTATTGGATGAACCGTCTGTAGAAATTTGCAAAGCCGAGGAAACGCTGGAGTTCTTTGATGGTTTTGGGTATGGGCCAGTTTTTGATGGCTTCCACCTTCCCCTCGTCCATCCGGATGCCACTGCTATCAATGATGTAACCAAGAAATTTCACTGATGACTGATGGAAGGAAAATTTTTCTGCTTTAAGGAATAGCTGGAACTCCCTTAGACGTTTCAGGACCTCCGCAACGTGATGGCGATGTTCAGCCATGCTCCGGGAGTATATCAGGATATCATCTATGTAGACGAGAACGAACCTGTGGAGGAACTCCCGGAGCACCTCATGAATGAAATCCTGGAATACGGAAGGGGAAGTTGACCAGGCCATACGGCATTACGAGATATTCATAGTGACCTGTAGGCGTGACCTGTAGGCGTGACCTGTAGGCGTGACCTGTAGGCGTGACGAAGGCGGCCTTCCCTTCGTCCCCCTCGCGTATCCGGATGAGGTTATACGCGCTGCAGAGGTCCAACTCGGTGAACACAGCGGCACCGCGGAGATGTTCAAGGGCTGCTGGGACGAGAGGAAGGGGATATCTGAACTTGACAGTGATGGCGTTAAGTGCACGGTAGTCGATACAGGGCCGCAAGCCTCCGTCCTTTTTCACCACAAAGAAGAAGCTGGAAGCAGCAGGGGAAGTCAATGGACGGATGTAGCCCTGAGCCAGAGCCACCTTGATATACTCCTCCATGGCTTTCTCCTCCGGGATGGACAGGGGATAGATTTTTCCCCTGGGCACTGACTCACCCGGGAGCAGATCGATGGCGCAGTCCCATGGCCGGTGTGGAGGCAGCTTGGAAGCTCTTTTTGGGCAAAATACATCACTGAAGGGGGTGTAACACGGAGGAATGTCTTCAGTGCGTTTCTTGAGGGGACTCTCGATGGAGGTGGTTAGTACTGGAAGATATCTGGAACATGGAGGGAAGAAAAACAGTCTGGAAAACACGTGTCGCCCCACTTCAGGACTTCGCCGGTTTTCCAGGAAATGGTGGGATTGTGCTGCACCATCCACGGGCGCCCTAAAATTATGTCAGAGGTTGACCCCTCCAGAACCAGCAACTGGATGTTTTTCGTATGAAGTAGTCCTACTTGGAGTTGAATGAGTTGTGTTAAACGATTAACGAATCTTCTTCCGACTGGTTTTCCAATTATTGACTGGATCTGGTAGGTTGACGGCATTGTCTGGGTCTTGAGCTGGAGTTGGCGGCAAAGGGTTCCGGAGATGAAGTTTCCAGCTGACCCAGAATCGAGGAACGCAGTAACTATAATGGAAGTTTCGGCAGCAGTAAGTTTAATCATAGTAGTGAGTGGTTTCATGGAGTTGGAAATTGGAATGATGGCACTCACCAATGGACGGGGAGGGCGAGTTGGGCATGCGGAGATGACATGCCCAGGAGTACCACAATATAAATAGAGATTCTGGGTCAGCCTCCTCTGCCGCTCAGCTGGAGACAGACGGGTAAATTCCAGTTGCATGGGTTCGTTGGCTGGTTCTGGAGGGCTGACAGATTCTGGGCAGCAGAAGATGGTGTTGAGCTGAGGCTGTCCCTGGTGTTCTTCAAGACACGACTGCATACGAGTGGCGAAGCGGATGGAGAGCTGGATGAACCGTTCAAGGCCGATGGTATCCTTGTATGCAGCGAGATGCAACCGCACTCGAGGATCCAAACCCTGCCGATAGGTGGTGAGTAAGGCTTGTTCGTTCCATCCACTCTTAGCTGCTAGTGTACGAAATTGTAGGGCATATTCATTCACTGTCATATTCTTTTGCTTGAGATTATATAATTTCTCACCAATGGATGAATCGTAAGCGGGTTCTCCAAAAACTTCTCTGAATGGTTCGACAAAACTGGAAAATAACTGGATGACAGGGTTATTCTGAGACCAAATGGATTCTGCCCATTTGAGCTCCTTACCATTTAGCTGGGAGATTAAAAAGGCAACTTTGGAGAGCTTTTTACCGGGAAAGTGCGACGCAAGGCGTCTACCAGGTTCTGGAAGGGATCGGGATGACTTATACTTGTGTAAGTAGTTTGGTCCGGTCTTCTGTTACAATATGAACAGGTCGGAAACCAAAGATGTTGTGATGATGGTTTTATTTACACAAGTAGAGCAAAAAAGGTGGACACAGGTGAGTTCGGTGAAGTAGTAGAAGTGCCAATGAGGTGATGAACAGGTTGTAAAGTTGTTTCTGGTTTGTAGGTTGGTATGGCTGGAGCGAGACGACAACGAGGAAGGCAGACGACATTCACACATGGACTAGGAGACACAGGAGGAAGATCGAAGACACAGGAGCAAGGTAAGTAGTTCAGGGAGTCCTTTCGATAAGCCAGAGGTAGGTACCTTTGTCAAAAACGAGACCGGACAATGAGGGTGAGTGTGTGAGTGTCTTTTATAGTGCTGGTGATGGTGATACAGATGAGGTGCAGGTGTTCGTGATCAGTATTCTGGTGAAGGAGTGCGCTGTGATTGGATGATGGAACCTGGCGTGTCTGTGACAATAAAAGGCTAAACTATTCCATGTTTGACTCATATTTAAATTATTAAAATAGTTTCCTTTCTATTGCCTATTCGGTCAAGGTTTATAGGGATTTTAAGAAGTAATTAGTAATGAGTTGAATTACTTATTGAGTAATTAGAAAGGTATTTTAAATACAACATTGATAATGTAATTAGTAAATAATTACTTTTTTGAAGTAACTTACCCAACACTGGTAACATTATATTAGATAACTTATGTTTGGTACAGTAGGTCTTAATATATAGGCTGCCTTTTTCATTAATGTTAATCAAACAATTTGGAATCATGGAGAAAAAAAAGTTTTGACCTGTTTTTGGTGTTATTATCAGGGATTGTAAGGTATGGGTGCTAGGTGAATTTGTTTTGGAACCTTCGGAAAACTCTTGCTGACTCTATCAACTTCAAACAGGTGTAGCTCATTTTTTTTAAATTTGCTTATTGCGACTCATTTTGCCAGCATGAGTCACATATATGTATAAGACGTAAGACATTTATTTCAAAAACATTTAGTAAAAATTTGCCAAACCCACACTTTTAAACATTAGTGTAACTCATACTTAGTTAACTTATAATTGGTGCCTCAAAACTGCTTAGTGTGTCAGTATGGTACACCTGAAGTAGAATAAAGTCAACCATTCAGACTGGAACTAGCCATTTTCAGATAGTGCTTGTCAGTTTTGTGTGCAATATGCATCAGACGGTCAGTGAACGGGTTGTGGGTGTACTGTCTGAGGCTGAGACTGGATGGTTTTTCCACTGAAGTGTTCCTCACATACAAAACAACTGAAATCAACACAGTCCGCCAGAATGAAACATTGAGAGGCGACTCTTAGAAAACGAGAGCATTATCATCTCCAGTGAGCGGGTGGGGAGGCAAACAGCTGTTTAAATGTGAGGGAGACAGGAGGAGGTTAAAAGGAGTCAATGGAGGCTAAAGAGACAGCAGGTCTAGCGATGACAAAAAGTGTGGCCAGGGACTGCAGATCAGGACTTCTGGAAACCACATCAAACAGGCCATGGAGAACAGCCAAGATGAACACACACCAACTGTTGCAGAGCGAGAGAGGGAGAAAAAAAATGATGGGAGAAGAAGGAAACGGAGAGGCGGCAGGCAGTAGTTAAGGGAAACACAAACGACCGATGCTTCACTGGCCCAATCAATCTGGCACACTAATCAATCGTTCAGCAGCCATACACTCCAGCCTATCAGAGGCCAGCCACTCGCTCAGAGGAGCACCTGACTAATACCCACTACAATGTCACTTCTATATTTGTATCCCACTAATCTGCTCTCCGGGCTCCAATCTTTTCCACTTTCTTGCAAATTTATCACTAGACTGAAAGGCCGGTGCCAGATCCTAAGTGCCTCACCCCTTTAAATTAAACCATGGCATTTCAGATAAAGCCCCTAAATTCCTTATCTCAGCGCTCTGAAGAGTCTGTAAAGGCAGAGTGTCACTTTTCCTAAAACAGAAGCCGTGACGCACACAACGCTCCTGCCTCCCTTTCCTCCATTTAGAAGAGAAAATCTTGACAAAAATAGAACAAAATTCAAGTAAGGCGCATTACGAAACAGACAGCTATCTCTCCACAAGTGTGGCCATGAGAGCTCCTGTCTGCGTGCCAGCAAAATACCAAACACACTGAACAAATGACTTTGGGCTCTAAGTTTGCTTTTCTTATTCAGCTACCAAAAAATACAATATATTAAATTAAAACCTGCCTGTTCTTCCCAAAGGAAAAGTGCAGTGCTTGAAGATTGCTCTTTCTTAGCTCAGGAGGTATAATGATAGGGTCAAGAGACCCTAATCTTAGAAGTTTCTCCTAAAATTCCTCAGCAGAAATACTTAATAAACAAGCATTGATTGAAATACAGCAACATTATCCTAGATAATCTGATGAGAAATATTTGAGTTCATATCTCTGACTTTTGATCACAGACTTTGGTATCTCAGCAAATCTGAGCACAGTTGACATAGTTGAGATTTTATCTGGAAGTCTAAAGGAGATACAACAGGAGATTACAGCAGGATACACAATTACTGTGTGAAATTACTCTCTCAAACTTAAATCTTACAACATAGCGTCTGTTTTCAGTCCATCTCATGTCCAGGCTTTAGCACACAGTGTAACAGCAGTAAGCAGATGTTACTCTGTTCTTGCTGTAGCGTGTCAATATATTTCTCATTAACTTGCTTTATACTGGAGATTCATTTCCTAATATGGGACCCGAAGCATTTGGAGATCTTTTGACTATGTGTGATAATGTGCTCTCTTTGTCCCCCCACAGATCCCAGTATATTTTCCTGCAACAAAGTAGCACATAGTGTTAAAATGCTGATACTGAACCCAGTAATGGACAGAGTCTAAACATTTTCCATCACAAAAATGAGGAGTTCAGCTAGCAAATGTTTTACAAATAATATACAATTAATTGTCCTTCTCAAGTAATTTTATTGTTTTTAGGATGTTTAGATATATCTATTGGAAAATTATTTTTTGGCAGTGTAAAATGTATCAAATTCTTTAATGCTTTTTAAAATCAATTTATTTCGATGTCAAGAGGTTTACTGTGGTTTTATTTATCAAGGGTGGATTTTTAATGCTCTTTCTTTAGTTTCTAATCTCATTTTGATACGATGTGACTTCCTTCACCCACCCAGTCTATTGTTTTCCCCCTTTTTTCATGAATGAGGTCAAAACCGACTGTTCCTTTTTAGAAGGTCAAAAAACATAATAGGCGAAAAGCACTCTGGACCAAAGGTAATCCCATGCAGCACTAACCAGAGAAACAAATTAACCCCTTAGACGATTCGAGCACTTGACACGCTACAAATCCCCACGCTTTGAAGAACTGCATGGCCGCGCGTTCTTATAGCGCTGTCTGTGTTTAGCTTTAGCCTCTGGTGTTTATTTATCAGTACTGTTATCTATGCTAGAGGACTGCCTGATTATTTAGACAAGTCACTGGAGTATTTTCAGGGCCAGAGGAGTGAGATCTCTAGTGCACAGCTCAAAGCAGGCAGTTTGCTTAATGCTTGACCTTTCACCTCTCGGGGGTAATAATACCTCTATATCTTGCCTCACACTCACACATATGGCTGCAAAGCATGAACAACTATCCAGGTGACTTCTAACAAGGATTACTTGTTATTATACACACACATACTCACATGTGGTGACTGACTATGGAGGGATCTCTCTGCTAGGCCAACAAGTATTTACATATATACTACCATTAAGTCTATTATGCTCACCAAAGATGCATTTATTTGATCAAAATGTTGTTACAATTTAAAATAATGTTTTCTTTTTTCACATATTTTAAAATGTAATTTATTCCTAAAAAGGCAAAGCTGAATTTTCAGCAGCCATTTCTTCAGTCTTCAATATTACATGATCATTCTAATATGCTGATTTGGTTCTCAAGAAACATTTCTTACTATTATCAATGTTGAAAACAGTTGTATTAATATTTTTGTGGAAACCGTGATAGTATTTTTAAAAAAAATTTTTTATGAACGTTCAAAAAAACGTTATTTCATTTATTTGAAATAAAAATCTTTTGTAACATTACAAATGTTTTTAATGTCAGTTTTGATTAATTTAATGTCTAAAGTAAATATATTTATATTTTAAAGGTGAAGTATGTAATTTGTGCCACTAGTGTGACCAAATGGAAAAGCAAAAATTAGCAAAAATAAATTAATTGTTTATTTCCCTATCTATGACTGTCATTGGTCAGCTGAACAGATAGCCCCGCCCTCAAATCCACATCACTGGCTGCTATGTGGGAAGGTTGGGATGCTCAAACAAACCTGTAGCCATCTCTCCATTAGTTTTGTCATTTCTGACTGAACTACTTCTTTAACACAGCAATTAAACTTAGGCTTTAAAGCCGAAAGCTGAAAGCTTTGACATATTTACAGTGCATTGAGAACAGTGAGTACTGAGGCCTAAATAAAGCATACAGCACCCATTACCAACCTCTCTATCAGTTCTTTTCTTCCTCCAAAGGTTAGTTCCATTCTTTTCCAATCAGAAGAAATGCTCCCTGACCCTTATTGAGAAATTTTGTTTTCCTTTCCATTTTTCCTTGAGATTTTGAAAAGGAAGCAGATAAATGTAGCCCTGACTCCTGGTTGCAATTTCCTGCTTTTTCCATTTTTTCCATTTTTTAACAAAACAGCAAGTCGCCCTCAGATTTTCCCCCTCTTATTTAAACCTCACACCCAGCATACACTAATAACCCAAACAGAACATACAGCAACTGCAAAATGAGCTCTCCTAGCAGAAAAGGTAGAATAAAAATAGAATAAAAATGCTGTTATCCAGTTGTCCCTTTTAAATCACTCACAGCCACTGCGACCGCTTCAGCAGAGACCTTGCTTTTCTCAAGCCCAACAACTGAGATATCTATAAGCAGAATGTGTTTTTAAACTCTTTTCAGTATGCTCCCCCTTCCTGCCGGAGCAATGACTTGTGCCGTACATTCCACAGCTGGTGCAAGGCCACTGACGGTACAGATAGACCCTAACCCCAGACTGAAACAGAGAGAGAGTGTGTAAAACAGTCCCAGAATTCATGCGGCAGTGAGTGGGGCATACTCACGTACAGGAAAGACACTCGTGCATTACACCCCTGATCACACCGGCTGAAAGACAGGGACAGACGGCGCGCTTGGCAACACAGAGAACACTGAGCTTAAGAGTTCTCGGGTTTTCTACTTTATGTAAAGTTAGACGCGTTTGAAGGTTTCAAATATAGCGTCTGCCAAAGCGATTACTTTTAACATTGGCAAGCCACAGCGCAGTTTCTATGAAGCATTCTTTAACACTTCCCTTCTTAACAGCCATGTGCTTTAACGCAAAGTGCAGCCTCGGCCACAGCACAGAGGGGAGCATAAATTATCACTGATATTTAACGTGCTGCCTGGGAGGAGCTGCGCTTGAAACCAGCTGCCAAAATTAGTGGCATTTAGCTGTTTTGGAAATTGTTCACGTGGGGCCTGATGCTGCCTGTGACAATAAACTATATAGGTGAATCTCACAAAACCTGTCAGGAACAAGTCCAGGCTATATCTTACCTCAACAAAACAGAAATAAAATTTCGTTGAAGAAAATGAAGCCCATTTATATGCAACACACGCACACAGACACACACACAATCGCCTATGACTGACTGTATTCACCCCTAATAGTTATATATCTATTAGGGGTGTAACGGTACATGTATTCGTCCCGAAACGTACAGTGCGGACGTCACGGTTCAGTTCATGCAGTCAAATACAGTCAGTCACAGGCGATTCACACTCCAATCCAGAAGGGGGCACGCACGGTAATGCAACGCTGTTTGTTAACCGCCACAACAGGAAAAGCACAAAAGAAGAAGAACAGATGATCTAGATATGTATGTAATCTCTCAACCAGTGTTTCAACCGTGGAAAGACATCAATAAAACAGTCTGAGAATAATATCTCACGTAGCATTACATTTACCTCAGGCAAGTCATTTAGTGTCCACAGCATGTTAGTTCACTAGAGAAATAAACTCTAGAGGAGAGCATTTCACTAAATATATGCACTATATTAGCTTATATATTAATTATATTTACTTTACCTGTTAGTAATGTCTTAATTATGTAATATAAGTTTAAATAAGTTTGTCATGAAAGCAAGTTATGACAATGTAAATGATTATATTCCAAAAATGAATTGGAGTAAAAATGTTAGAATTAAATTTAGAAGTGAATGCAATACATGTCTTGTGTTTTTTATTTGGGTGTTGATTATTCTAAAAATCTAAAAATAAATAGCAACTGAATTTAATACTGTAGTTTGGGCTCCGTTATTAATCGTAACCTTTAATATTATAGTCATACGCAAGAAAGGGCTTCAATTAACCACTGTTTAATAAAAAAGAAGAAAAATAAGCAATTTTATGTTTAGTTTTCTCCCCCCTGCTGTACCGAACCATCATGTTTGTGTACTGTTACACCCCTAATATATATATATATATATATATATATATATATATATATATATATACACACACACACACACACACACGCTTAATTATCATGAAAATCTTTTGCAAAATAAAAAACAAATAAAAATGTTTATGCAAGTATTTTCTTTTTTTTCCCTCCCCTTTTAATTTTGTAGTGAAATGTAACCTGTACACGTTTCTGTAAGATTCAACCTGATATGAAAAATGTTTTCTGATCATCATAAACCAGACAAATCAAATGCCTCTGCCTCTCAGGAATCAAATACATCAAATCCTAAGAAGGATATAGTTCTCATAAAAATGCTTTCTGCGTGCGTGGGTTTAAAACACCTGCGAAATTTATAACATGTATTCAACATTTTTTATCTTGCTAAACTACTTCATTTCTCATTCAAAAGAGCATCACTGTATGTATAAATTAAGTCACAAACCAGTCTTGACACAGCTTCTTTTTTTTTTTTTCACCTCTCAAGATAAACATGGCCGGTTGCTCTGCATAGTAACTCCTTTAGCAACAATATAAACAGTCTAACACAAGAGCAAAAAATGTGCATTTCAGTTCAAGAAAATTTCTTAATAAGGAAAAAAAAGTGGATGAAGATACATCCCAGGCGCTCACAACATGTCTGAACTAAATTTCTCTGTTCACAGACATTCCAGTCCCAGAATCATCAACATATTCTTTTTAATCCTTAACTGGCCAAAATGTTCTTCCAGCTAGTCATTCAGCAAAGCAAGCAGCACACAGCCACAGGCACAACAGGAGACGGGCAGAGGAGCAGTAAGACTTACTCTGCAATAAATCCACCGGCAGGCAGGAGAGCTGGGCTGCTTTCTGAAAGGCCCACAATCAGGCACCAGATAAATTGCATTTAGTGCAAGCTGCATTGTCTCTGCTTCTGTGTTCTGCTAATCTAATGTGTTCAACATGGTCTTGGTCACCTTGACTTTGGTTGCCATAGCGCTCCATACAAACACATCCCCACCCAGAAATGCACCAAATAAGGCCAAGGGAAAAATCTCATAATCAAAGAGGTGAAACGAGAGAGTGGAAAATGCTTCTGAATATACATGCATTGCATTAAAGTGCGTATTACAGCTGGAAATGCGCTAAGATGATGATGAAGACTAATTATTCTAGGACAATAAACGCATTAAAGCAGGCGAATGTTTATGCATTCGTAATCATCATTCATTTTTAATCGACGAAAGATAAATTTGAGTCGTTTAAGACGGAGGCCCTTTAAGCTGTATCGGGGCCAGCGTTGTTTGTTCTCAATATGACCTTTAAACACTTCGCTGAAACACAGAGGAATCAGCTAACGCGAAGGCGGCCGTCCTGTCTGGCAGCCGACCCCGGCAGATGCGACTTCTGAGGAGTTCAAAAGAATTCTGCATGGGGGCAAGGCTATTTACATAATCCTTCAGATATATTCCCCTGCAACCTAATCAAATTATTCACAAGTCTAGCCCCTAACCATGTAGACCCCGCGATACACAGCCCTTCCATTACCGTCCTCTCTCTTCCTTAATCATATCGAACCAAAACCAGTGTCGATTTTCCCTTTAGAATGGAAGGCAGTGGCAGAAAACAAAAGCTTTGCAATGTCTGACACACACAACACTCTTTTCCCTCCAGGTCCATTTCGCTTGCCATCTCAAATTAGTCCTCCATTATATTTGCTTTTCATCTGACACATTTAAAGTGAGAGAATATCGGCTCGCCGAACGCCAGGGTTAAACAAACAACTAAGCAGGGCGATACAAAGAAACAGATAATTTGCCATTCCATTGTGAGCCGAAGATCATAAGTTAATCACTCGAAATAATGTCTTTTTTTCTTTCTGCGCTGAGTTTGCGCATTAACTCGTCTAATCGACGAACAACTTACATTGCGATAACCTGAAATGCCCTGTGCTTGATTGGCTTGATCTGTTTTCATTCACCCCATCTGACACTAAAAACATCGACTAAACCCTGTTTAAACAACAGCACTGAAAAGGCATATTTAAACATGCATGCAATATGAAACTTGTCCGAGCGATGTCTCATTTAGGCTTCTACAATGCCTAATTCTGCACATTGCAATTACAGCTTTGTCTCAATAACAATAGGCCATCACTACGGTTACGTCTGGCACCTAAGGGGTTAAGCTGTCAGGCTCCATCAACAAAGTTTACATCATATGTGCGGTCAATTTTCAATGACTTCTTTTCCCACGTCGAAATAAACTATTTTATGTCTCCAAATATGCAGATCATTTTGCTTAATGAAAGATGCTTGACGTCTCCGATCCAATTAATATGCAAATGCAAGCGAGGATTTATTTGTGACATTCTGTATGGGTGAGAGAAAACAAAAAGGGCTCTTAACAGTTACACTAATTGCTGTGACTGATTGTCACATATCATCATTCACTCTGAATCTCCTAAATACCACATTTCAGATAAAATTCGCACTTGCACTTTGTGAAGATTTATTTTCAAAGGGGTCGTATAGATCAGAGCAGCCGGCATTGAGCGGCAAGAGCTTCGGGATAAACAGTCCTCTGCCTGCTCTGTAACGCTCTCTGTTTCGACCTGAACAGAACACCTTGCTGCAAATTAATGCTGTTTACTACAAGAAAACTCATTCAAAAATGCTTGTTTCTTATAGTCAACACAATATACATTAGATGTATGTGTGTATCCTGTATCTTAATGGTCAATGTACTAATGCAGTTTGGCCTCTACTGGGAAAAGGCTTTAATAAGTGATGTATTTATTACTTTAAAAATAAAATCTCTAATGCAGCTTCACTATTAAAAACATTTAATGGACAGTGCAATCTAATCTGCTGTTTGCTTCATCCTATAGCTTAATGTATGAAGCAATACACAATATACAGTGATTGACTTAAGATGTGGCCACCCCACAAAGCCGGCTAAATAAAATAGCTGGTCCACTTTTAAAGCAACAGAACCCTATTTTTCCACTTGCATTTGACCGAAAACTAAATGCTAATGCTAGCACCACAGTCAAAGAAAGGGTTAATATGGTAATCCAACTGATAATGTGTGCATTCAAAGCAAACACCCTCAAGGATTCTACACTGAGAGGAAAAAGTAACAAATTAGTTCAGAATGATCAATTTGCAGCTGTTTTAGCCTTGTTTTTTAAGCCAGCCTCAGTCTATAAAACTAACTAGCATGTAATTGGAAGATTGGAAATAATGGTTTTGAAAAAGACACTTTATCAATGGAGCAGCAGCGGCAGAGCTGTCAAGCTTCAGACATCGAATTGCCACTGACAAATGACTTAACGGAACAAGATTGAGTATATAACACACACACAAATATGAATCAGATAAGAAAAAACATTTTCTTATAAATGAATACCTTAATGATATTAACTAAATACAGCAAGATTACCCCTAAAACAGGACTAAAACCACTTCTTGTGCATGATGGGGTGTGTGTGTGTGCTATAAAGATAATATCTTTCAGCTCACTATGTTCTTTCTCCTCTAAAGAGGTTAGAACAGACAAGGCAGCTATTTGAGGATGTAATCACTTGCTCTTCTCCTTGAAGCGGCCCATAATGCTCCGCTGCACACTGCTTAGCAGTTAGCGGCCAGAGCAGATTGTAAACAGATCTCTCATGAATTGCGGGTTTAGCAGTTTTGCGCATCTCCAAACAAGGTGCTTCCGATAACGCCATTCTCTCCCCGACAAGGGCCGACAAAAATCAGTCACTTTGCTGCAAACATGTGATTTGAGAGCCGTCAGTCAATGTGATTGACGGATTTAATCCCCCCCAGGAGCAAATAGAAGGAGAAGACAAACCCAGCCCTGATATACAATGTTTGTTTGTAAATCCTATTAAATGCACCTTTGCCTTTCTAAGTGCTATGTTTAGAACAAGGTACGTATACAGAAAAAGTGCATGTTACTCATCTTTTAAGGCTTACAAACAGCCGATATAACCAAATATCCAGTGATGACTTATTTGGTCTCAATAGATATATTAAACAAATAAAAAATAAAAAAACACTGAATTTTGACCCCAGGCTATCATTTAGTTCTGATATTTATGGAAGCCTTTTTTGCTTTAGATAAAAAATTATTTTTAAAAATTAATCACAGTTTCCACAAAAATATTAAGCAGAACAACTGTTTTTAACATTAATAATAATAGGGAATGCTTCTTGAGCACCAAACTAGCATATTAGAATGAAGGATCATGTGACACTGAAGTAATGGCTGTTGAAAATTCAGCTTTGCCATCACAGGAATAAATTACATTTTAAAATATATTCAAATATTTTAAATTGCAATAATTATTTCATAATATTACTGTTTTACTGTATTTTTGATCAAATAAATGCAGCCGTGGTGAGAATAAGAGACTTTTTTCAAAAACATCACAAAAATCTAAATCTTAAAAAAATTCTAGTGTACAGTATATCTCACAATTGCAACTGTGTTTCAGAATGTGACTTCATATCTTATAATTTGTCTATATACTATACCAGAAAACTCTTATGACATTGTGGCTTCATATACCACAGTATGACTTACTACATTTTTCGTCTTATTCTGAGGCATAAACTGGTTTCCCTAGATAATTAATCTAAACAGAAATTCTTGGAAGCATAATACATCACAGCGTAACATTCCAGAACTTTCTGTAGCTTCTATCTCACTTCCCGCTAATTCGCGGCCACTGGCTGTAATGAAGGCCTCATGCATTTTTACAGCAGTGTCAGGCTAAGCACTGTCATGTATAAATTAACCAGTGAGCTAAAAGCTTTGTTGTCCTGCAGGAAAATGCAAGTCATCAAGCATTAAGCACATATTAATTTTCAATGGACCAGCAATAATGGGAATGTTTTACGAACAGGAAATCACTGTGGTCTTACCCTTCAACCAGCACGCATCAAACAAGGTGCTACTGCATGCCGTCACCTCATGAGCCCTGCACACGCTCTTCTCATCTGTAGGAAGACGTCGTGAAATGCGAGCACGTCTGGATGCAACTTTTGGACATGTCACAGAGCTGCAAATCTGGCTCTGACCCTGTGATATAGTCCCGTGAAATGGTCTTCATTGGGATATTTGAATGATGGTCAGGACTGCCTATGTAAGATTGAGGCGGCGGTTGTGTGAAAGGCAGATTGCTATGGCTTTTATGGCTAACTGCAGTATTCTTATACCAGGTAGCAGGTTTTCATTCTCCAGGCTTTTATTATGCCACATATAAAAAACGTATTAGATGTGATGATGGGCAAAGGCCTGAGCATTCTTCCAGGCCCCTAAAAGCTTCTTCAAAACAAATGCGGTATGGCGGAGAAATTTTAATAACAAGTAGATCGGCCCAATTCCATTCTTTGCTAACTAATAGACTCGTGTGCATCATGAAAAAGCGGAAAATCCTACAGTAATTTTGAAGCACAAGTAATCCGGTGCATTGGAGGATACTCTCCCTCCCTCTCTGACATCTCGGTCAGAGTTTATTTCACCTCAGACCGAGGTGAAAATGGCTTTTGGCTCTTTTTTTTTTTATATAAAGCAGACTCAAAGGACAAGCAAAACATTCTGGGGCCTAAAGCTGATGCCCTAGTGGCTCGGCCAGCCACTTTTCCAAGGCCTGCTACTTGATTAAATGCATAATCCACTACTCCCCATCCCAGATGATTTAGTGTGCCTTTAAATCAGCTTGCGCACACATAAAAACCTCAAATAAAAATCACCAAGAAAAACCATTGCACTCTAACTGTTCTATTAAAATGATACCCGGCCAGGCCTTTCTTCTCCGCAATACCGTTTATTCCACATGAATGCGTATCTTCATTTTTTTTTTTTTTTTCCTAGGTGTGCATATAAAATATTTAAAGTTTAAAATGTCAGCGTTGAAACATCAAATGCAGGAGTCTCTCATTAATCACCTGGGATGTAGGCTCCCTTTTAAGGTTATAACCCTTTGAAAGAGCAAAAATTACATTTCTGACCTTGAAGATGAGACAAACTCATAAAGGTAAAATAATTCATGCTTTAAAAGGAAGCAGTTATCTGTGCGCTCAAGTTGCTGTGCTGTGAGTTTCGGGGGGACACCAAACAACTTTCATTTTCCTATTTACATCGAAGCTGTTCAGATTAATTTGAAATCAAATTGAGAAAAAAGAAACAAAACTGTAAGAAAACATCAAACGAAGCAACAGTGTAACTTTCAAATCCACAGGGCTCAGCTATCTGCACTGCATAGAATGTTGCCTTTTTTCATGGACTTTTATTAAATGGTGCATGACATTTCCATTACTCAAGGAAATTAAATTCGCTAATTTTCTTACAAGCCTGGTACGTCTGCTATTTTAGGGAGGTGCGCCGAACAGAACAATTGTTCCAACACCTACACACAGAAAAGGGATTGTGAATCTACCTTTTGAAAAGAAAAAGTGAATTAAAGCCATAAAGGCAATTTGCTCTTTAATAAAAACAAGTCTTGGTTTTGATCTTCAGCTAAACTGGCATTTGGCTAGGTATTAAGTCTGAAGCCACCTGCATTTATAAACCCAGGTGCCATGTTCCCATTAAGCAATTTACTTCTAAACTCCTTCTAATAACTATAAAAATAAACAAATGTGATACATTTCAGGTGTTTTCTCTTAAAAGCAAGCCTAACACGATCTAATCCATCAGCAAAACTGAAGAAAAAAAGAAAAAAAATCTAGTTTTTAATCTCCAAATGTGACCCTGGACCCCAAAATCAGTTGTAAGGGTACTTTTGTTTTGTTTTTTTACATTTTTGGCATAAAAGAAAAATTTATAATTTTGACCCATACAATGTATCGTTGGCTACTGCTACAAATATACCTGTGCATTGACTGGTTTTGTGGTCCAGGGTCACAAATGTGTTTTTCTCCTTAAAATTCTATGAAGCTATAATCAAGAAAAAAAAAAAGAAAAAAAAGTGTGTTATTCAGTCTATAACCCTCATGATTCAGAACCCTAAAAACAAACAAATCCCTTAAATGTGCTGCATATCTGCAATGTCAAAATGGAGCATCCCATAAAACAAACATCACACCAAGACTTGGTGTTGTTTAAATGTTAGTTTCTGGAGCCAGCAGTTTTACTAAGGAGGACATAGGAGTGTATGTGCAGACAAGTGAGTCTTGGCTGGGCCAGTGGAAGTGACAGCATCACACTGAACCTGGCTCTTCTCCTCTAGAGATGAAAAGGCTGATTACTCTGCCTCTCTCCCGGGGAACCAGCAACATGTCTGACAACATCATTGAAAAATAGACTGCTGAGCCCCTCTGGGTCTTATAAGGGCTCACATTTAATGTAGAAGAGATTCGCACTAAAAAGGAGGTGACACTACAGTCTTCATGACTGCATCAGCGAATACATTAAAGACTGAATGGAGAGCAGATTCCACTAAATTTTCAGTTTTCCAGGATTTGTTTGTCTGATGCTAATGCAGGACCATAAACTAATTCAGTTTAGAATGATCAACCAACCAACAGTCAAAGACCTGTACTGAACTCAAGGGCATAAAAAAGGCTTGATGCGCTGGCTCAACCAATGGTAGGTTGGAGAGAGTGTTCAGGAAACCTGCCTGAAAACAGTCAGTTTTTTTATGAATCTTTTGTTTCAAATTAGTGATTCGGATCTCCTATCAAATGGCTAAACTGCTGAAATCACGTGACTTTGACCACTGATTCGATTCGTAAAGCTCAGAAGCAGTGTTTTGAAATCGGCCATCACTAGATATTGTTGAAAAATCAGTATTTTGTTTTTTTGCCACATGAAAAGTATTCTCGTCACTTTATTATATTAAGGTAGAACCACTGTACTCACATGAACTGTTTTAAATATGTTTTTAGTACCTTTATGGACCTTGAGAGGTTCAGTGGCTTTACTCTCAATAGAGGCCTCACTGAGCCATCGGATTTCATCAAAAATATCTTAATTTGTGTTCCGAAGATAAACAAAGGTCTTATGGGTGTAGAACGACATGAGGGTGAGTAATTAATGACAGAATTTGTTTTAAATTTCTGGGTTAACTAACCCTTTAAATACATGTGATACAGCTCACACCAACAATGACCAACAAACACAATGCCTGTATTAGCAAATAAAATGACTATGAAATATTAAATAAAATAAATAAATATAGTTTATTTCATATTCATTTAATATTATTAGTAATATTCATTTCATTCGCTAATATACAAATACATAATTTTAAAATGTAACAATATTAGTTGTGAATGCATTTTACTCCAATTCAAAAGGCTGGATAATATAAATATAAATGCAAAAAGAGGATTGCTGTATTCAATTAGTTTAAGCATCATGAAAAATTAAGATGAATAAATTCTACACTCAGCGAAGAAAGGTTGACGACATCACGGAGAATCCATATAAAATGTATCTGCTGAGAAAAGAGAATAATTGGTGCCGTATGAATCTTTATCCAGAGGGGCGTCATTATTAAACTTAGACACGCATTTCAATTCAGCAGTCATATCAGGGAGAACAAGGAACAAGACAAGATCAAGAAATCCTAATTATAATTACAAAATTACATAGGGTGCAACAAGGGTGCCTAGTTTAATGGTAATAATTAGAGACATAAAATTTTAATAGGAAATATGGCATTGTGTGGGTTTTGAGGCTTATGCCACTTTAAGGCCTAGTTGCATATGTGTGTGTGTGTGTGTGGTTGAATGTTCAATGATGAGCACCGTGATTAAGACAGTTCACTTTGCACTACTGGCCCTTTAAAGGAGCTCAGTCTATATCACTGCCACGAAAGAAAAGAAAAAAAAATCCCCATCCTGCACCCAAACCGCCACACGTGCCCTTTTCCTGTCTCTATTTATTACCCTGCCACGATCCTCTTAAGCAGACCTCTTCCCCAGCGCAATACCATATGTTTTCAGTTAAGCTTAATTTCTTTTTCTCTTCATTTAAGACATGGACTGGCTTAGCCAGAAGCATTACGCGGCCCACTCTTTCACTCATTCATTTTCTTCTCAGTTTTTCTGTTCTTTTTTGGCCCTGTCTCTTTAAGGACTCCAAAGCTCCCTGTTGAAATTAACTTACAGCCACAACAAAACCAGTGCAGGATTTTAAGATCATTGTAAGCAATTTTAAGTTAATTCGCTCCAGATTTCAACATTAACCTTTCCAGCAGAGTTCAGAGCGTAACTGAGACGGAGGTCAGTGTTGATGTAAAAACAGGTCATTCATGAGGGATTTTCAGATCTTGTTGTTTTACAGTCAGCAGGAAAACTCAAAAAAATTTTCACGTATATATTTGTATATATTTCCAGCCATGCACTGGAAAAGTGTTTGATCAGTAATGCACAATAATAGCAGAAACATGAATAGAAACATGTATATACATGAAAATAAATAGGGTAAATTCTAATATCATTTTGAATTTAAATGCTTATTTTTGGCAAACTTTGCATGCTTAATAAGCGATAATTTCAATAGCATGGTGATGGAATTGTTCACATTGAAATGTCACACCTGGGTCTGAGGTCCCTGGAGAAACTCCTATGCTGACAAACATCTTCCTATGACAGATTTCAGTCCTTGTTTAAGATATGCCACTCTCTGCATTTCCATGTTGCACAGCCCCTCCTGTGCTGAGACCGATGCTAATTGCATGTTTTTCTGCACTTCCCTGAGGTGCCACAGAAAAACATCAACATCACAAATCACACTGTAGTGTATGAGACTTGGCACTAATGTACTAATTGTTATACCGTATTCCTTACTTATGGAACAGTACATAATGGAAAACACTAAATGTTCGACATAATCACCAAGACAGGAAAAATAGACTTGTATTTTCATTACAAAAGGAAAGTTTTCGTATGTGTGTGTGTGTGTGTGTGTGTGAGAGAGAGAGAGAGAGAGAGAGAGAGAGTGAGTGAGTGGGATGACTCTATGTTACAGTAAAGTGAATCAGATCTTTTACTTCTGAAAACCAGCCTGTGATCTAAGTCTAATTTAGGATTACTTCAGGTACGTCAGGGCTTCTTTTTAGAAATGGGGGATCAATGAATCAATAGAACACACTTGGAGGTCAGAAAAAAATTGTTTGTCTGTATCTGACCTTGTAAAAAGGTTTTGTGCATATCGTTCATCTGCCTTGCAAGCAAACAAATAAATAAATGCATAGCTGACAACTTATATTATAGATTCTGGGGCAGAATTTCAAACTCAAATTCCAAAATAAACAGATGACATTCTCAATAAACAAACAAAATAAATAACTGCATGGCTTTATGGGATTGTAAATAATTACCAAACTAAAAAAACAGACATACATACAGATATTAACACATGACAGATTTTGAGCCAGAATACAATCAAAACTAAATAAACGAATGAATGAATGACAGCTTCAAATTACAAGATTTAAAAATTAATTTTTTTAAATAAAAATTAAATGAAAATTTACAATTTATGAGATTATGAAAAAAAAACATACTTTATGTTTTGTACTACAGAACACTACAGTAACACTGCAGTTCAGTCTGTGCTTAACACGTCTTTCACCTGCTCAAGTTTGGAGTAACAACTGCTGTAGTTAACAAGTTTCTCTGTGAAGACTAAAGTCTGTAAAATCTCCTTTGGTCATAATCTATGAAAACAGGAGATAAGCCCACCAGACAGTTTATTTAATGAAGCTCACATCAAACACAAACAGACAGTTGTCTGAACCTCCCCACCCAAAACAGGCTCTGCTTAAATCATCTGTCCATTACTGGGCTGAGACAGACCACATAAGACAGGTGGCTTTTTTCAATACGGAAGACCCTCATTTCCACGGTTTTTCTGTTAAAAAAAAGAGCTTTATTGTGGTTTTTGGCAGATTGGATTCTCTGTGGACTCTCTCGTGGACTATTAATGTAGTCTTATTAATTTAAAAAAGAGGCAGGTCTTGTAACGAATAACTCACTTGAGAGACAGATTAGATGCTAGTGTGTAAATAGCTGCAACAGCAAGAATACCATTAGATTCATAGTTTAAACACAAATGATCCAAAGACGGAATCGATTGAGGCATGCTAAACCCTTACAAAATCATTACAGGCTTTAGGGTTGGAAGGAAAGCTGAGGTCTACAAATTAAGCTATAAATTGTTAAATATCAGTAAAGGTGAGCTCTTCTTTCCAGCATAATTACTGCTGCCAATCCAGTGTGATTCTATAATTCCAAAATCCTGACACTTCACAAAGACACTATAATTGCCTAGTGCTGGCCTTTCGCTCACCACAAAGGTCCATTAATTAATTTTTCTCGGGATCTGTCCTGAAACGTATTTCTGCTTATGAAACGCAGCTCGTAGGGAGATGTGGAATTTTCCATGAAAATACAAAAAAAACTGCCAGTCTTAGCAGCGGACCGCTGCTAGCACTTTCTGCTGGCTTTCAGAGGGGCCCAAGAATAGCCCCATGATTTGGTGCTAAATACACATTGGACACGCAAGAATTCAAAACATGAGGCAGTAGATCTACATCAGTCATCTAAAACAGAAACTTCCAACCAATCACATTTCACTGCTCAGATTTAACGACAGACCACAATCATTTGCTTGTGATTCACTTCAATGTATCATTCATATTGGTAATGTAAAAATAATAAGCTATGTATAATTTATTTAACACAAATTTGAAGATAGTTTACAGAAATAAAAAAAATCTTTCATCATTTACTAACCCTCAAGCTGCAAAAAGCACTTTGCAATATATTTCAATTCTTTCAAAGAAATTAACATTTTTATTAAGCGAGGATGCATTAAATTGATCAAAAGTGACTAAAGACTTTTAGATCGTTACAAAAAAATAAAACAAATGCTGCACTTTTGAACTTTCTGTTCATCAAAGAATCCAGAAAAAAATTTATCGCTGTTTACAAAAAAGTTGCAGCACAACCAACTGTGATGTTTCTTGAGCAATGATTTCTGAAGGATCATGTGACAACTAAGACTGGAGTAATGATGCTGAAAATTCAGCTTTGCACAGAAATGTGATGGCAAATAATCAAATAAAAGCAGCCTTGGTCAACATAAAAGACTTCTTTCAAAAACATAAAAAATGTTACCCATTCCAAACTTTGAAAACTTTTGTTGTTCCTTGAAAATATGATTTATCTGACTAGTGTACAGCTTGGAGACTTTGATGAAGACAGAATATTCATTTGGGGGTGAACTCTCCCTTTATGATTTCAAATTTCTTTGAAACCATCTGAAATCTAACAGACAACAATCATATTTGCATATGAATTTTAGTTTTCTTACATGTATGTGTACACTGAACTGTAAATTGTCTTTTCTTTTGTGTGTCAAATTATCCATATAGCCACATTTTCCACACCATTCTATCCCTGCCTTGTGAACACTGGAAATACAACCAGCATATTAGATAGAAAGATAAGTAAGATAAATACAATGATAAGTTTGGCATGTTGTGTGAAGTATATATTTCTGCATACGCACACAGTTTCGGACTGAGTCTTGTGTAATGGTAACGAGTGAAGGGGACAGAGCAGAGAGGGACACTTCGCACATGAGAGCTGTTTGTTCAGATCATTTGCAATGAAACGCGTCCAATGAGGACAGCACTTCAAAAGAACGGCCCAAGAAAAAACTCCCTCTGAATTTTACTTCTTGGCTGTGAGGAGACTTTCATCAAATAACACTGCCGATAACTGCAGACAGTCACATAAAATAAAATTCAAGAAGACCCAAAAATCCCTGTAGAACACCCAAAGCTTGGGGCTTAAAAACTCACTCGTGACTTCTTATCTTTATTCACTGCTGAGTGGGAAAATGAAGAAAATATATTCTAGCGACTGCCTGCGTATTCTGATCGAGCTCCAATTACGAGCTGAAACAATTGGATTTTAGAGGATGCATGCACGCCGAGTTTTCAGAGAATTAGATGGATTTTACAAAGCATCCCTAGAAATGCATTTCAATAAGTCCATCTTTCTTCCTTCTGCTTTTGTTTTTTGTTGTTTTTATGTGTTTCATATAAAGCTGTGCGATGTATAAATATCAGAGAATTAACGCGAATGCAGAGGCAGGAAGAGCAATGAGATGAAGGCAGAAAAGGAAGGGTTGAAATGGCATCCTCTCTAAACTTAATGAAACAGCATCCTTTAATTTTTTTTTTAAGTAATTATAATAAAGATGGAAAAACATAATAAAGGCCTCCCAGCCCCCACCTGCTAACAGTAATTATAATAGACTCAACAATAAATGGTAAAGCAGCACAGAGCTGCATCTTGGGAATTCTCTGGGGTCTGTGGATTAGCTTGAAAAGCCTGAATGATTAAAATACACTAATTAAAATTTTGTGTTCCTTGGTAACTCGTCTTCCTGGGCCCCTTGCGCTGGTAAAATGGGAATAAATGTGACAAAAGCAAATACTGCTTCAGACTCTAGTAAGTAAACAAGTATAATCCAGTTTTCATAGGTGTGTTTCCATTACATATTTCACAAAAACTAACATTCTTCAAACGACGCACATTATTTCTCAAAGGAATAGTTCAAAATGACAAAAATGAAAATTCATCTATTGGACGTAAAAAGATGTCAAAGTAGCTCTTATTCTCTATTCATAGAAAATTTTCAAGTTAAGATTTTTTAGTAAATAACTTAATTATTTCACTTAAGTCTCATGTATCACTTTTATGGTAATATTTTTGGCCTTTTTGAAGCTTGATGGCTTCAGTCATTCACTTGTATTGTATGGAAAAGAGCATCTTAAAAACATCTTCTTTGGTGTTTCACAGATTAAATAAAGTCAAACAGATTTGGAACAATAGAGTGAGTAAATAAGAACAACAAAAAAATGTTTAAAAACATTTTTGTGCTTCTTACTATTTCTACTGCAAGCCTCCAGACATCACACAGAATACCAGACTTTTCAAAATGATTATTAATGGGAAAATTATTCGAGCATTTGCATAGAATAAGTGTCTCTCTCATATATTCAGGTGACCATGCCTTTACTTAATAGCAGTGACCGGTTTCTAACATGAAACTGCATCGAGATTCCTTTTAAACAATTTATACTAAAGTGAAAACCCTGCTAAATCTCATGAGTAATCTGCAGCAAGAGGCTTTTGCATGCCTTGACACATATGGAGAGAATGTCAGCATAAAGAACAACAGCATTTGATCAAAGAGCAAAACGTAGCAGTAGTAATTATGCTGTAGCCACTTCATTCAAACAAGAACAGATTCCTCCGTTCACTTGTCTCTCAGTACTGGGCTTCAATAGTAAAGATACGGCATGAGATCGGTCACGGTGGAAATCTAACGTGTCACCGGTGTGGTGAGGAATATGCTTTTAAAGGGGCCGCGTTTTTCGAGGGGGGTCCTGGGAGGCCATCGCCTCTTTCCTTTCGCAATACGCTGTCTCTGTGAATGATGGTAATCGCTTGTTTGCTGTCAGCAGGAACAATGGAGCAGGGGAAGATTTCTTTAACCCCCCTTTCCCAATCCCCACTCACTTTGAGACATGGATACGGCAAGTCAATCCCTTGGTAAAATCACACGGAATCAAACAGAACAGAAATATCAAGGGTGTTAAGCACATGCCGGGGTTACTCTTGACAGCTGCGTCCGATGCTTCGGGAGATTCAGTCAAAGGAAAATAAAGATCTTGTAAAGAGAATATGTTCTTGTGATCAGGTTAAAACCCAGCTAGAGGATGTGTACACATAGGTTTAATGGGAAAATATGCTAAGACCAATCCAGTATTTATCCTTTATTAAAACAATGTTAACTTTGGTTTAGCTGGATAAACAACGCTGACAGAGCTCATTGAAAATGTGGAGAAAAGAGAGGAAAACCAAAGCTAATTATGAGGTTAAGAAAAGTGGAGTTGGTCTGGCTGTTGGTTCTTGGCCAGCACAGCTTCGGAGTCAAACTACAGCTGTCTGAGGATGTGTCTACACGGCCAAAAATCAATGTTTAAAAGAAATAACAACAACATTTTCACTCAGTAAAAAACACTCAGTACCCTTTTCAAAAGGTACACCTTTGTACCTAAAAGATATGCTGCATATGAGCAACTTTTGAAAGAGTACTGCCTCAGTGACAGAACTTTTTTGAGGGAGTAATTATAATAATTATTATAATTATTATAAATTTGATAAATTTGCTATTTTTTCTTGTTTATACAAGAGATTTATTATAATGTATAACTCAAGATATATTCTCTGAAAACGCATATTGAGCACATTTGTCAAGTAAAGTCATCTTGATTTAAAGTTAATTTAGTGCTTTTTTTGCAGTGCGATATCTGTTTGTATAAAAATTGATGCTAAAAAGGCTCAAAATGCCTGCTTACAAATTGAATTACCTTTTCAGTTAACCAGAGTTTAGGAGCCAATGACCTGGTATTTCCTCTCTATCGTGCACCGAGGGAGGGGGGTTAGAAGCTGCAGGCATGAGTGGGCATAGGAGACGGGCCAGACTGGCACGAGACTCGCGCCCATTTACTCCTCACCACCGGGCATGCTTCGTGCGAGTCGTGCTGGTGGCCTCAGTCTTGGGAGCAAATTAGATCCACTTCATTAAAATATTCCAGCCAGGAACAAAAGGATGAGGGGTGGAGGAGATGTGCTAAAGATATGTGGCTGATATACATGCAGGCCAGCGCGATCCATGCACATCTGACAAACAGATTGCCTCACTTGGAGAAAAAGAGACACAGCCCAAGGGGGAAAACTTAATCAGATATAGATGTAAAGTCAACGCGTTGGATTATACGCTGTGTGTGAGTGAGCGACAGAGAGAAAGAGCAGAGAGAAAAATGGCAGACAGCATATTTGTTGTTCCACATCCCTTTTGTAGAGGTGCTATAATGTGTATGTGCTCTTTGTTCGCTTAAAACCTCAACATGACTCTTGGTTATAAAAACTTCTGCCTCATCGCAATTATACAAAAGAAAATGAACACTTTTGGGTTGCCCTGGTAACCTAATTGCATCAGTACATTGCACACAGGAGCCAAAGTAACTGAATTTTGATGAAAAGGCGGTGATAATTTACGGCATTGAGAAATTAGTTGCCGTGGCGACGCGTTAATTACATCTCAAATTAACAATGCAAGTGTAGTGAAATTAAATATAAATCATATTTTTTGCATAAATTACAGGGGTTGATTAGTGCGAGGTGCCAGGAGAGAGAGGTTGGGATTCCACGGGCCTGTCACATCAACCCTCCCAACACCCCCATCTCATTCAGCTCCTCTTAAAAGAGAAATGCCGTAAGCTCCTTTACACGCCAGCGCTGCGGCAGTTTGTGTGCCCGTGTGCGTGTGTCTTCTAATTAGCATTTTGATCTTTTTCAGGTTGATGAACTTCTCTACTTCTGTCACTCCTGGAAAAGCATAAAGATGTTTGGCTTTTTTTTCTCTCTTCTAAATGATTGTTAATGGATGTTAACATATGGTATAAAAACATATCAGTCATATACAGTGGGGTCTAAAACATCTGATACCACTAGAAAAAATACTTCCATTTCCTAATTTAATTCAAATTTTGTGTTCAATAATGCAGAATCATAAATATGTATTTTATAAATAAATAAAAGTATATAGTATAATAAAGTATAAAAATAGAGTAATTACATATTTATAACAATCATTTTAATACAGTTCAAATAAATGTTTTTTTTTTAATAAATATTTTACATTGTAATGTAATTTGTTTTAAAGTTTTCCAAGTTCAATTTCGAAATTTTCAATGGGGCCATGTTCCTCTGTAGGAAGAAAAAAACATGTTTCTAGTTCTATATGTGATCTCATACATATTGAGTAAGACAGCAGGGTTCAAGGCAAATCAAAATGTTAAGAATTAGGCCTGACACTCCTGAGTGAAAAATTCCATGTGGCCGATTTTGTATATGAAGGCTTGTGTTGTTTAGTCGCTCAATCCCACACGTACAGTGGCATGTGTAACCTCAGAGCATCAAGAACAAGCCTCCAGAGTCATGTCGGCTGAGTGGGGGGGGGGACGTGTGTCTGCACAGGAGGAGAGAGGGGGGGGGGGGGGGGAGAGAGCACAAACACAACAGCAACAGGAACCAACTTGAGCCATCTAAATTATTCATCATCCAGATGGATTCCTTTCTCCTTGAATTTTCAACTCAAATAGACCTATTCACCTACAATTTTCATTGCCGCCTGTTGTGTCCGATGTCGCTCAAACCACAAAAACAACACCCAGCCGTTCGAACCACAGCTGGGAGGGGGGGGTGGGGGGGCAGTGAACACACACTTTTCTTTCTTTCTATCTTTCTTTTTCACAGTGAGGTGGGGGTGTGACATTGGGGGAAGGATATGAAAAAGCCTGCAGCCCCCAGAGACAGTAACTATCTGCCATTTAGCCGCTAAAATGTCAGCAAAATTTAATGAACTCCACGTGTCTCTCTATCAGTCCTTGAAAAGTATTTTATGTCTTCCGATGCTTTTCTGCTCTTTATTCCACTGATAATCCCACACAGCATCAAATTAAAAGTGTATACAGGATTAACACTTGAACGGATTGCATCTGAAAATCCCTAAGCAAAAATGAGACTTAAGATTAATAAGAAATAATCATTTTTTATACAAATAATACAAAAATGGCTGCTGCTCTCAGCTACACATCAATCTGTTTTTAGTATATCTAATCAAATGCTTAAATATGAATGTTTTAGGATAGTTTGTTAGTGATTTTGATGATTTTTGAAGGATAGAGAAAAGAAAAGATGTGAAAGATGTCATGAACTCAAAGAAAGAAAACCAAACTAAATACATAATTGGAACCAGCCATGTGGATATAAAATGTCTAAATTAAAGTTCAAACCATCTGTGAGACTGCAGTCATTCAGATTAGTATAGTTAAAATAATCTGATTTCATGTTATTTTTATTTTATTTTATTTTTTTAAGAAATGTGACCCTGGACCAAAAACCAGTCATAAGTCTCAGGGGTATATTTGTAGTAATAGCCAACAATACATTGTTGGGTCAAAATTTTTCTTTTATGCCAAAAATCATTAGGATATTAAGCAAAGATCATGTTCCATGAAGGTATTTTGTTTATTTCCAACTGTAAATATATCAAAAATGTATTTTTTGTCAGTGAATATGCATTGCTAAGGACTTCATTTGGACAACTTTAAAGGCAATTTTCGATATTTTGATTTTTTTGCACCCTCAGATTCCAGATTTTCAAATAGTTGTCAATATTGCCAAATATTGTCCTGTCATAACAAATCATACATCAATGGGAAGCTTATTTATTATTATTTATTCAAATCTCAATTTTAAAAAAAATGTACCCTTATGACTGGTTTTGTGGTCCAGGATCATAAATATATATTTCGTTGCTATTAAAGAAAATTAAGAATTGTTGATTTTATTTGGTTTTAACAGTATTTACATGCATTTTTCTACTCTTAGTCCCTCTTTCTTAGTCACTTTCTGAGGCAACATTTGCAAAAGCCACAGAAGACACACCATAATAAAGCCCTTTTAAAAATGACCAAAGCAGGATTATGATTTTGTGGGACACTCCCATGAAAATTATTTTGCCAGACTGCATTATGAAACATTTCCATCAAAATACGCTTACACAACACTGCACACGGCTCTCCATCTCTATTGTGTTAGCCTGACGCTCTCTTCTCACCTCAGTCATTACGGCTCATGTGCCAGGATACAGATGGACAGCCTACATTACCAATATGACCAACCTCCGCTGGCAGAGGTCCATTCACGCAAACTTACTTCCTGGCCTTGGACAAGGAGGTAGAGATGACCTCAGTCTCGAGGGGCAACTCTTCCCTTGTACATATCCACTTATAAATGTGCCTGATGACTTTTAAAAGGACAAAGAATCATTAGGAGAATAAGTAGCCTTTCACATATTCTTTCTGCAACGCCCCCTGAAAGTAATTCCAATGCATTTACACAAAAGAGAATTGCTTTACTGGGAGAGGCAGTGGTTTAATGGTCCAATACGCTCTTGGCCCAAGTACAATTATCTTCATATGATGGTGCAAAAAAAAAGAAAAAAAAAAAAACTAAGGCTTTGAAGGAAAAGCGGGTTCAGTGAAATGTCAGTGTGCACACAAACATTTGGCCTTTTATGAGTAAATAAATCATACAAATGAAAAAAAAAAAAAACATTAACACAACAGTTATTACTCTTTGCACAAACAAACTGTAGTTGATCAAGACATAAAGAAAACATTCAACATCTTCAGTGCAAAAAGAAAAGCAAGCACAGTAAATCATACAGAGAGCCTCCAAATGCAGCTCTTCATACTGATACAGCATACTTGGTTTCTTTTGGATCGATTATATAATAATGGACTTGACAAGAAAGGCAAGTGATGGTCAGAAGGTAGAGAAGCCCATCCTAATACCCTATTTAGTGCATGTTTCATCTACAAATCTCTGTGCGGTCGACTGAGCACTGCAATATGTAATAAGTCAGTTAAGTTAGTACAAAACCAGTTAAAAGAGTCTCAACACGCCTCTGTGTACAGGGGCTAAAACTGGCATGACCTGCCATACAGATTATATTAAGCAGACGTTTGAAGTTTAAATAAATATACCCTTTCATTTTGCCTTCAATATGCCTCACTCCATAAAAAAAATCCAGACCCTCCCAACAAGATTAAATAAAAAACCCAAAATAATATAGACTCCCACAGGGCAACCAAAGGGAAATAGCTTTATTAGCAGAAGTAGTTTTGGAGGATGGCCTGCATCTCTTGAGCTTGTTTTATTGAAAGAACATTTCTGAGCATCTTATGTTTGTTCTACTTAAAGTGATGCGGCACACTTAAAGTGACATGAAGGGAAAATGAAAATCCGTGACGCACCAAATCTGTATAACTTAAACACAAAAGGAGATATTTTAAGTGTTTTTGTCCCATAAAAAAAGTCAATGGGATTTTTTTTAAAGAACAAAATGACATGAGAGTAAATGATGACATGATGATGATAATGTTCATTTTTAGGTAAACTATCAATTTAAAGTTTCTGTACTCCTAAAAGTTGGCAAATTTATCATTTAATCACAGAAAAAAAATTGACCAAAAGTACTGATGAAGCCTTAAAGATAAAAATGTATATTCCAAAAGCGATTTCATTAGCTCGTCAAAGAATTAATTCACCTAAAATTGAGAATACTGTCATTGTGTTCCAAACACATTATTTTATTTTATACACAAAAGCAGACATTTTTATGTATTTGTTCCGGTCGCCCATTTCCATGCAATTAGTTCCCCATAATTAGTGTTCCACAGACAAATTAATGTTATACAGGTTTGGAAAAACAAAGTAAATAATGACAGATTTTTTAATTTATGGGCAAACTACCCTTTAAGGACAAAGTAAACAAATGTAATACAATTGAAACTTTAACTGTGTGGTTCAGCCTGATATTTTTCCCTACTTTGGTTTACGAAGCGGCCATGGCTTGGCCTTTATGAAGCGTAGACATATTTAAACAATACTGAGTATCTAAAAGAAACGAGTCATCAGCATGGTATACTGTACATGTATAAATTACACACACACAAGACAGGAACCGAATCCGGCAGACAGTCTGTCTTAGCATAAATTCTCCCTTTCCAGAATAAATTGATATGGGTGTTTAAACATCCCATTTTGTGCTGGAAGTGCTTTCACTCAGTGCTAAAGTTCTTGCGGCGGGAAAGAAATCAGTTAAAATTGAGACCTGCTCTTTGGCTGTTGACAGGTAGAAATTTGAAACAGCCATATGGCTGGTAATGGGAGGGAAAGAGGAAGGAGAGCCCACTAGAACCTGACACTCCCATTAGGACCCTCCTGAAAAGTGAAATATTTGATCACGAGAGGGAAATTGAGCAAAAATGAACTGAAACTAGATATAGTCGACTTACTTTCCCGTTCGCGCCTGATATAGATGTCACTCAGAACTTAATAAGCTTTTGAATTTCCATTTTATCACAGAAAATAGAGTGTGAGAAATAAAATCAGCCAGTTTCACCCTAATGGACAAAGTAATGGAGAGGTGGAACTGACACAACACATTTTGTCTGTGGTAATGCCATCAAAATGAAAGCATATTCACTGCAGGAGTTTTCAGGGAATCAATTCAAACCAAATAGTGGCCCTTTTTCTCTAGGTTTTTATTTCATAATGGCTCCAACAAATACAGCACTTTGGCTTTCAGGCAACGGGTGTCACTCAGGGCGATAGCAACAGAGTCACTTATCCAATAGAGTCGAGTCCTGAAGCCAGTGCGCAGACCACGTATTTCGATTCACTCTCTCTCCCTCTATTTCGGCTCTGTGAGCATAAGCCAGACGCTACATTGGTCCCACAGGAAAGGATTAGCTCACTTTTAGACCAAAGTGTTACATATGAGGTCAGGTCATATGAGATGACCTCTGTGGCTTGCTGCTTGGACTGAAACTGGTGAACTAAAACATGACCGGCCTATCCGACTCACAGCTCACTTCAAAAGAGGCCAGCCTCAGGCCCGTCATTGCAAACAGCTCTGAGAGAGCTGAACTCGCAGCCAGATGGACCTCAGCCAATCCTGTTCAAACACCAGGGACCGTGTTCAGAGAGAACGGGTGTGGTAGCAGCCTCAACAAACCGCATTACTTAAAACAGTTAAAGCCATCATTGGTTTATTTTAACCCTTCTGTTCTACAGAGACTGACTGTACTCTTTTATGTCCCAGAAAAAAAATCCTTATTTACTCACATTTTATACTGTAGGTCACCAAGATATGTGTCCTAATGGGAACTGAAACATAATATATCTAAAATTTGGATGAATGGATGGATATTATACAAGTAATCAGTAAAAATAATTCTTTAATTATTTTGTTATTTTCAAGTTATTAAATGAACCTCAAATGCAACTTGAGGGATAAAAATAGAAGAATAAAACAAAAGTTCCACATTGAGTACAACTGGAAATCGCTTCTTTAAAAGTTGTTTTGTTAGGCAAGAGAACAGAGAGTTGACTGCAAGATGCAAATCTAGGCTTGCTTTGTTTTTGACAATAATTACAGAAAGTGAACAAGAAGAAGAGTCCTCAGTCCCCAGTGTTCTGCTGCTCTATTAATTATTCTGAGGAAGACAGATGTTAAATTGCGTATGCCCATCAGCACGAAGACTTTCACGAGATTTATCATTCATGTAAATCATGAATAAAATATTTCCTTGCCAAGAGAAAATGTTACATCTGTTTGGTGCATCACAGACACCATGATGCAAGAAAAATCTGAACTGGAAGACTTTGGTGACCACCTATACGAACACAAAAAGGACAGAGTTTATGGAACTAGAATGGCTTTTTTTCTACACAGCATGAAATTAGATTAAACAGATGTTGAATTCATTAATATGAATAAAGCTGTTTTAATTTTGTTTTTACTGCACATTTGCATAAGCCTTTAGTTATGTACCAAATAATTGAGACGTTTGCCTCTTGACTTTGGAGTACAATTTTGCTGTCCAGCTTTATGTTGATACTTCATTATCCTCATGAATATTCACAAGCCAAAGCCACTTTAATACAGTGTTGTGAAAACACGAACAATATTTGTATCTCTTTTCACTTCGCATCCGCCCACAAGCTTCAGAGGAATAACATTTTTTTTTTCTTCATCTCTTTCTAATATTCCATCATGCATATAAAAACTTAGTGGCCAGTTATATTATTTAATGGAATCTCTATTTTGTGTTAGTTTTATTAAAAAGATTTTTTGTTCCTATTACATCATCATATACGAGTCTCCATCTCTCAGTGAAAGAACCAAAAACACATCAAAACACAATGTAATCCTTATTTGCTTTTAGGTGTTTAATATGAAGAATATTACACATATATGGAGCAAAATGCCCACATTTAATAAAATGCATGCAAGATGCTTTCCCTTCCTCCGGATGCATAAATAAGTAAGCAGTGACAGACAGAGTGTCATCTATGAGGAAGGAGAGAGGGAGGGAGAGAAAGGGAGCATCAGTGTTCCAGGAGGAGGAGGACGAGGTCGGGACACGAGTCGCGGGGACGCGGCCCTTTCGCGTCGCCCCCGGCCACCATCACGTCGGCCTGCCCCCGGAACAGACAGCCAGGCTCTCACAACAGATGGAACTAATGATGCGCAACAAAAGAGATCATTTCACTGTGGTCCTGGGGAAGCCACAAAGAGCGCTGGGACATTTGAATGATAGGGCCAGCCAGTCACTAGGGGTTAGATATGGGAAGCTTTTATGGAGGTGGAAAAGTGAATAGAGGCTCCCTGGCCCTCCTTCGGCCCCTTTGATGTCTCTCACAGAACCAGTGCGCCACTTTTTAAAAGGGAAATATGAAAAGTGGAAGACTAGGGCCTCTGCCAATCTCTTTTTCATCCTTTTTTATGAGGCTTGTCAGCAGGAAATCCCCTGTTTTTTTTTAAGACGCATGAGTTCATGGTGAATGTACAGTTTGATGTTCATGTAGGAGCACTGAGGAGTAAAAGACTGGAAGACAGTAATGCACTCACTGAAAATTTCAAAAAGCTTTCAAATAAACTCAATCAAAGCTCAACAATAAGGACTTTTTCTGTTTGTCCCGCCAACATTTTCACAGGTCCCATCACAAAGAACCTTATTTGAATCAAATTAAATAATGAATTTTAAATCAGTATTAACAACAAAACAATAAAAATGACACATGCACATACACACACAGTACAAAACTTATAACAATATATAAAAATATATTATTCATTTATTTATTAATGCCAAAATTGTCACAGCTCAAGAAGCTTACCAAGCTTATTTTAATAATAATTGTAATAATTGTAAATAATGTAGTGTATTTATTATTTGTTAAATAATTCATTATTTAACAACAAAACAATACATATAATAGTATTATTTATTTATTAATATATATGTGTGTGTGCATACTATATATATATATATATATAATATTCTTATTGTAAATATTATATTATATATTATATATATAGCAGTCAACATTTGAAGTGGATCAAACCTTTTTTGATTCACTTCAAATGTTGACTATTACATGTGAAGTATATATATACACACTAGATTAAAACTCACATTTGCCTCGTGCCTTTGTAATTGTTGAATCCTACATGGTATAAAAACTGAAAATGTGCATTTTTTTTTTACCATTCAACCTGATCTGACCCTTAAAAATGACATTCACTGGTGTAATGTGATGTAGTCAGATTGACTGAATAATATTATATAAAATATTTGACTGAACTGTTTTTATTCATTTAGGTATTACTACATGATGCATGTTATGTTATTGGAAAAAAAGTAATGTCAAAGAAATGTCAATTAAATAAAATTACTGTGCACTGAAGAGGACGTATGCAAATGTACATTGTTCTATAAAAATATATCTGCATAAGATCAAAGGCTTGTACTCCAAGAGCATATGAGTTAAGTGCACAAAGAGCATTCTGATATCCATACAGCCTAGATTTCAATGACAAAAGAAATCCCATATATCATTCACCTAGGGGTCCATTCAGACCATGATACCACACTGTGGGACACCATCATTTAACTTCAGTTAGAACATTGAGGAGAAGGAAAAGGGCAAAGGTACCCTCACTTTCTAGAGAAGGCTCTTACTTAATGGCTGTAGATGAAAACAAACGAGAGGTTCCTCACATCCTCTACAAAAATTTTCAATATCTAGTTCACATAAATAAATAAAAAAATTTTAAAAAAAAAAGAATATTCTCTTATTATTTACTTACCCTCATGTCTTTTCCAGACCTGAGTAAATAGTAAGAGATTTTTCATTTTAAGATGATCTATTCCTATAAGTGCACATCAAGCAGACTAGGCACGTTCCTCCTGCTGTTTCAAAAAAACAGAAGGGGGAAAACAGTGAACCTTCAAACACCTAGGGAGGGGATTTAAGTAAGATGTGAAGCGTTCAGTAGCTCAATCCGCTTCCCTACTTCCACACTGTAGATATCAGTGAAAGTTCAGACCGATGCTGACACGAACAGAGGAGCGTGTCGTTATTAGCGGCAGGTTAGTTCTGATAACACTATCAGCCTCCTCCCCCCGGGCCAGCAGTGCTGGGCCTAACCCTCAAATAAAGCCGAAGTGTCTCGACTCCCTGCCACATTAGCCCTGATTACAATGACCTTCATTATATCAGCTACCCTTATTATACACATAGAGCACAGCGCTCCCTTGGGCTGCACACTGCAGCATAAAGGAGAGAAGGTGGGGCGGCCCGCTACAGAAGGATGCGTGCGTGGCATGTGACTGACCACGACCACGGTGGTCCTGCACAATTTCCTTGGCCGAAAAACAGGATATCGGCCCATTGTGCAAAAGTAAGGTAATTGTTCACAAAAGAACAATGCTTGGAAGAAGTGTAGAAAAAATACTTTTTCATGCATTTCAATTGGTCCATATCTTTTACAGTACCTACTTATTCACTGTCAAAGTCAAACTACACCAAAAAGTGTGTAGAAAACAACATGCATCTTTTGAGCATTTAATTTAAAAAAAAACCCAGTTGGGTTTGGTTTTTCAATTGGATTCAAACTGGATTCATTTGTGATTCAAACTATTTAAATTTGATTCATTTCATCTTTGATTTAAATTTATTTGGGTATATTTTAGTTATAATATCAATTTTGCTTTCATATGGAAGAAAAGCTACTTTTCTGATTCTGCTACCATTGGTCGCACTGTATATTTTGATTCACTAAAAAGAACTTGTTCATAAGAGTCATTTGTTCCTGAATCAGACTATACTGGTTGCACGGTATGTTTTTGATTCACTAAAAACAATAGCGCTGCATCCAAAATTGAATACTTCTCTACTATATAGTACACGAAAAACAGATAAGTATGTCCAAATTCATAGCATTTGAAAAACAGTAGGCGAAAGGTACCCAGACAATTTACTACTTCTGGCGAGATTCTGAAGTGTGCATACGATGGACACTTTACTATCCCATGAGGCCACGAGAGAGGATTTATGAATGGAGTTGAAGGGACGTAACTGATGCTGGTAAGTCATGTGACAGTAACAACATGGCAGATGTAGTACATCCGGATTTAATTCATACTACACGCATTCGTATTATATAGAATGTACTTTTACAACGGTCATGAAGTAAATTCGAATTTATGCTGGGTACACACTAAAAGATAATCGGGCTGATTTTGGGCCGATTTCTCCCCTTCCGACAATCCTAGGTATGTCCCGATTATCTTGATGGTTCTACAGATTATTTTATCAGATACTCCTGTGGTGTGAGGTGTGTTAAGAGTGACTGAATCTGCTCGGAAGAACGTCGGAGGCTACCCGATCGCAAATCAGAAATCCTGAAGTATGGGGGGAACCCCGAGGACAAACGCGCGCACACTATGGAGATTATGACGTGAAACGAAACAATATCCAATCAGAAAGTGAGCTGACAGAAGCATAACAAACGCAGTCATGGCACAACACAAAGTTAAATGGATTTGGACAGCAGAGATGGAGGATCAGCTTGACGATTTGTGGCAACAGCACCAGTATTTATACAAAGTGTCTTGTAAAACATACCAAAATCATTCCAAACACTATCAACGCAATTTCTTCCTACATATCGTCCGTCATGTTTATTCTGAAGTCTCGATAGATTTTAGATATTAGTCGGGACTCTGGTTGAAAATCTGTGTGTTGTGTGCTGTTTGTCACATCATAGCACACCACACACTATAGGAGCAAAACGGTTAAATCTAGGATTTTTTGTCCTTGTGTGTGGTCTCTTACACTTTGAAAATCTTATAAGTTTTCAAAAAACGCTTTTTAGCGTAGTACCTACGTAGACAGTACACATTTTTGAACGCAGCTTAGGTGTCTTCGACTTAAAGCGGCGCTGCACAGACCAATCCATGTATGACATCAAAGTAACGCGACAGCATTTCGAAAGCACACAGAGTCGTCTGCTCTCTAATCGCTCTTGCGGAAATTTGATGTCATACACTGATCGGTCCGCGCAGAGATGCTTTAAGTCGAACACACCTAATGGTTCATAAGAGTCATTTGTTCATCAATCAGACTACACTGGTCATGCTGTATGTTTTGACTTCAAAAGAGTCATCTGTTTGTGAATCAAACTATACTGGCTGCACTATATGTTTTCGATTCATTAAAAAGAACTAAAAAGAGTTATTTGTTTGTGAATCAGCCAACTTTGGTCATACTGAAGTTTTTTGATTTACTAAAAAGGGTTAATTCGTTCATGAAACGGACTACATTGGTCACATTGTGCCTTGCTATTATTTCTCAGTACATGGTCTTTTTTTAATCGCCTCAGATTCAATACAGACTGCAAACTCACATTCACAAATCAGGTATCATTTATTTTACTGTGGTGCTAAAGAATCAAAGGCAGCAGAGACAGAGATATAAATTAGACAAAAATATAAATTTTCACTAATGCTAAAACTAACACACAACACCACAAATCCATCTTTTATATCCATCTGCATCACAGGAGTCTTGTAGCCTGAAGATCATGTCTTAATTTGCCTACAGATGCATAATGCTGGTCACTCCAGCCTGCAGTCAGAGCCAATGGATGCTGGCAGCAGCTCTAAGAGGAGAATGGAAGCTGGACCGGGGCCCTAACGGAAAGCTTGGGGACTCTCGTCACCACTTAGCATACGGCATGCTTGTTAACTTCAATTTTCTGCTCATTCCCACTCACAGGGCCGCAGGGCTAACATTCTTCAGTTCTTGGCAGACGCACCCTCTGGCGGGGGTGACCACCCCTTGCACGGCAGGGGAGCGGGATAAAGACGGCAGAACGTGGCCCCCAAATCTCCCCACTCATCTGCGCGCGCCTGCTGGCTCTCGCAGCATCCTTCTCGCTCTCCTGCCAGGTGCCTCCATGGTAGCCGTTACCCATGGAGACCTGCCTCTCCCTATTCACTTAGCCTGGCTAACCGAGCATCGAGCAGTGGGGGTGTGAAGGGAGGGAGGAGTTCATCGGTGCAGTCTGCAGGGGGCCGGTGTGTTTGTTTTGTGGAGAGCGGTCTAGAGAGCTGGCTAAATCTGCTTGTTTTGGATTAGAGGGAATTGGGAGGCTGTAAGCACTGGTTTAGGTGATGACTCCTCAATGACTAGTTAAGGAGTACAACACCTGCCGGACCAGTGAGATGCCCAGACGGACATAAAAACTGGCAAATAAAGTCCTTGTATGTTTTTTCCCCCTGGCATGCTAATCTCATTAACAAAATTACTGGCGAAAATGTTCGTTAACAAATGCATCACGATACCCTGCATCCTCAATTATCCATATTACAGCATAAGGCTACATTTTCGTCACTGAATACAAGCAGTCAGATATAGTCAGATACTCCCTTTTTATTTTATCTGCTCCAAGAAAGTACAATTCCTGAATGTAGCAAACATCAAACAAAACTTAAGTCTAAACATAGAATACGACAGGAGCATTTAAAACTAATAAACACTAGTGAATACTAAAAGCGCACAAAACTGTCAAGTAGTGTACTTGCATTACAATAACTCTCACACACACTCGCTGTAAATGTTAAAATAGTGTGTGCACTTTCTATTACTCGTTTTTGTATTTCGCCTCCCTCCGCCATTTTTCGTTAGCGCAAGAAGCGTGTATGTGATGAATTATGTCAGAGAAATGTCAGTAGGCTATAACTGATTATGGTCTATTACCGCGTTGAGGCAAACTGTCCATGTTCGCATCGTGATGCATCGTAGAAATGATTAATTTCAACACCCCTAAAACATACCACTAATAAAAATATATAATAAAAAAAAAAAACAAGATATTAAAGGGTTAGTTCACCCAACAATGACATTTTTGTCATTAATTACTCACCCTCATGTCGTTCCATGCCCGTAAGACCGTTTATCTTCGGAACACATTCAGATATTTTTTGATAAAATCCGATGGCTCAGTCAGGCCTCCACTGACAGCAAGATCATTAACACTTTCAAATGCCCAGAAAGTTACTAATACTTAACTTTCTACTGTTATACTACTGATCATTTTTGTGCACCAAAAAACAAAATAACGAATTTATTCAACCATATCTAGTGAAGGGCGATTTCAAAGCAGTGTTTTGAAATCACCTAACTGCCAAAGTCACGTGATTTCAGTAAACTAGGATTTGTTACATCATAAAAGTTTCTAAATTTCAATGGTTCACATGACTTTGGCAGTTTGATACATGCTCCGAACCACTGATTCGAAAAAAGATTAGTAAAGCTTCGAAGCTTCATGAAGCAGTGTTTTGAAATCGCCCATCACTAGATATTGTTGAATAAATTCTTAATTTAGTTTTTTTTGGCACACAGAAAGTATTCTCGTCACTTTATAATATTAAGGTTGAACCACTGTTGTCACATGAACTGTTTTAAATATGTCTTTAGTAACTTTCTTGGTGTTTGAAACTGTTAATTATCTTGCCATCAATGCAGGCTTCACTGAGCCATCTGATTTTATCAAAAAATATCTTAATTTGTTCCAAAGACGAACAAAGGTCTTACGGGTGTGAAACGACATGAGAGTGAGTAATTCATGACAGAATTTTCATTTTTGGGTGAACTAACCCTTTAACAATGTTGATAGTTGATAGAATATGATAATCCAGTCTTAGTCAATAATGTCAGGGATTCAGATAAGTGAACTGAAGATAAACAGTGAAAAAACACTGGTTTAATTAAGTGCTTTGCTAGTGGGCTAATTAACTCACCCATTCACAGCCTATACATATGAGATTAATCAAATATATACGCAACATAAACATACTGTAAAATTACAATAAAATCACTAAAGTGAACTTGAAGCAACCTAAACGCTAGTCAGAATGAGCAAGTCATGCTATAAATATGATCTTTCCATAACAACAAAATAAAACACAAACAATGAGTAACTAAAGCACAAACAATTCACAAAATTGTATTACAACATAATGTTATTTCAGGAGCTCAGCTTTACACAACAAGAACAATTTTTCTTAACTAAATTGACTAAATCGATTCGCCAAAAGACAAATATTATCACTAAAGCAATTTAATTAAAAACAAATGAATTCAAAAACTGCAGAAAGTTGACATATATTCAAGCTTGTATGATTCACGCAAGATCCTACATGTTTTCTTACTATTATGATATTGCATTTATGTTTTAGAATTGTATTTATGGAGTAAGAAGCGGAACTAGTGGCAGATGAACAGGCACCTGGTGAACACTGAACGCTCCTGGGCTTTTAGGGCTTAATTAATCAAGGCCTCTGGGTATTATGACAGGGCTGGTCTTCTCTGTGTGTGTGTGACTCAATTAAGTTGTTTCGTGAACCAGAGGTGTGACTTCAATATTACTTAGAGTCACTGCTATCACACGAGCTGTGGTTAGCATTAGCGCTTTGGGCGAACCGAGGCAATTGCAAACATAGTCTTGTCTGCATCTGCTTCACTAACAGCAGCAAGGCGGATGCACTGAACAGTTAGAATACTTAACATGAGGTACTTCAGTTACAAAACCTGCTTTCTATTCACTAATCACCTGCAATCCAGCTTAACTAGCTGCTATTTGTGCTGGTATAGTGTCAAGCCATGCATTTATAAATCAAGCCATTGTTTACCAGCATTAATTGCATGAAAAACAAATGGCAACATCAGCTGACACAACTCTTTCTTAGTACTAAACAAATTATAGATACAAGTGTCAAAAAAGGAGATAATGCACTAATGCAGTCAAACTATAGATGGTACATCGTGACACTGACCTTCAACGTATATTGAACGCTCCAGTTCGGTCCTGTGGGTCACTGTGTCTACTTGCCAAAACTCAGCTTGCACGTTCACACTAGACTCTTACATAGCTGTCTGTTGATGCCTGTAAGGACACAGAGAACAGTTATGGGTACATATTTTACTACCAAACCATAAACCAAAAGCAAACAAAGATTTTGATGAACTTTTAAAAAACGCCTCCCCTTTGCCACTTACACAAATCAACATTCAGTTCGTGTGACAGTTTTTAATGCAGCTTTTTATACCGCTTTGCTGTCAGTGGCTTGTATCGCTCACAGAATTTTATAAACACCACTGTTTCCGCAGCACAATAACTACTTTCATTTCATTGTAAAACCTGTCAAAACTCCAATTAGATATTTAGAGAGAAAAATACGACTTTCAATTTGCCCAAACAAACCACTCCGTAAGTTAATAAAAAGGCATTATCATCCATCTTGTGCTCTTATTAGATTGTGTATTTACGCATGCTATCCTTTCAAGAGAAACAAGGGTTTGTGGGTAAAACACAAAGGGAGTGCGTGCAGTCTCTGAAAAACATGAGTGTGATAAAATGGAGATACATTTTGGCATCTCACGTGTTAAAAACCTTTTTTTTTCTGCCTGTCTCATTTCATACACCTGATATCACATACTGTATACAATGAGTTATTTTTATTTATCCTAAAATACTGATGCACTTTAATAAGCGTTTTTGCATTAGATAAGGGTTAAAAACAACAGAATCAAAGGCTTTAAAATTCCAAATTAAAGAACAGACTAATAACCAGACGATTTCTTTTTTAGACCAGATAAATACCCTAAAAACATAATAAATAAAAGTAATTATCGCAGCTGGTAATTACAATGCTAATTATATTGCTAATTAGCTTATTGTGATGTATACTGTGGATGGGGCCTTCACTACGCCTCGGATCACACAGGAACAAAGTCAAAACGGACTTCAGCCTAAATGATAAGAGCACTACTGATGACATTATGTTTGTTTTAATATTATCAACTGATTGCGTATTAACATTCAAATGTCCTATAGGCAACAATTTACACTGTCCATGTGACATTTGTCGAATGACATCATTATAAAGACTTTTGCTCTTACAAACGGAAGAGGTTGATTAGTTGGGTCCTCAAATTATTCCTTTCTAAAACCATCTTGGAAGAGAGCCCAAATAGAGAATGAACTTGATTTAGAGTGCCAGAAAAGGGTGGATAGATTATAGTCTCTATATAATCTCCTGATCCTGGCGTCTGAGGTAAATGTAGACTCAGAAACATGTAACACACATACACAAGCTTGTATAAATTTAACAGGAAGACCTCAAACACAGAAACACATTATATATAAGCATACTAAACCTACTGTACTCATATACTGTCAAATCAATAGTATTATGTCAAATGTCCTACTAACACATATAAATATTACATGATATAACATTATTGATGTATTTCTCCATCACCACCTTCTGTCTGGAAAACAATTATTGAGCATAATGCAATGACGTACATTACAGTTCAAAAGTTTGGGGAAAGTACTTTTTTTAATTAATTTAGCAAGGATGCATGAAATTAATCAAAAGTGATAGTAAAGACATTTATGTTATTACAAAAATCTTTGTAAAAAATATATCACAGTTTACACAAAAATATTACAAATGAAAATTCTGTCATTTATTACGCACTCTTATGCCGTTCCACACCCGTAAGACCTTAGTTCATCTTCGGAACACAAATTAAGATATTTTTGATAAAAATCCGATTGCTCAGTGAGGCCTGCATCGCCAGCAATAATACTCCCTTTTTTAATGCCCAGAAAGCTACTGAAGACATATTTAAAAGTTCAGTGGTTCAACCTTAATATTATAAAGCGACTAGAATACTTTTTGTCCCCCCCCCCCCCCCCCCCCCCCCAGTGGTTCAGAGGATTTTGGACCTCTGAACCACTGATTCGAAAAAAGATTAGTAAAGCTTCGAAGCTTCATGAAGCAGTGTTTTGAAATCGCCCATCACTAGATATTGCAGCCTTGCTGAGTATAAGAAACTTCTACAAAAAATCTTACCAACCCCAAACTTTTTAACCATAGTGTAATGCAATATAGAGACATTTAAATTTAAAAGTGTTGAATATTGATTTTTTTTTTACTTCCTTAAATGGAAGGATTTTTTTTAATTAATTAAAAAACGTTTTGTTACAGGAAAAGTTTCATTCTTGTTCCTGTGGATCAAGAAACAAGTGAAAACAAACAGTGACACAACAAGAACGCATGTTGCATGCTTTGAGAGTACAAGGTTTGACATAAAAATATTCACTTCATTATGCTTGAAGACGAGATGACCTGTCGTGACACGAAATGTTTTTCACTACATTTTTTAAGCATGATCTCACATATAAAAACAAAAAAAGAAAAGAAAAGAAGAAAGCACACACCCAAAAAGGCACAAGAGAAACCAATCGTTCTTACTTATGTCTCGATATTAAATAATGAATGATGATTCATTTACGCATATGCGTATTACCGTAAGTATGATTCACAGAGATTCACGCTGAATAAATTCTGTCATTGCATTGATCTGGATATTTATCTACAGATGGGGGGATCAAGTACATATTGTGATCTGAACTTTAGGGTATATGAAGGCCCTGGCATATCAAAGGAATAAAGGATGTATGTTTGCATTGCCAGGTAACCGTCGTGTTTAGATCTGTGGTCACCTGTTTTACAGGAAAACCTTATCTAGGTTTTACATTGTTCAATAAAACAATGAAACAATGTTTATTCTTTACAGAGGTTAATGAAAAGGAGTGGCAAAAAACTACCAAAAACTGGCATTTTAGTTAAATAAGGAAAGGGTTAGAAAACATAACACACCCTCTGATAAGACAGATAAGATACTGCGTCAGGAAAAAAGAAAGTTAATGACAGAGTCTGTTCATCTCTCAAAATGAAAGAATAAATTTTTGGGATATCTGCTGATCTGTGCACGCAAATAACAACCTGTGACTACAGCTGCATGGCTTAATCACAGCAATACAGGGAGGGAATATGTAACATGCCAACTTCTCATTATCAAATCCAAATTAATAATTTTCCTAACAATACACCACCTGTCTCCACCTGTGCAATTTTCAGCACATTGCGGAAAGAGAGAAATGCAGGTTTAAACACATTGGTACAGTAGTGCTGACATGGGGTCATGCTATTATATAAAATCTCCCTCTATTTCCTTGTCTTTCTATTAAGCCACACCGCAAATAACAACACAACACATTTCCAAAACTCAGGGTTAGGTCACAAGCATTCAAATCGGAGTATGAACTAGAAGAGCTGGATTTTTCCCCAAACCACACTATTTGTACCAGGTATCACCCTGACTTAAAATCAAATTTCAACGTTAAACATTTTGTGAACATTCTTCAATGTTGATTGAGTCATTCATACTCATCGCACATCTATAACAAACAAGTTGGTTTCAACTAAATCTTTTCTGAACAGCGGATCTGAGAGGAGAAGGGATCAAGCTTTATTCTTGCTCCAGATGTAATGTGATCATTCAATCTTTTTATCTATTAATGATTTCAAAGGCTTCCAACCATTATTGCTTTTATTCTCTGGAATAAAACCCAGCTGCTCTCTTTGTAGTGAGTCTGTGTGGGTGTATGTGCTTTTGGTGCTACATGGAGGGGGTTGGGAGGGAGAAAAAGAGAGAGAAGGAACACAAAAAGGATGAATTATCACTGTTTTTTAGGGGTGGTTTTTTTTTTTTTTTTTCTCAACAAAAATATTCCACATTTTACACTCTACAGCATATTACCAATGAGTGTTTTACAAGCTACCCAAGTGGTAAAACTAATTAGCGTGTAATCCTGACCAAGAGCCTAACAAACAAACTACATAAACAACTTACAACAGTTTCCACAGAAGGGTTACAATTTGGTCTTTGGTTTTTAAAGCATTTTAAAGCATTAGAAGCATGGACCCTAAGTTTGATAAACTATTATCAAACAAAAAAATTAGCCAAGCCTGAAAATTGAAATCATACAACATTGGCATAAACCACTGAACTGATATTCAATTGAATGCTGTTTTATTTAATTATTAACATTTTAATGACCAAAAATGTCATACAAAGCTATGCACACAATCATTTCAGGACATTTTCCCCCCTGTAACTTTACTTAAAATGAAAATAACAAGAAGTAACATCTTTTGGACCTTCTCTATAGCATGGAAGGAGAAAAAAAAAGCCATTTTTACCCAAATTGTAGTGCTGACTGTATTTGACAAGCTCAAACATGCAACACTGTTATTTTTATTATATATTTTTATTTTATATTTAATAATAATTTTTTTGTTGTTGTTGTTTTTCCAATGACAAAAATGTATTTTATTAATTGGAATTTATAAAATTAATTTTACATATTGTCTATATATTTTGATGTTTAGGTAATGTTTATCAACACAAAGTTATTAAATTGCATTGAATTATGTCCCAAACTTTGGTAAAAGTGTTGCAAAAATGGCAAAACTCATTTAAAATGAAAAGATAATAAAATTGGTAATATAAGCAACCTTATGGTTAAACACTTCCTTTCACGTAACATACATTAAAAAAAAAGACAAGAAAAAAAAAGCCCCTATTTGTGGAAAGTGCAAGAGTTCTGTAGATGTTTTACCCAGAAAGACAAATGTGCCCCAATGGGTGTGAATGTGCTTGTGGACTTGTTGATTACACATGCGAGGAGTGCCGCTGTCTTTTATTGGGAAATTTACACCCTTGGTGTGATTTATAGAAATCAGTAGTGCCCACAAAGCAGTAAAACTCTAATTGTTTCTTCCATTTTTAAAGTCTATCCTCCATTAAGGAATCGGTGGGTAATAAAGAGATTTTTTAATCAACCCTCTCTTGCTGATGGGTTGACGTTTGAACAGTCTCGCCTACCGTACAATGCAAGCTTTTACTGCTGAGAACAATGAGGGCTAAAATATAAGGACATCTTCTAAGTGACTGGGGTTCTGCAACACTTGGCTCTTTTTCTCCACTCTTCTGCTATGACTTTCTAAACGTGTGCATGTACTGTACAGGTCATCTCTATAATATGTACAATTTTATTTGGGTCATATTGTATTGTGCAAAATAAAGATGTTCGTCAGCTAATCCTGGTATCATTGGGAAACATGTGACTCACTGTGTACTTCAAATCCATCTCTACCTATTTCTTCAAGGAAACTAAAGCCAAAATTTGCTGGGAACAAGTTACACCCAAAGTTAACAGCCAATATCTAAACATAGAATTCAGTCCAGGAGGAAACGCTTAAAATACACATGGGCAAGAAATGGTACACCAGTACAAATGAATATCAAAAAACAACAAACTCAATTCTTAAATATTTTTATAATTATCGCAAATATATATATATACATATATATATATATATATATATATATATATATATATAAAGTGTTCAGCATAAATGAGTACACCCCCTTTGAATAGTAACATTTTAAACAATATCTCAATGAACACAAAAACACAATTTCCAAAATGTTGACAAGACTAAGTTTTATATAACATCTGTTTAACTTATAACATGAAAGTAAGGTTAATAATATAACTTGGAGAACAACATTTTTAGTTTTAGGGTGATGCAAAAATGAGTACACCCCACTGAAAGTCACTGGAGCAAAGCTACATTTTAACAAGAATTCAACCACAGGTGTGTCTAATTATTCATTACACAGGTGTCCAGCAGACAGTTGACTATAAAAGGGTGTTAAAACCCCTTCCCATTTCATGCTGTCAGCAATGGCACCACATGGAAGAGAAATGTCACAAGACCTGAGAAAGAAAATAATTTCTTTACACCAGAAAGGTGAAGGCTACAAAAAGATCAGCAAAGCTTTACTTATCAGTCAGAATACTGTAGCAAAAGTGGTACAAAAATTAAAAAAATATGGAACTCCAAACATCTCACAGAGATGTCCAGGTCATCCATGGAAGTTAACACCTTGACAGGAGCGTCTTCTGATGAGAAGGGTTGAAGAAAATTGGCATGCAAGTTCACTGCAGTTATCTACAGAAGTAGAAAGTCAAACTGGGGTGACTATTTCCCGTGACACAATATGGCGTACACTGCAGAGGAATGGCATGCATGGGTGCCGTCCACGAAAGAAGCCTCTCCTAAAGCCCAGGAACAAAAATGCCCGCCGAGAGTTTGTCAGGGCCCATGCTGACAAAGACGAAGACTACTGGGACTCTATACTCTGGAGTGATGTAACCAAGATAAATGTTTTTGGAACTGATGGCTTCAAAACTGTATGACATCTCAAAGGTGAGGAATACAAAGAAAAATGAATGGTGCCTACGGTAAAACATGGTGGTGGCAGCGTCCTTATGTGTGGCTGCATGAGTGCTGCTGGTGTCAGCTGCATTTCATTGATGTACAGATGTACTGCTCATACTGAAAGAGAAGACGCTACCATCACTCCGTGCTCTTGGTCGTCATGCACTTTTCCAACATGACAAGAAGAACAGGGTGAAAGTGATTCAGTGGCCAAGTATGTCTCCTGATCTGAAACCAATCGAACACCTATGGGGAATTCCGAAGAGACAAGTTGAGCATCACTCTCCATCCACCATCCAGTCTCTAAAAGAGGTCATTCTTGAAGAATAGAAAAAGATAGATGTTGCAAAATGTCGCCAACTTGTTCATTCCATGCCTAGAAGACTTGGTGCTGTCATTAAAAATCATGGAGGCCATACAAAGTACTAGATGTAGTAGTTTTTGTTGTGGGCTGTACTCATTTTTGCATCACCCTAATTTGAGTAAAACTGAAAAATTAAAAGTTATATTATTAACCTTACTTTCATGTTATGTGTGTGTTCCTGGTAAACCCTATGTTAATGGGACAAAAATGTCACAAATGTTTTTTTGTTTTTTTGGTTCTCATGAGGAAAACAGCTTTAAAATCATACTAAGTGATGTTTTTTGAAAATGCAGAAAGTTTTCTGTGATGGATAGGTTTAGGGGTAGGTTAGGGTTAAGGGATAGAATATATAGTTTGTACACTATAAAAATCATTATGTCTATGGAAAGTCTTTATAAAACATGGAAACCCAACATGTACGTGTGTGTGTGTGGTTCAGGTTTATCCTACGTTATGGGGACACAATGTCAATGTTGTCAAAATGACAAAGATGGCAATATCCAAAAACCAAACAATGTCCCCATGAGAAAAACAGCTTATAAATTAAGTCCCCATAAAACATGGAAACCCAACATGTGTGTGTGTTTCTTCAGTCTTTTATTATACATATTTGTATTTACATGAAGTGTTGACCATTTCAGATAAGGTAAATCATAAAGGAAACCATTAAATTCAAAATAGTAAATAAAATTGGGAAAAAATTTTATGAACCAGATGTTAAACTTTACTTTCATATACATGCACTCTTGTCTCTTACTCACTCATATTACCAAACCTAGAGATATAAGCATGATGACTGCTCAAAAGTGCCAGCTTTCATCCAGCAGAATCTGTCCTGCATTATAAAACACTTTAAAAGTGAGCATGAGCAAGCGAAAACGCCCTTCCCCTACCCCACACTCCCAAACAGGCTACGATTCGGCCACTGCAGGATTCCACCTGGCCCACCTTTGCCCACCGGCTGGCAGTGCCACTGTAAATCCTGGAGCTATAGCTGGAGCCCGGGCTTGAGTAATTAATAAAAGCTCCATTACATGCCTTGTGGCCGTTGTTTGCTATTTCAACACCCCATTTGTGCCACGATTACAGTCATTATCAGTCAGCGCCATTAATTCAGCCACTGATGCCGGAACTGCATACTAATAAATTGGGCTCTAAAATTTTTTACCTTTCAAGGAGTTGGTGCTGGAGTCAAGCCAGGAAGTGCCACTCCTGATTAGGAGTCTTCTGCTGACTCTGAAAGGCCCCTTTGAATAAGGGCTGCTGCATCTTTGGAGATAGTTCACATTCTCCCCCTTTGATTATTCCCTTCCCCTCCAAAATGAATCTTTATTAAGCTTAAATCCTAAATAAAATGAAATTAGCAGACTGCAAAATATTGCTTTCTTTTCTGCACATATTCCCTGGTGCCTCCATGCAAATTATAATGCTTATTTATGTAAATGAGGTGTCGTCTTTAATTAGTTTTGCTTGAAGGCATTAAAATACATGTATTCTTTCCCCAAAATATTATTTGTTTTGTTGCTCTCTTCAGTTGAGTTCAAAATGACTTATTATGCTGACTAAAAAGCTTTATTAATTTCAGCGGTTTTTTTTTTTTTTCCCCTCCCCTGACTTTCAGAGTATTATCTTCTCCTCCCACTGTGTGGGAGCAGCGCTTAGCGTTTAGCTTTTAGCTGTGTAATGGAGAGGTTTCCTCAGGCTCTCTCTGCTGTGAAGTGGATACAAGACTCTCTAAGAGTCCCTGCAGACAACAGACGGCCCTCTCACAGGTCAGCACGCTTCTCAGGCTAAGACCCTTATTCTTAACCTCCTACAGTATTGTGTGTGAGCACATACAAGTATACATAATTATTCATTTAAAAAAAAGCATATACTTAGATATTGGCATGAATAACACAAATAATAATACAATACGAAAATAAGACAAAAAATACTTGGTAAATGAAATGTCCAAGTACCGCAGTTACAGAGTCAAACCTGCGTCACCCGCATGAGCGCCACGGCTAGGCCACGGATCCCAATTGTGCTGTCTATCACTACTCTGCCCGCTGATGACGCTGTTTATTTGCATGCGCTGTCTGCATTGTTTTAACCTCTAATTCATTAAAAGAATTATGCAAATGAGGTAACCGCACAAACACAACCAAAAATTAGTGCTGATCGCAATTTGCACACTGCAATTCCTCATCTTGCAGGCCAGTTCGGGGTGCTAGCTTGAGGAAGATGCAACGATATAGCAGCGTAAACCGTATTATGGGTGGTTAGAAAATGGAATGTAGGTTTTTGTGTTGAAATACCACATATAAAAGTGAATTTGCCCCTATTAGCTTGTCAAACTGCTAAGAATGACTTCCGTTGGCATTATGTGTGTTGTGGACACCCCCCAACCCCCCATACACTTAATGAAAGCTGCATGCATGCATCGTTTCATCAATCAAATGCTAATACCAATGTAAATTCACATGCATTGTCAGCTCTCGCCGCACGCCTCTAAACTGAGGTGCAATGACCTCTTAAACGACTTTCAGACGGCTTTTTGCCTTATTTTAATATTTGTTTAAAAGGATTTTCAGTGTTACAGTAAATCTCCCTCTTGATGTGGTTTTTATGCATTTGCAGTTGATTTACAACACAATGTTGAGTGGCTATCGAGCAGAAATCCACCGTGAGTCACGGCCAAAGGTGCCGGAACCGATGCAGTCAAACAGAAATACACGCTGTCATACACTCCGCTCAGCTGACACAAAAGGTTAAAAAGAAACATGAGCCGCAAACAACGAGCATTGGTCAATATCATATCAATATCCTTTGAGGCCTCAATGGACTGAAAAGACTGAAATGGCATATTTTACTAAGTTAATACCCCTCAATACCCAATTCACACACATATAAACACAAGCACGCACAAACACACCAGCATGATTTATAGTAAGGAAGCTGAGGCCATTATAACGTTTTTATTATTACTGTTCTTTCAAGGCTAATGCTACAATAGATTTTTGCATGATTGATGCGTCCCAGTAAACATTAGGAAGATTCCATTAACTTAGCAGAGAGGAGCTAAATGGCGTCACTTTGATTATAGCTGCATTCCTTTCCATGCTTTTTGATTAAAAATAGAATATCAATATCACATTTTTTTAAACGAATTCATGATGTTCGGATCTGACTTCAAAAAAACCCGTCAAAACTCTTCTGGCAACTCATGCGACTGATCGTAATTGAGGTCACCATATAAATCATTAAGTTTCTGGAAGTCACTTCTGAAACAATCCTGGGGTTAAATGATGACAGAAACGGTCCTTCCAGTAAATCAAGTGACTTTGAAGTTCTGGTCATAGCTCAGCTAGTGTAAAACACAGTTTCTGTCATACACACTCTAAATAATTCTCATTATTTACTTGCGTCATTCCAAACTAGTATGACTTTCTTTCTTCAATAGAACACATAAGGTGAATTTCTTAAAAATATCCTTGCCACTCTTTACAATATAATAAAAGTAAATGAGAAGTGAAACTGTTAAACGTCAATAAAGGGCCATAAATGTAAAACAGGCTTGTGCATATTATTCCAAGTCTTTAGAAGCTGTACAACAGCTTTGTGTGATGAACATACTTAAATTTAAGTCATTATTCACTGATTATCTTAAAGTCAGCATGAAACTTAAGTTGCGATAGTCTTTTCTTCCTTGTCGTGACTGGTGATTGGATCGTTGTGGATTGTTACTGCTGTGATCTCATTTGAGTGACAGGTTGTCCCACCCTTGCACCGAAAAACATGTCATCAGAGAAGAGATGTTGCTGCAAGTGGAAGGGGAAGTTATTCTGATTAAAGATTACAAGGGCACATGAACTAAAATAATAATAATGATGTGCACGGATAAATCATTTATAATAAATACTGCAATATTCCATTTTTTTTAAAAACAAGAATTGTCAAGGTGATTTCAATGTGACTTTAATCCAGAGATGAGTCACTGAGATGAACTCAAGAACTTGATTCATTAAATGATTAATTGAAGCGATTTGATTCAATAGAACAACTTGTTCACAAATGAGCTACTTTTATGAACGTCCTAAGCGAAACTCACAAATCGTGTCAACATGAAATGACTGCCTTTTCCCTGCAAAAATCTATCACATAACTACAGAAGACCTCACAGTAAAAAAAAATGATTTTCATGATTTGTTATCAGAACATTTTTGCTTTTGTCAAATCAACTAATTAATGTGGTTCAGATAACATAATATTTTGAGTTTTTGTTGATTAAACCAATTGCCCTCATTTTTAAGTTAAACCAACAATTATTTTTTTACAGTGTTTAAATATAGGGCATGAGTCAAATGGACCACTTACATGACACTTTTTGAAAGCCTAAAAACCCTGTTTATTGAAACTGAAAAAAGCACAGAAAAAAAAATAAAGTCATATGGGGTTTTAAAACAACATTAGGGTAAGTAAATGATGAAAGAATTATCATTTTTATGTGAACTAATCCTTTAAACTAAACTAGCATTTCAGCCTGAAAGAACATGGTAGCAATATGCTGAAACTTTAATCAGCATCGAAGGAAATTCCACTTGTAACGAGAAGGAACTGGTTTGCCAGTGCTGTTATTACGACCCTGACCCTCAACATCCATTTCACTCTCCCAACAAATCTGTGAGCAAAATGCTCCTGGCATGGACCTGATTGGCTAATTGATATCTTATGTGTGGCCCTCATGGGAACAGTGGCGGTGATGACCCGGATGAGCGTGGATCTGTCCTCTCACTGTCTCTCTCTCTCTCTCTACGCCTGGTGGCCTTTGCAGAAAACGAGTTCACAGTGAACAGTGTGGAGTAACACCCCTAACATCTTTTGCCAATTTTCACCGTGTGACCCACAACATTGAGAACAAGAGATCCATCTCCCAATACGTGGTCATAAACATGCACACCAAGCCTTAAAACTGTACACGTGTTTGTGTGTTCCTGCCTCTCATGCCCCGGCGATTCGCTGGTGCTTACGGAAACTGAGCCAACTGATCTTTTGCCCAAAGTGCTAATTTGTGTCAAAGCTGTGAGTGCAGAACTATTATTAACTGTAACGTAAACTAGAAGCTATGTCTCACAACAAGATTCTGCAATAAAAGCACGTTTTAAGGCTTGATCTGGCAAAAAAAATTAAGATATATTTATAGGTTCTAAAAGGCATTTTTCCATTTGATCTGTGGAAAAACAAATCAGAACAAAACACCTGGTCTAACCTTAGGCTTAGCATAATAAAATAATACGCATAGAACTACAGTGCTATGCGAAAGTATGGGAACCCCTTATGACAAATTATGTACAATTTACCTTGATCTTCAAATTCAAAATGTTTTCACCCCTGTCTATTAACGCATTGTGTTTTCTTCTGGAGCATCAGTGAATGTTTGAACCTTTTCTAACAGTTGCGTTTGAGTCCCTCAGTTGTCCTCAGTGTGAAAAGATGGATCTCAGAATCATACAGTCACTGCTGGAAAGGGTTCAAATATGCAAAAGATGCTTGAAACTGAAGAATCTGCAGGACCTGGAGGATTTTTCTGAAGAACAGAGCTCAGTTTAACTGCTCAGAATAAACAAGAGACTCATGAACAACCATCTCAAAAAAAAAAAAAAAAAGTCATAGATCATCCAGGTAACCACACAGTATTAAGAATCAAGGGTTCCCAAACTTTTGAACAGGGTCATTTTAATAAATTCAGCTATTTTTTGTCTTGTGGACTTTATGTAAACATCTTTTATGTAAAATATCTTACTCAGGACAGTACTAAATAAAGAATAACATGCATTTTGTATGATCTCTCTTATTTTGTTAAAATTATTCACATTTTCAAAGATTCTGTAAGGGGTTCCCAAACTTTTGCATACCACTGTATGAGCGAGTCTACGAAGTATGGACATTTTCCACAAAACCAATAAAATATAGTGGAAATAATCCAATGGCAAAATTACAAACTATAAAATGATTATAAAACATTGTAAAATTACAAACTTACATCAAATTTGCTTGTTTTCCAGTGGTACTACTTTAAGGCCACTTCAGCCTTAAAAATGTTAAAATTCAAGATTTTTACTCCTTGTCGAGACTCCAAAAAGTCTGCGAACACTAGTAAAAATGCTTTTTCAGTTTTTCAATTTTATACAAAAAATATTTAACAAATTTAATACAATTTGAGAGAAAAAATACTTAAAAACTGCTGCTTATTTAATTTGGTTTCTTTAAATATCTTTAAAATGTCTCTTTTTTTTGTTTGTTTGTTTGTTATTTGATTATATTAAAAAAAAAATTAACTGGCTATTTACAGTTTTAATGTAGGTTTATGTTTTTAATTCAGACTCTTTTTTTACTGTATATCTGGCTTGACACAACTGCTCCGACCGCATTTATTCAGTCTTTTGTCTTTTTTGTTGTGATTTAGCTAGAAAAACAAGTCCTGCAGGAAACTGTAAGTTTCAAGTGTTTTGCTCAGAATTCAGTGTGGTTTATAAATAAAAACACCTCTATACATGTAGGAATTTGCATCAAATGAAAGGTGCGTCCAATGAAAAGGCAGAAAAGGATCTGGAATGTGCACTTTTAGATCCATTTTCAGCCCATTTTCAAGAGTCTGTCGACATGAAATACTGAAAATGAAAGCCAAAACAGAGATCGAGGGTTTATTTCATGTGGGCTGCATGGTTAGGCAGCACTATTGGACATGAAATGTTATCTCTGAAGCTTCATGTTTCAAAGCCTGTAGGGCCCATCTCCCCTTGCCGAGTATACGGACACGCAAGAAATGCTTTCTGTCCCAGAATTTCACAAATGTCCAGTTGAATCCTCATCACTTGTTTGTGCGCACTGAGGCCAATCAATCTAGATGAGAGAATTAAATAAATGAACTCAGTTCAGGTCACGCCAGGAAAGGCCCATGTAATTCACTGAGGGTTTTTCTTCCACAACACTTTCTGACATGACAGATATAATTATTCTAAGAAAACTGTGCCTGAGACAAACACTGCTATATTCCCAAGGTACACAGCAAAGTTAGGATGCATGCCAGGTTTTTTTTCTTTTCTTTTTTTTTCTCTGATGCCACCGCTGGCTAACCATGTCAGCTACTGTATGAAACAAATTCACACATTTTTATATCTTGACACACAATTCATTAGTTATCTGAAACAATAGGAAGTATTTTAAATTGCCAATATATTACAAAATATCAATGTACAGTCATTTATCACTGTGTAATTTTAGATTACAGATGTTTGTCAGTCTCATTTTAAGCAGCAGGAAGGATAAAGATCTTTGATAACCACACGCCTTTCATCTTTTTAGAATCTCTGCGCTACCACAACTTGGCGTATATTCTTTAAACATTCCCTTATAGGTCCAAACTGCACCCCATGGAATCTGATACACCTACAGAGGGAAATAAATATAGAGAAAAGTGAACTCCAGGCTAAATTTGAAAAGGAATGGAATATCACGCTCCTTTGATGACAAAGTAAAAACAAAAGACTGTAGGATATGTCCTGAAGCAGGCTGAACATAAATCCACACAGAGACATCTCCAACATTTGACAGTCTTCAACAAGTCTCTTTTAATTATTTTTTTATCTTCTTTTAACGCTTTCCTTTTCCCTTTACTGTTACAATCACAGTCAACTGTCTTTTTGCAAACAAGTGTGCCAACCAAGGATGTAGGATACACATTTCCCATCTATGAAGCCCACAGTTCAGAGATGGGTAAATTCAAGAGGTTAAAATGGTACTTTAGAGGTGGGGAACTCTAAAATTGGTGAAGATTCTGGTTGCCAAGGCAAGAGATGACAAAATTATCTAGGCTGCATATTTTTTTTAATATATTTTTTCTAGCTTACATAGTATACAGTATAAATAGTACATAGTTCTATTATTGGCAGTTTATTTTATATATATTCGATTCCGATTCAATATCGATTCATTTGGATATACAGGTGCATCTCAATAAATTAGAATATCATGAAAAAGTTTTTTTTTTCTGTAATTTAATTTAAAAAATAAAACTTAAATATATTCTAGATTTATTAGACATAAAGTAAAATATTTCCAGACTTTTTTGTTTTCATTTTGATGATTACAGCTTGCTACTCATCAAAATAGAAAGAAAAAAAAACAGTATCAAATTATTAGAATATTTAATTTCAAGTTCTATTAAATTACCATTCTCAGAGAATAAATACTGGGTTTAGGTCAGTAATCCCAACAGCAGTCATGGGGAAGTCTGCTGACTTGACAGTTGTCCAGAAGACGATCATCAAGACCTTCTACAATGAGGGTAAGCCACAGAGGGTCATTGCTGAAAGAGCTGGCTGTTCGCAGAGTGCTGTGCCAAAGCATAATCATGGAAAGTTGACTGGAAGGAAAAAGTGTGGGCTTGAGAGCAGGCTTGAGAAGATTGTCAGGCGAAGTCGATTTAAGAACTTAGGAGAGCTTCAAAAGGAGTGGACTGAAGCTGGAGTCAGTGCATCAAGAGCCACCGCACACAGACGTCTTCAGGAAATGGGCTACAACTGTCACACTCCACGTACCAAGCCACTTCTGAACCAAAGACAACGTCAGAAGCGTCTTACCTGGGCATTTTGCATTTCATTTGGAAATCAAGGTCCCAGAGTCTGGAGGAAGAGAGGAGAGGCACAGAAACCACGCCGCTTGAAGTCCAGTGTGAAGTTTCCACAGTCAGTGATGATTTGGGCTGCCATGTCATCTGCTGGTGTTGGTTCACTGTGTTTTCTGAAGTCTACAGTCAGCGCAGCCATCTACCAGGAAATTTTAGAGTACTTCATGCTTCCTTCTGCTGACAAGCTTTATGGAGATGCTGATTTCATTTTCCAGCAGGATCTGGCACCTGCCCACACTGCCAAAGGTACCAAAAGCTGGTTTAATGACCATGGTGTTACTGTGCTTGATTGGCCATCAAACTCGCCTGACATGAACCGCATAGAGAATCTATGGGGTATTGTCAAGAGGAAGATGAGAGACACCAGACCCAACAATGCAGATGACCTGAAGGCCGCTATCAAAGCAACCTGGGCTTCCGTTACACCTGTGCAGTGCCACAGGCTGATTGCCTCCATGCCACGCCGCATTGATGCAGTAATTCATGCAAAAGGAGGTCCAACCAAGTATTGAGTGCTACGGTTGCAGATGCTCAGTCATCTTGCTATCGAATGTTCAAGAATCAGCTTTGACCATTCCAATATGGCGAACGGCTTATGTATAGCGACCCACAGAAACAGGCGCTAATGAGGCATCTATGTATATATATATACATATGTCTATGCTGTTTACAAGCTGTTTTGTTGACGTCTTTCAGTGGTTTAAACATTGTGTGATTACATGAGAAATGATAAAGATTTCATTAAGTTGTACTGTATCTTTTACCTTCGGATGCTTATTAATGTTCATTTCATGCTGTAACAAGTAGTAAAGCAAAAGAGATGATCAGTTTAAACGCGCTTCGCGCTGCTGCTTCGCTTGAATTGAAGCGGCAACAGCGATCTGTCATGAGTCATGCCACATTAAAGGCGCAGTGTGTGAATTTGGATCCATTGACAGAAATGCAATACAATATACATAACTATGTTTTCAGTGATGTATAAAGACCTTACATAATGAACCATTATGTTTTTATTACCTTAGAATGAGCTATTTCTATCTACATACACCGCGGATCTCCTTACATGTTAAGTCGCTATTTGGCACCGGCATGTTTCTACAGTAGCCCTAAACGGACGAACTGCTTTACAGAGCGTTTGCTCGACTGGCTACTCTCTACTGTCTCAGACGACAACATCTTTGTCCTGTGTTGGCCACCGTAGCTTCTCTATATTGCAATTCACAACCTCACCACTTGATGCTGTCAAAATTTACACACCGCACATTTAAAAGTGGCAAAACTGTATTTATTGTTTGAATTTCATAATAAAATAGACAGAAATCTTTGTTTCATATCAAAAGTAACAAAACACAAAACTTATTGCGATTTTTTAGATGGAAGACACACTACAATGTTCTTTCATCAACGGAAAACAGCATAAACTAAAAGATTGATTCTTGGGATTTAAGAAATGACAATGATTCATAAAAAATGTATATATACTGCCAATCATTTTTTAAAAATTAAATAAATTACCCAATATAAACCCTGGGTAAGCTCAATGATAATTGTGTTGTTTCCTTTTATTTGTGATGGGCGTACAAGAGAGAAAATGCATGGTGCAAACTCTTGCCACTCATTTTTATGTAAAAAAATAAATAAATAACCAGAGCTTTCCTAGCCACAACAATTTGATAGAAAACAAAACGCCTGTCGGGCTGGCGAGTGAGAAGCATGCTAGATCTGGAATGGCCTGTGAAAAGTCATAAAAATATTTTCCTTTTTATTTAATGTCGCCCATAACTCATTGCAAGGAAAAGCTAATCAATAGCACCTTAATGAAAACTTGAGCCATATTTTATTTTGCTGCAGAGAAGGCAGGGATCAGCATTTGTTGCCTTGTTGTGTGCTGGGTCTAGCCCCGGGGCTGTTAGACAGATGTGACACTCGCAGATACCTTAAATATTTGCTGCCTTCTCCTAGAAATGCTTTATCAACATGCCAAGCAGAAGGAGTGAGAATGTCTATGCAAAGGGCGCCATTAGAAAAACAACAGCCACAACAGTGAGTCTATATTTCATCATTTCAGCTCCGTCATTGCCACAGTCAGTGATTTAATATGTGAGAGGAAGGAAGAGTGAAAGGTTATGACTTCTACACTTTAAAATATTCCACCTACATTGAATCCCACAAACCCTTTTGTTTCATCCCAAATCAGCATAAATGCCAATATCTCTCATATCTAATATATATTCATGGCTCAAAGCTATTCACCTCACATTTAGCAGAAAAAAACAACTACAGCCAAGACCCCATATGCTTCCGATTTCTTTTCATAGGACAATAAACACAATTACACATGTGATTATCACAAATTATAAGACATACTGTGCATTTGCTCAAATCAATACACAACAAATCAGTAGACCAAAGCTCTAATTTGCCAGTAAATAAGGATGATTGACACATAGAATCCCCAGGTTCCCTTTTGACAACATTTAAAAATTATACTTTTAAGAATTATAGATAATTTTCCACAAAACAAAACACACTCTAAACCATTTTGACCTTCTCAGAGCTTTCCTCTAAAGTAATCAAATAAAAAAAATTCAGATTACACTCTAAATAATTATTCAAAAAAAAAAAAAAATGAAAAATAGGCAATTATTTATCGAATTATTGTAGTTTTTTGCCTACCGTACTACTCTGAAGTTTTAACAACTCTACGGGACACAAGTATTGCATTATGCTGCTTTTCGATTTCAGTATTCTCTAATTTTACATACCAAACCAAAAAGAGCTGAAATAATGGCATTTTTACATCAAATAGGCCTACTCTGGGAAAAAAAAACTTTTGTAGTTCAGCCCCATTCACCTCTTCCCAGCATGCACAGGGACATGAATAATTAATATGGCTGCATTGTTTGACCGTTTGCTGGTTTTGACTTAAAAAAAAAAACATGAAATGAATCTCATAATATACAGCATTTTAAAACCATTTTTTTATTATTATAAGCAAGAACAGATGGTATATGTACAAAGACTACAAAACACACAAAGACGTTAAAAACATTAAAGAAAAAAAGAAGAAAAAAAAACATTTAAATACAGGGGGGGAGAAAAAAATCGCTTTGGACCCTTTTTAAATTGATTAAACTCCAAAATTTAAGACACCTAAAATAATCTGAAAAAATAATCTAGTAAATAAATTCAACTGCATTGCAAACTGTTTCCTCTATTATTAGCAGTGTATGTTTTCATACTTCTTGCAAATCTGAAAAAAAAAAAAAAAAAAGAAATCCGACAGTATATTCCCTCACAAACTAAAATGAGACTCAGACAGCATCCACAGAGAACAATGAGGATCAGCTCATTCGTTGAGATTGAGACAACAATTATTCATCAAAGGGGAAAATAATAACTCAAAGGTCAAGTCATAAAAAAACAATATCAGGCCTGTCTCAAACGCTCTGTGCAAGAGTCGCATTATGTTAACCAAAAGAGAGCTCTCTCAACGCGAAGAGATGAACTGTGGAAGGTGTGCCGGAGTACCTTCACGTCATATCATCAGTAGATGGTACAAGTACCTCCGTGTAACTGTCCATTATGTGTAACCACAAGTTCCCACCTGAATTTCGAACAGCAAATTTCTCAAATTTATATCCTCGGAACGGTACCTGTGAGATTACACAGCGATCAGCTAATATTGTACTTTATTCTGTTCTTTCGTTTAAATCATCGGCACCATTTAGAAGTAGTTTTCTTTCAAATGAGTAACCCATTCATGCAGCGCGGGCCTGCGGAGAACTGTCCAACAGTGAGACGTCATTTGCATAGATTTGCATTGTCAGGATGCAGTGAGGGAGGGAGAGCTGACAAGCCAGTGACTGCTCTGTGATGCTAAAAGAGCTGACATGCTCTCCTAAACGTCAATCCCATCCCAAACAAACACACACACACTGCTGCCTCAGAGCGAGTGGAGGACTCGTCAACCAGTGAGAGAAGTGGCATTACAAAATTTTAATGCAAGTAAACAGATGTCTGTTCACATTGTGAAAGAAAGAATAAGTTTTCAGTACTTGTGAAAATGCTAGTTAATTATCAGCTACATTTATAAGGGCACTGTGCCTATAAAATCATAAAAAACAAATGATTGCAAAACAGACATGATGTCCTTGTGGTTCTGTTTAAGCCATTTTGTCCAAACAAATTATATATTTTCACATATATTCACACTTCATACTGATACTTTCACCTATCTTTTTTTATATGCTACACTATACTGAATTTAAAAAATAATAATAATAAAAAGTTAAATGTGAAGTATTTATTTTTATATTTCTTATGCATTAAACCAGAGGTCTCCAAACTCGGTCCTGGAGGGCCACTGTCATGCAAAGTTTAACTCCAACCCCAGTTAAACACACCCGAACCAGCTAATCAAGGTCTCACTAGGCATATAAGAAACTTTCAAGCTGGTGTGTTGGAGCTGGTTGGAGCTAAACTCTGCAGGACAGCAGCCCTCCGTGACTCCATTAAACTCAAATTTGTTTAATGCAATTTTTATGTAAGAAAATAGGGAAGTCAGGGCAAGTTGGCTCATGTTTCATGAGACATGACCAAGCGGCAACCTCCCCCAGTTTCTCTTAAAGCCAATACAGAAGTGACTTAAACTGTGATTCATCGACTGGCCGCTAGGGACAGGCTCCAAAAGAGAGCAGAATCGAAGTGATCCCCATGTTAAAATGGCCAACTTCACAGCAGAAAAAAAAATGTTTACAGCCTGGATCAAATTGCGGTTTTGGTCTACACAGCTAATTTTGCCCTTCATGACAACTCTGAGGGGGGTGAATATTTTTATAACTTATCCGTTTAAATTATATTAAGCCTTAAAAGTTCTGCATAATTAAGGCCGTGGTCACTCGAGTGACAGGTTTGCCACTGCTGTCTGTGAGCCGTCATTTTACCTCAGCTAATATATAGCTTTACATAATTATAAAATAATAATATATACAATTATAAAATAATATGGCTTGCTGCGTTAATGGTCAAGACTTGAGACAGATGTGCGTCTGCGTAGATCTGTATGCATGCGGAAGATAAACAGAACACACGTTGTTGGATTGGCATTGGCTAAAAGTTTTGTTCCTGAGATTTACTACAGTGACAATGGCGGGAGGATATAAAACTCCAAGCACTGCTTGGATATTATTTAACTGCTGCATTGTTTGTGAGATGCGATCATATACAGTTTTACAACATAAACGCTGCACAGGTTGCATAATTTCTTGAAGAACGATGATAGAGAGCAGATCATTCCGTCAGGCTGCAATAATCAAGCATTTTATCTCACATAACGTGTCACAGTGGATGCTTCATAACGTCCCAACAGAAAGTTTAATATTTTCCGGTCCTCCACGACAGGATCCGTCACAACTGTGATGTTGACCAAAAGGAGCACAGAAGCTCTTTCGTAGACAGCTTTCAAACATTGTGAAACGAAAGAGGCAATGGTATTGGTGCTGCTAGGTGGAATTTCTTTTTTTGGGCTTTTCTGACCAGAGAGCCTGTACAAAACATGCCACTTCAATAGCCATTGTTTGTTTACGCTCCCGTTTTTCCGGAAGTCAGTCACTAGATACGCCTACTCGATGACATCACACACATCGTTAAAGATGGCAAGCGATGATTGGTCGGGAAGAAACGTGTAGTCTGACATGTTTCTTGTCCACGACACGACAAGAATTTAGGAGTCAAAATTACATAATCTGACACAGTGACTTTCATAACAGACAAAAATATTGTCTAGTCTGAACCCAGCATGTTCGATAACTTGTTTGTATTCAAATTAAAATTAAAATCTAGCCTGAGAAATATTCACTGGGGCAAAAAGTTTAAAAACTAGGCTTGGTCTTGCTTATGATAGTTCAATTATCGGGATGTGAAAGCTACATCAAACCAGAAGCTAACTAAGGAAAGTTTGCCCTTACAAAGTGTGAGAAGTCACAAATTATCTAGTCAGATGAGACCAAGAGTTTTAAAATGAGAGATTTCAAAACTTTAAAGCTATTTTTTTTGCACAAATATAATGCAAGAAAGCCTCAAACAAACACCAAACCTGCAATTGGGGTTACAGCAGAGACTGAGAAGACTGAGAACAATGGATATTGCAAAACACAACAGAAGCTGTTTCAGTCTGCTAAAACAATTACGCTTGGGAGAACGTTCATATTTCAACAGGACAATGATATCAAACACAAGGGCAAAGTAACACTGAAATGACTCAAGAACAGAAAGGTGTATGACCTTAAATAGTTCAGCCAAAGAGTTTGTGAGTTTCAGTGCTCTAAAATAAGAAAAAAGTAACAGAGAAAAAAAAATGAATGTGGGATTTGTAATTCAGTAAAATGAGATAATTGGTTAAGGTCTGATTATTGAATGCAGGCAGGCATTTGGTGTGACCATTGATATTCAAATAGATTGTCAAGCCAAAATATCACAGCAGTGCCCCCTCTAACACTAAAGCCCTGCCCTGGAGGAGCTCGGCCAGCAGTCTATACTGTAACGTATGATTGTGGAGCACAAAAAGAATGATGTTTTGTTTTCTCTGTTTCTCCATCTCTCTGCCAGTTTTTGCTCTGGAGGCAGCTCCTGTTTATGCACATCCCTCAGGCCATTTGTTTGTAGCACTTCCTGGTCCCGGAGTGGCATGCATAATGCAGGAATGAAAATGTTAACAGTGGCAAATAAAATCGGCAAGGTGCCCCCACAAATCAGGGCAGTTTAGGAGCACATTTAATCATCCGTGCATAGGGAGGCGCTGCGATTTATTGTGGCATTTCTGAGAAGATCAGGACCCCATTTTTCCAGGGCCTTCTCGAGCCATTCGCCTTCGTCCCCCTCCCATCGGATTCACATTGAGAGAGATCTTCTGCACTCACTCAACCAAAGGTGCAAAATTTATGTCGCTCTTTGTAAATGTATATGTGGTTGCTCTTTTGTTTTTTTATATTAAAGCAATAAGCTGCTTGATTAGTGACTTTACCACAGGTAAGGAGTGTTCTTGTTCTAAAAGCCTGTATTGGTGGTAAAAACACTGTAACGCCTTGAATGGCTTAATGCTTTTTTAAAATGGCAGCAACAGCAAAACTATAAAAAGCACAAATGTATAATAAATAACTAAATGTATTAATATTAATCAACAGAATACATGATTATTCCACCAAGTTTTTAATTGCAGTTTACAGTTGCTAAGCAAGATAATTAATATTCAATGAGTAGTCACATGAAAATTAATAGTAATAATAAATTCATAATAAAATCATATTTTTAGTAATAAAGATATAAGTGAAAATATTTTTAAAAAGTAACTAATATAAAAAATAATTAATTTAATAAAATATTAATATTAGATGAAATCTGGCCTTGGCAACTAAGAGAAATAAAATTAGCTGAAGTACTAAACTTGCAAAAAAAAACATGAAATAAACAATTGAAAATAAAATTGAAAATAAATAGAACTAAAAAAAATTACACAATGGCATTAACAAAATTACTAAAATTAAAAAGCTAATTCAAAATATTAATAAATACTATAATAGTATAAAATTAAGACTAAAAATAAATAAATATATAAATAACAGTAAAATAAAACTGTTTTGTTCAGATCAAATGCAATCAAGGTTTTCAGTCAAAATATTGTTAAAGTTCACAAAGAGCTTGATGTAAAAACACAGAGAATCTGTAACATGATCAAGGCTCTATATTTCTAGTGCAACTGAAACTGAAGACACACAAGTTGCAGCACCATATGGTGGTGTCAGGAAAATAAATGGTTTAAAAAATTCATGTGTGGAGCACATGAGCGATCACAGAAATACCAACACAAGGCCCCTCATGCTTAACCCTGCTAATCAGGACCTAAGGGGGAGTTTGTGGAGAGATACAGCAGCGCTGCTCTAACTGAATTGAAGACCACTTTGGCATTTGGACGGAAGGACCGGCAGCTGTCTCCAGATCTATGGACAGCAGCGCTTGTAGCGATACAATCACCAGCGCCTTTCAGCACTTCCTGTGCAAGAGACAGGCTAATCAAATGAGTCGAGGCGAGAGCTTTCCAAGCTTTTAGTCCAGCCTCCCAAAGCCCACCCTCAACCAACATTAAATCCATCCTCCCTCCCCCCTCATTTCTTATTGTCTACCCCCGAGGTGCACTTGGTGTGACTTGAGTCATCACTGTTTAAGTCTGTAGACCATGCAGGGACACAAGCTGGTGGCAAGGTTACAGTCAGGAAGACGAGGGACACTCGTATTCTGCCAAGCCGGCAAAAAACTTGAAGAGGGCTTGGAGTGAGAAGATGCGCTCTGCTGACAAGGCAGCCGTCACCTCATTGCGGGTGGAAAGACTGATGCGCCCGGACAGTGCTGGAGAGCTGCGCGCATAGAGGGGGTCAGTACAGGAAATACAGCTGCCACCCTATGGGACCAACCAGTCAGACAACCACTGTTAATGCCATGGAATTGGCTTTAGATCAATGTCACATGGAAAAATATTGGCAAAACAAATGATCTCTGCTGGAAAGAGGCGGTCACATTATGTAGAAGATGTAGATGAAATACAGTGGGGTCCAAAAGCATGAGAGCACTAGTGAAAATGTTTCTGTTTTGCATATATTTTAGTATTAATAAACATCTTTTTTCATTGCAAGTGAAAAATGTAAAGAACTAAATGAATGAATGAATGAATTAAATGTTTCAAACCATTGTTCACTATATGTTCCTTTCAAAAATGTGTATATTTTCAGTAAAAAAAATTGGTCCTGAAGAATCTCTAAGTTGTTTTCAAGTCAGATTCAATTCAAAGAGAAGGAAAAATGAAACCATTCTCCCACAAATCACTTAACTAAATCTATATTACTGTGACTTAAGCATTATAGCAGACATGAGTCCCAGTCAATTCCTCCTCTCCCAGTTTCCAGCTTGTGATATTTGGTAATAACCACAAACCATGTACCCACTTCCATTATTGTGTCATCATCTAAGCTATTTTAAGAATCTGGACTGGAAGCTTATTGGATTTTTTAATAAGGCAAATTAGTGGCATGATGTGACGATTAAGTAAAGTTGCGGTGATAAGGGGGTCCTGACTGAACATGTGGACAAGAATATTTCAAGTTAAATTTCAAAGAATAACTAACTAACAATATCCAGCTTAACTTCACAGCAGCATATTATATATATATAGTAAAGACATTTATGATGTTACAAAAGATTTCTATTTCAAATAAATTCTGGAAAAAAATGTATTGTGCTTTCCACAAAAATATTATTTCACAACATAACTATTCTTGCTGTACAAATTTACTGCAAATTAATAAATATTGATTGAGATAAATACATTTATACCTGTTTTTTTCCCCAGTATCTGTAAATATTAGCTTGCACTGTCTTTTCTCAGCCAGAACGGACTACCTGATTTATTTGACTGCTATTCGTGACAGACATCTGAAGAGAACCACAGTAAACATTAACTACTACAGCAACTAATCTTTCCCCAAAATCACATAGTTCAGCAGTAGACATGTTGATGAGAAAGCCATGAAAATTCCACGGCAAGACTTAAAGTTTTGTTACAGAGGACATATAACTCAAACACATCCCTCTAATCTCAGGCAGCACTCCATTATATTAAAGTGATTTCATACTGGTAATCATAACAGAACACTCACAGTCATAACAAACACGTAAACATACAATGGTGTCTTCAATAACTCTCATCATTCATGTTGGACAGCGCCACAAAATTTAAAGCATTTCCCAGTAAACGATAAAAGGCACTTCAAAAGATGTTAAAAGTGTGTTCGGCACGCCATCAATGTGATTGTCTTACTGATGGGCTGCCTCTCTCATCTCCCACCCCAATGTCCCATGACTTATAAAAATCACTGGGTTTTAAACAATGCTTAGCTGTTTACTGAGCGCATCAGGACGAACAAGGAAAAGAGGATAAGCGCAATGGGGAAAAAAAAAAAAACGAGTGTCCTAAGTTGCTCCACTATTGCCATAAATCACATCTGGTTTATTGCCTCTAATAAGTTGATGCAAGGCCATTTTTCTCGCTGCCCATCGTTCAAACATTTAAGACATATTTACAAGGAACTTGTTAAAATATTTAATAATATTTAGTGGCAATTTCAGAGCAGCCTGTCAACTGCAAATTTACGTCCCTTAAGTGTTTAAAAAGGCGATGACATGAATAACAAACTGTCAAAACTGCCTCATTTGCATAGACAGGCCATAACTCTAATACCTTGAATAAAAAAAAAAAAAAGTAGGATTTTAACAAAACAAGCCATAAAGACAACACTCAGTGTGAATGATGGCGCGCAACTTCTCCGCAAAGTCGCTCACGAGCAGACAGCGTCCCGCTACAGATGCTGCCGAGATCATGTCAGCTAATAAAGGGACATATATCCTCCTCCCTGAGTTATTTATCCCGTGACTACGAGTGCAAGATGGAACGTCTCCTACGGAGTCTTTTAATTAATTGCTATAAAAAGCTAATTCTGAGACGAGCGAGCCAAACAATCGTTTCTGCCGCAAATCTTGTCAAATATTTAATCCATAATTTTCAGCCTTAAAGTCAGGGAAAGCTGTTGACTAAGCTGGGCTAGCTATAGAGCTCCATTATCGATTTAAAGCTACCTGGCGTACCATCCCATCCGTGACGCTCTGCCCGTCTGGCCTTGTTGGCTTGCACTCAGAGAGTCTGATATCAAGTCGTTTGACCTGGCAATGGCCTGGCTAGCGTGTAGAGAGAAGGGCCCCGTTGACACTGATTGCAGGGCTATGAGTAGTCTCTCCCCTGTGCCCTCTCTGCGCAACTCTAATTAATAGCCTATTCATCTTCTCTGATCTGAGTCTGCACACGCAGTAATATATGGTTAGTTTGGTGAGCAAGCCATTAAAGTGTAATAACCAAGTGCAGGCACTCGATTTGGGAGAGTAGCACCTTCTTACCATCGAGGGGAAACAATTAATTTCTTTGATGATCCTATGTAGCCAATCGCCTCTCTCTATGCTCCTGAGAGAAAATCAAAGCCCGTGGTGTGGAAGCTGGAGACATTTTGGGCAGCAAAGACAACGACTGTTATGCAATCCTGCTCAAATCTATACCGCCACCCCAGGCAAGAGAAATATCACTCAAGTGTCTCAAAGGCAAGGTGGTTGCCATCTCTGGGCACTGATCTCGGGTTACCTTTTTATCATTTAAGGCTCCCGCAGCCAGGCTGAAGGTTAAACGTATTTAATTCCCAGTGAGGCCCTAGGCTAAGCCTGAAATACAAATCTGCTGAAATACATCATGGTAAAGACCTCAAATCAGGTGTAGAATATAAAAAGCATTTCCCCCCCAGCTTTCAAGACTTTGCTGGTGAGGAACCATGCCAACAGGATTACCTGGTGCCTGGCATTGGGGGCAGCTGATCACGAGAAGGTAAATATCCTGAAAGTACATGAAGGGTGTGGTTGATTTATGTAGCTATCGTGCAGGGAAGACAATTATTTTGGAATTATACTTCAATAATATCCCATCTCAGAAGGATTCCCAAACCTTAAATAGACTGGCAGCTAACCAACAAAGTAAACAAAAGGTTGCACAAACATTGATAGACAATGGTCAGACCGTATTCAATTCTGCATGGCAGTTAAGGAGTTACCTGGGAGTTATTCTGTGTTTCTCGAAGCAAAAATCCATAAACTTCAAAGCCGACATATTGCGAAGGTATCCGACTGAATGATTACTTGAGCACCCATTATGGAACTTTTATTTTGTGTCTGTTAACCATGACAGGCCTTCTTCCCAACTGCCTTTTATTAGAGAGGAAAAAAAACACACTTGCATGCATAATAATCTGCTTGGTATTTCACGATTATGTGAAAATGAAAAAATCTGAATACGAAGGATTCAGCTTGGGGTTTTGCCTGCCTCTCAAGCAAAACCTTCTAAACCCATTATTCTTTTTGCTAGAACTAATAACGTTTTTGTCTCTGCAGCTTAAGAGACTAATTGACTAGTTTTTTTTGGAGGATAGCCCAGATGGAAAAATAAGTACCCCTTAAAGACCCTATTCCCTCCTCTTCCCACAGATTTAAGCCCCTTATTAATTAAACTTTCACCAAGTCAGGGGTTTTTATTAAAAACGATAAAGTCTACTGCCTTTTAAACAATTCTTTTGTATTGTTTTAAAGGGTGAAAAACGATTTGCATGACCAGAAGGAAGTTTTCTTTTGAAATGCAAAACTCATTTAGGATGAGATACTGTACTTAAAGGGAAGTTTACCCAAAAATGACATTCTGTCATAATTCACTTTCTTGCGTCGTTCAAAGCATGTATGACATTCTTGCGTCAGTGGAACACAAAAGGAGACATTTTGACAAATATTCACACTGCTATCCTCCATAAAATGAAAGTGGATGGCGACCAGGGCTGTCAGAAAGCACGTAAAAACAGTCTTATGATAATATATGATCATTTATGTGAAAAAAACATTTTAGCCATTATTCATCAAAAAAAATCTGTGGAGACCATTCACTTTCACTGTATGGAAAAGAGCATCTTGGACATTCTGCAAAGCATCCTTTTTGTGTTCCACAGAAAAAAGTAAGTCATACAGGCTTGGAAATACATAAAAGTGAATAAATTCTTCTTTGTGAGAACTATTCAAGTTGATGCAAATTGGCTAAATACACAAATAACTAGTATGTTTGATAGTTTTACCACAGTTAAACTGTTCTGATGTGAACAAACAACATGCCGTGTGGATCTGAACTTGAGTCAGTGAGCTCTGGTTGACAGGATGTTTACCATGAGGTGTGTCTTTAAGTTATCACTCTGCTACAATCAGTCATCATCTTGATCAATTCATTCATTTACATTGCACTATAAGCCTTGAAACAATATTTGCAAATCGATGTCATGTGATTCAAGTTGTTAATACTGCTGCTCAGAACATCAACTGTTTTTTCAACAGCCCTAAAACAAAATGGCACTTCTTCTGAACTATGAGGTACGAAAAACGACTACAAATAAAGGCAAGCTATGCCACTGATATCAAGTCCACAAAGCAGCCAATGAATTCTCAGGGATAGTGGGAGGTGCAGCCGGCTGAAACTGAACTACACATTTTCGAGCACGGCCAAACACGTGTCTTTCTGTCCATACATACAGTATAGCACTATCACAAGACCCAAAATAGATCAGCTAAAGAGCAAGATGACCCATGGAGTGTTTGGAATGTGGATTTAGAAGAGACTGACAGCCGAGGCTGCTTCCGATGTTTAAACCCCAATAAAACGTGCACTTGTCTTCTGTAGCATGAAGCTAATGCCAACAATCAACAGGCAATCAACAAACTACTTTTCTACTTTCTGTTCATTTATATTAGTTGAAGAGCTTTTTATGTTGACAAAATTCACTTCCCCACCCATGTTCTTCTCCACCCTAGTTCAATAGTACAGAATGCTGAGGTGTGGTTGTAAAAATAAACAGCAAAAATGTGTTTGTACATTCTTTTCTTTTTTTACATTTTCCCATAATGATCACACAACAGAGTCAAATAGTAGCTGGCATTGTTGGTGATGTCTTACCGACATTATGAGAAAGTTTTAACGGCTAGGCCTTGGTTTATAGTCTCTTTTACATATAGGTGTATGGCAGGTTTCTAGCTTGAAGCTGATTTGCAGTTTATCACACTAAATAAACAGTTGGGCAGTTTTCACAATATCCAGAACTCTTTAATATCTCAATTGTTTCACCTAGACCACAGTAAGAAATGGAGAGTAAATGGAAACTTCTCATTGTCAAATATATATTATATAGGTAACTTTCGCTTAACCTATGGGAAAGTATAATGACAAATTAGATCTCTTTAGCCCCATTTCCACCTGGATCCAATAGGATCACAAGTGGATGAGGGAGACACATACCCGTTTATACCTGGTATTTTATTCCGCCTCTTTTGTCCACTTTCAACCACTTCTGTCCTGATTTCTTTGAGGAGGAGTGCCTATGGGCGGGTAAATGTATTGTTTGTTTTTTTTTTGGTTGTTTTTTTGTTTTTTAATGGACAAAATAAGCTCACACAATTTACATATGAACGCGCCGAAGACAATGGAGAAAAACACAGAGAGCATCAGTTTTCATTTCTGCTCTGACAGTCGAAAGACTGGCCGAACGCGGTGAGTGCGTGTTAGAAATCAGGAATGGTGAGAGGACATTGTGCTTGGTGCGTTTTTCACCTTCAAACCGAACTTTGGTCTTCAGTCGACAAAGTTTAAATCCCGTCTGGCTAGCACGCTTCCATAACGTTTACGCTTTAGGTCAATAGGCGGAGAGTAGGTGGCTTTTAGTTGCTGTTTGAACACATTCGACCATATGAGCGTTTACACTAGGAAAGCAATCTGGTCAAATGCGACTAGCTCTGGAAGTGGTCGAAAGTTGATAAGCTCAAAACGTTTTACACCCCATTTTAGCGTTGTCCACTTGTCATCCAATCGACCATAACGCATCTTAATACCAGGTGGAAACAGGGCCTTGATCTCAATTGTTTCTCCTAGCGGCAATGAGAGCAAATGGATACTTTAAATTTGTCTAAAAGACCAATCCTTTCTCCTTTTTCAAAAATATATTATACAGGTCACATTTTTGAACCTATGGAAAAGAAAAATGATAAATGAGATCTCTTTAATATCTCAATTGTTTCTCCTAGCAGCAATGAAAATCTCTTGCTTCTTAATTTTTTCTCCATACCATAGTAATCTGATGTGTGTCTCCTCTGGGGTTTTAGAAGAGATCTCAACAGTGACTCAGTGATCTCGTATTTGCCAAGATACTAAAGTCTGCAATCAAAAGTCAGAGATTTCAGTATGAACTAATTTCTCATCAAAGTCCTCCAAGAATATTTGAATTATTCTGTCCACATGAATTTTATAGCTCAAACTGATACTTATACAAAACATAGCTGAGAATTCTGTTTAGTCTCTTGAGCTTTGATAGAGCAACATTTAAGCAATAAAAGTTTCTTCTGAGAATAATCATGTACTACTATGCAAGTTTAATGCAAATTTTATGTGCAACCATAATGCACAAAAAATACTGTAACGCGTAACAATGCAAGATTAATAATGACTGTTATGAAACAAATCGATCAAACAAATCCACCTATCCATTTTATTCTATACAAAGTGCATTATACTAGAAAAAACTTCATTGTACTATATAAAAGGCTTAAATGTATGCTCTTTGCTTTCATTCAGCTGTAACTACTTACAAAATGTTGATGTGAAAAAGCAATGAGTCAAATAAGGAAAGACAAATGACAAACATTTTATGAAGAAAAAAGCTTCTCTTGAACAAAATGTAATAGACAGAAAGACCAACACAAAAACCCCATTTCATGAGAATTGCTCTTTCCAGCCATTCCACTTGAAGAAAAAAAAACAAACAAAAAAAACAAACAATTGAAGCCTGCTTGGTAATTTTTCCCTCAGTTATCTGTTTTCTGCTAACGAGATGTCACTAATATGTTCTGGAATGCTGGGTGAATGGGCAATATGATTGGCTACAAGGAACTTAATGATGTATACTAAATGTGTGAGGACAGCTTCTTCGTTGATTTTTTTTTATGCACAAACACATTTGTTGACAAGCTTTTCCACAAGAGTTTGCCATTTCAGCAAGGCTTTACTCTCAAATTAGAAGTGATGAATCATTTCTAGGGTGCCAAATCCTTTTACCAATCAAGCAGCCTTACTGTTTGTTAGATTGTGCATTTTCCCTCAATTACATAAATCGAAAGGACAAGATGGAATAACGTAACAGGCAGAATAATTAAAAGAAAAGCGGTTTTCCTGTCTCCATTTACGAAGAAAAACAGCTGATTGTTTACCTGTGTTCCTTTCAACTAATTAAAAGAGAAAAGCAAATAGTGCAAGACGCCTGTTGACGTAAGTGCATAAGACAATTGTGATGTGGATTTCGCTTTATTGTTCCTCTCTCCAGACAGCATGCTATTCTGACTTAATTTGCACTAGTGTGCCATCCTGAGAGCATCTAAAGCCATCTTTAAACAGTCCCATTTAAAATTCAATGTGATTAGCTGCCAAATTGCTACCAAGTCTTTGCGTCTGCAGCGTCGGGATGGGGTAAAAATTTAATTAGGATTCGTACATAAAAGAGAGGTCTTTGTCACATTTTGCAAAATGCATCCCAGAATGACCACAACGTTCAAAGCTCCTTTGCTCCTTTGAATCAAAACTAATCGATCTAAAGGGAGCAGAGGAGAGAAAGTAGAGAAAAAAACACACACATACACACAATTGCTTAGGGAGGACCTCGGTGGCATGGCAAACCCACAGGACGCGGCATGTTTAAATAATACAAAACTTTTCTTTAATCACAGTTTAGAAAATTGGCTAGGATCTTCAACAGGAGACAGCTGCAGAGCCCCACAGCCATTAATGAGATTCGCTGAGGGTTTCCCCTTAAAATATTTACACTGTCCCATGGCACTGCAATACTGTCCTAGAATGAGCAGATAAGAACCAAGGAGGTGTGCTGAAGTTCTCCTAATCAATTTGCTAATTACTGGAGTGGCTATAGGACATGGGAGGAATTCCTTCTGGCAACACGGCGTACTAATAAACGCTAAAAAATTTATTTACTCAGACAGCCAAGTGGTATCCTGAAGTGGAATTACCACAAAAGCTGATTGAGACTGCTACCGTTGAGGTCTCTGACAAGAAAGAAAAAGGAGCGGACAAATAAGCGGTCAATAAGGTTGTTCCGTAACATAAGAGGCCAAGTATCCAATCGCTGAAGGTGAGAGTAAAACAGAGACGTCAGTGCTGACACTCCACTTTCTCTTTTGGAAAGAAGAAGCTTTAAAATCATTGTGTCTTTATAACAAAAACATGGGGAAAAGAAAAGGAAGAGAAAGACAAAAAAATCTATGTGAAGAAATACACTTAAAATATATAGCGGTTTATATATTTGAATACAATAATATTTAAATTAATGTATTATTTAATTGTTGTTTTTTTATTATTATTTATTTTAATTCAATGTTTTATCTGACATGGAGCGGGTCGTCCTATGTTGGCTATCATGTTCAGATCACTCAATCACTGTTTTCTGTTTTATTTTTCATTGTCACCATGTCGAGTTCAAGTCGTTTATTCGTTGTCAATGGTTTCTAATTAGTCCACACCTGTTCCCTGTTCTGTTGATTACCTTCCTCTGTGTATTTAAGCCTTGAGTCTTCCTCAGTTCATGGTCTTGTGTTAACGTTATGTTGTTTGTGTAGGATTCATTGCTCTCTGTTTATTAAATATATAGTTTATATCGTTCATTCTGCGTCACGCATTTCTCGTAATTTGGATTTTACTACAAGCAACCCATGACAATAACATTCACATATTTCTTTTCCACGATACTTTGTCAAATAAAAAAATAAAAAATTCATGCATGCCTATGTTTCATTATAAAAAACGACCTTGTAACTCAATCTTCTGACAAACGTCTCTCTGGTGATGTATGCCAGATTTCTCCAATCATTTACTCTGCTTAAACCCCGCCCCTTTCTTACAATAGACTGCACACTCGCATTCACATCTGTCTCCGTCCAATCAACATCTGATGCATATAAATTCCCCGCCCTCATAGACATTCTATCATAGTTATTATTAATATTATGAAATAGTTTTTATTCTTAAAATTTTATGTTTTCATTTCAATTTCACTGTAAACACACATCAGTTTGGTTGCACTTTATCTGACAATAGCCTCTCTGCGCTTTGGATGTGTGCGGAGCTCAGAAAACAGCGTGCGGGGCCTACAGAAGTGTTGTCTGCTTCATCTCATGCTTTAATGTTTTAAAAATAAAAATACATTGTTAATAAGCAAAATCAAAATGTTAATTTTATAAAGAGTAGCCTAGGCCTATTCGATTCCTGGCCTTAAGTAAATGTGATTCCAGAATAGGTTTTTTATTCCTAACCCTATTAATTAGCTACTATAGACTACAAAATATTTCATTTATGCTATTGCATGTGAATAAATATGTGAATGGTAATTACGGGACTATGTTAAATAAATTTGTATTTTTTTTCTCGATATTGGCGATTATTGTCTGTAACTGATTTTTATTATCGACATCGCGATACTTGCAAGACATCGTCGATATACGATAATATCGTCATATCGCCCAGCCCTAATATGTAGTTCTCTAACAGAGTTAATTGTGAAGCATTATCTATTATGAAGGGTCATATTCATCCGCACAGTCACGCAGAGCTGAAGCACAACCAAAACAACGTTCTTCCACAAAATGCATGCAGTTTTTGGGGTTTTTTTAACTGCTAGAGGGCCAAAAGTGACAGTGTACCTTTAAGATTTTAGATTTTATTTTATTTCAAGTAACGAAAATGTTCAATCAGATGTACATCACAATACAGAAGAAACTTGAGCATGCTGAAGTGAGCTAATGCCAGTTAGTAATTAACTGCAAGAGATTCAATAGATAAGTTTAGTTTAATGTTAAGAAATAATAGTTTAGTTAAAGGGAAACAACTGCACACTCACTGAAGCACATAAGCTTGTTTATTCACCAACGTTTCAGCTAGTAGCCTTTGTCAAGGCAGAAATAATAATAGACATTTAGTTTAATGTTAAGAAAACATCTCGGAACGAAGAAGGGAATGGAGACGTACGTCGGTAGTGACCGACGAACTGGGATATCGCCAGAGAGCCCTATCAAGCTTTGAGTGAACTAAAACAAGCCAATGGAATTGGCGTGCGATATTTGCATAATGCGCACCGCCTCCGCCAGGTGGTATAAATAGGAAGCAGATGCAATCGCACTCTGTTTTTCGCTGAGGAGACAACTGGTGTCCGCACTACAGCGAGGGCACAGGAACTGTGGCGATGAGACGTACGTCTCCGTTCCCTCCTTCAGGGAATGAGGGTTACATACGTAACCAAGACGTTCCCTTTCAGTCGGTCACATTCGATGTGCATCAGTAGTGACCGACGAATTGGGATCCCAAACAAAACACCACAGTTACAGACCCCTTCCAGCGCCCAGCGCAAGCTCTAGCCAGCCAGCGCACCAGAGGGGCGGAGAAGGGGGCGAGCTTACACCGATAGAGTCTACTGCTATTCCACAAGACCCACTAAGTAAACTACACAACACTGGGGAAGCGAACCAATAGGGGACGCTGCGGAGACCACTACCTACCATGCAGGGGAGGAATTTATGTGGAGAATACACATATGGTCTGGCCGTGGGCAGTACACGCATATGGAGTCCCTGGGATGGCTCCAGCCTAAGCATAGGGGGAGACTCATCTGACAGGTGACAGCAGAGCTGGCTTTGCTAAGGGAAAGACACAGGCTCACCATGGGGAGTTGACCGTGGAAAATGCACATACGGGACCACTCACGTGGAGGGGTCGCGACATGTGGTACCCAGCCAAACATCAACGTCAATGATGGACGTTTGGCCTGGCATCAGACACTCCGCAATGTCAGAGCTGAAATGGGAGGCGGAGGAACTCGACAGGGTTTGCCAAGCAGGGAACTCGACTGGAGTAATGGATGCTCGTATCCAGCCCAGTGGGCAGGAATGGCATTGCAAGCCGACACTAGAGCAGGCTCTTCGCGTCTACCGGCTGCTGGAAACGAGTACACGGGAAGATACCGGTTACACACGAAGGCTATAGAATCTAGCGAACATGTTAGGTGTCACCTAGCCCGCAGCTCTACAGATATCTGTCTGCGAGGCACCGTGCACCAGCACCCAGGAAGAGGCCACTCCTCTGGTGAAGTGGGATCTCAACCTGAGCAGGCAAGCCACGCCCTGGGATTCATATGCCAGGGCGATGGCATCCACTATCCAGCGGGCCATCCTCTGCTTGGAGATAGGCTTTCCCTTTCTGCTGGCCTCTGTAACAGAGAGCCGATCTGAGGTCCTGAAAGTTTGCGTTCTGTCCACGTACAGGCGCAGAGCATGGACGGGACAGAGCAAAGCTAGGGCTGGGTCTGCCTCCTCCGAAGGCAGCACTTGTAGGTTCACTACCTGATCTCTGAAGGGAGTGGTAGGAACTTTGGGCACATATCCAGGCTGGGGTCTCAGAATAACGTGAGAGCCACCGGGCCCGAATTCCAGGCACAAGTCGTCGACCAAAAATGCACGCCCATCTTGGGACCCGGTCGTGGAGCCAGTGTTGAAGCGGCCTCATATTAAGCAATCCGAGCGTGACTGTTGCTGCGGATGCCATATGCCCCAGGAGCCTCTGAAAAAGTTCCAGTGGGGCCGCTGTCCTGCACTTGAGCGTACTCAGGCAGTTCAACACTGACTGGACGCGCTCCTCAGTTTGCTCTTGTCCTAGCTGACCCGAAGACCCAACCGGCTAAGGTGAGCTAACACCATGTCCCTGTGTTCGCACAACTCGTGAACTGGCCAGGATGAGCCAGTCGTCGAGGTAGTTGAGGATGCGAATGCCCTGTTCCTTGAGGGGAACCATGGCTGCCTCAGCAACCTTCGTAAAGACACGGGGCGACAGGGCCAGCCCGAAGGGCCTGGGCACGGGGTAGCGAGGTAGAGTGCTGGGACCCGACTCGGACGGCATAGCGGCCCGAAGTGGAGTCAGACTCTGCAAGGTGGCAGTGTGTATAGGAGACGGCACATGGAAGGCGGCCTCGACCAACACACTGGGACCTGCTGGCAAAGTGAGAAGGGGCTGAGAGTGGCGAGGTGGGGCCTCGCACACTGCCAGCCGCGCCCTCTTGGGACCTGGAGGATTAGAAAACAGTTCTACTTCGTGGGTACCGCTGGACTCCGGAGAGCCAGCGGCGGAACAGACCAAAATTCTCCACCCAGCCCTCCCCCGGGAAGGGAGCGATGCGGGCATCGTCTCCAGAATAACTGTTTACCTCAGCTCCAGGTCGCCCGTTTCTCCAGGACCGCTTCTCGCTAGCCAACTGGCTGCGGGCTGAGCGGGCTGGGTTTTAGGCCAGATTGTGAGATGAGAGCGTTGAGAAAGCGTACTTTGACGACGACACACCTCTGCAAGGCTAGCCAGGGGTGTTTCCGGACCACCATGGTGGACATTGTCTGGCCAGGGGACTTGCATTATGCGTCGCTCAATCCCGGCTTAGAACTACCCATATGCAATGAGTGCTTTGGCCTTCCACAGACTTGCCGGGGGCCAAGACCATGGCATGCTCTCACAAGAGAATATGAACCACCCACAAACACAGTTTCAGCACGCTAAGGAGACATGAGAGAAAGTGATTGTGGCCGTCAGTAAGGATAAGAAACGACCGGCTCCAGAAACGCACAGACAGAACAACGTCTTGAAAAAGACGCAGTGTCTGCCTGTGAAGCTCTTTTAGAAGCTCTTGTTCTTTGTGCCGAAGCACACAGGGAACAGCCGCAATGTGACTGCAGGTACACTTTTCACTCCCTCAGTCACAGACACAGAGGAACCGGCCCAAATCGCAAACCAAATGGGGCAAATAATGCTGTGAAAACAGCAGTTGAAAGCTGTATAAACAGCTCGAGAAGCTCACTCTGGGAAAGCTCGCAGCCTCGCTGTACGGTGCCATAACGCCAGCACTGTAGAACAAAGCTCTTCAAAGGCTTGAGAAGTCACTCTCAGTCTAATAGCAGGAACACATAGGTTGGCTCCGAAGTGAAAGACAGAGTGCGATTGCATCTGCTTCCTATTTATACCACCTGGCAGAGGCGGTGCGCATTATGCAAATATCGCACGCCAATTCAATTGGCTTGTTTTAGTTCACTCGAAGCTGATAGGGCTCTCTGGCGATATCCCAATTCGTCGGTCACGTACGTCGACGTACGTCGAACATGACCGACTGAAAGGGAACTCATTTCTAGTGTATAGAACCACTATCCACAACAGAAAAATGTTCAATTACATTTGTTGGTGTGCATGATAAATGGCAACAACTGCAACAGGAGAAGAGAGTAAGGCTAAGTCTTTGACTCAGTGCAGCACAAGTCAGTAGTAGCCTTTTGAGCCCCTCCGCACCCTCTCAGCAGCAGTCCCTTCCCACCCCAGAGGCCAGACTCAACACTGAACCTGTCACAGAATGCAACCCACATCCTGCTCGAGGTTACAAGAGGAGAAACAGGCGCCTTCCTCCCGCTCAGACGCGCTGATTGCAGCCCCTTTTTCTGACCTGTCCCTTGGCCACGGCCTTCCCGCCCCGCCTGTCACACCGCACCGTATGTCTGCTACTGCACGTGCATCAATTAACATAAACTAAAAGCCCCAACAGCAAATAATAAACACCACCACAGAGGAAGATGAAGAAACATCTTCTTTAACAAGAGTACAGAAGCGCTTCAAGCACGTGCCCCTCACATTTCCGCGTCATTCCAAGTTATTTTAAGTGCAACAACCCAAAAATATAAAGAAATAAAAATTATATTATATATATATATATATATATATATATATATAATATACACTAAAAATATATACTGTTTCAAAGTATTATGCAAGTGACATATCAGTAGAATTTCAGTACAATAAACATTCAGTTTTTCTAAGAAAGTGTTTGTTTGTTTATTTATCCATGTCTTTTTAGATAACTGGTGTCAATCTCAGACAAAATAATTTGATAGGTTAGGTTGAAAGGATACCCTACTTAAAGATGTTGTTCCACATTATTAAGCAAGTCACAGTTCTCATGCAATGTGGGGAGGAAAAAAGATCTTTCTGAAGATGACAAGCATGAAATGGTGCAATGTTGTGCAAAAGGCATGAAAATAATATTGTGTGAAAACTGAATGCAGATTATTGAACTATCATAAGATTTGTGAGTGATTTAGAGCACAGCAGAACTCGGTCAGATAAAGGCTTATTAAGGAAAGTTTCTGTCAAACAAGTTAATTGTATTAAAAGGGCCTTTAAAAATCCAGTGTTGAGCAAAAAACAGGTATTTGAAGCTCCTTGTGTCTCTGGAGTCTTGAGAACCTCTCCATGCAGGCTGGCAATTATGTGTAAAATTGCATTTTAGCCACCGCTAACCAAACCTCACAAAGAGAAACATTTACAGTGGGTGTAGAAATACATTTTCAAATAGTTTCATTGCTGTGGTGTTTTTTTGCAGCATGGGATAGTGCATAGTGCATTGTATTTCAGAAGGCACTATCCTTCTTTTTTATGTTATGAACTCCACATATCTTGCAGAAGTCATTTTGACACCCTCAAAGACCCTAAAGGGACCTTCCATCTCACTTCCCAATATTCCAGCCCAAATCATCACCCGCCAGCTCCCTGCTGACATCGCAGTCTTGTTGGAACGTGGCGGCCATTCACCAACCATCCAGAAATCCATCCATTTAGACCATCCATTGTAGTACAGCATTCGTCAGTGAATAAAACTATTTAAAAATGAGTCTTCATGTATTTCTAAACCCACTGTAAATGTTTGTCTTTGTGAGCTTTGGTTAAAGGTGGCTGAAATGCATCTTTACACACAACTGTCAGCCAGCATGAATAGGTTCTTGAGACTCCAGAGACACCAGGAGCTTCAAAAACCTGTTTGCTGCTCAACACTGGCTTTTTTTATAGCTGCCCTTTTAATACAATTAATTTTTTTGACAGGAACTTTCCCTAATAAGCCTTTATCTGACCGAGTTCTGCTGTGCTCTAAATAAATCACTCACAAATCTTATGATAATTCGATAATCTCCATTCAGTTTTTACACAATATTAGTTGTTTTTATGCCTTTTGCACAACATTGCACTATTTCATGCTTTTCATCTTCAGAAAGATCTTTTTTCCTCCCCACATTGCATGAGAACTGTGACTTGCTTAATAAATGTGGAACAACCTATTTAAGTAGGGTATCCATTTACCTAAGTAGACCTGGCAAATTATTTTGTCTGAGATTGATACCAGTTATCTAAAAAGACATGGAAAAATAAACAAACACTTTCTTAGAAAAACTAAAATCTGAATGTTTATTGTACTGAAATCCTACTGATATGTCACCTGCATAATAATTTGGAACACAGTGTATATATACTTCTGTCATCATTTACTCGCCTTCACATTGTTTTAAGCTTAATTACATGTAAATAATGAGTAAATGATGACAGAGGTTTCATTTTTGGCAAAACATCCCTTTAAATAAGAAGAGATTTACACTGTATTTTGCATAAATCTTTGATCAGTTCAGCTTGAGGTAAATCCCAGTGGTACTTTAGGTTTTTACAAAATAAGTTAGAGCTTTTTTCTCTTCAGTAATTGAAAGACTTTACTGTTCTGCGAGGGGCTCTCGGCATCAGCCTAAAGCAGGATTTAATTTGTTCTTGCTGCCCCTAGTGGAGAACAACCGATCTCAGTGCAAAAAGAAAAGAAAAAAAAATACTTTTTTTTCAACACCCATTCAGAAGATTAAAGTGGGGAGTTCAAGTAAAATGATTTAACCTGTACTTTTACTAGAATCTCATTCTAAGCGCAGAGAATTCACTTATGATCTATAATTCATACTAGACTAATACCCCTGAATACTTGAGGATATTTTTATTGACTGAGACAAAAAAAATCATATACAATAAAAAAAGTTTTGTAAAAAAAAATAAATAAATAAATGATAAATAACAGAATGATAACCATCTCATGATAATACACTTCTGTCATCCCTCTAGATTGTTGAACTCAAACTCAGTTTTTATTTGTTTTCACTTCCTCCCGTTGCCTTCTACCATGCTCCAAAACGGATGACTTAAAAGAGGCAATTAACAGATATCACAAACAACTCGTTTAGCAGACGGCAGCACAGATAAATCAAAGGCTAAACAAACCCCTACGGGCATTAAAGGCAAAAACAACAAAAAGAAAAAAACCTGTTGCTGTGACATTTTGTTCCTCTCACCTCAACGCGCACCAGTCACAATGGACTGCTTTGCGGAGGTTCTGTGCTCTGATCACCATGGCGATGGCGCTCTGCCTCCCAGGCTGCCCCAGGGGGCGATGAGAGCAGGTTGCCATACAAACCCCAACCAGGACCGGGGAGGGGTTGAGACTACAGGGAGCGCTGGAACAGGAAAGAAGCTCTAACAGGACTGGACCGATGCCGTATCGCCAACCATTGCGAAGCCGAGGCGCTCCCAGAGATTCAGCGCACTGCTTTCTCAACATTTTCCATCTCTGAGCCAGAAAATAACAGTAGCACAAACAATTACGGGCCGAGGGCACCGCTGCTGAGGCTTTGCATTTCATTCATAACCTTTCAAAGGGCAGAAAATAGAACAAACGGTGAGACTCAGAACATCTGTTTGGGGGTAAATCATCTTTAAGTGACAGAGGGAAGCTGGGATAACATGACTGAGAAACAGACAAAGGCCAGCAGCTCTGGTTAACAGATCTGACTGTGTTGCGTTTGTTCATTTAGCTGCTGCATATTCACACTTTGAATCAAGACCTGCTTTTATACTATTCATTATGATATTTATGCACTGCATGATGTGTATAATATTCCAAGGGCATGAAATAGGCCTACAAATAGATCAGGGAGACCTCCAAACCAGGAGCATTCAAAACAAGACAGCCAGATGATGCACTAAACTCACTAGTAAGCTAAACACAGCTTTGTCCATGCAATCATTTAATCCTCTCAGAACTGTAATAAATACCTGACAGCAAACAAGTACACACTGCAAACATAAGTGCTGGTTTAATACTGCGGAGTGCAGCATTAACAACCTGCTCTTATGTGAAATAAAACATTAATTCAACATGATCTGAATAATATTTAATCAAACGATGCATATTTGAGATTTGGAACGATTTCAATATATATATATATATATTTTTTTTTTTTTTTTTTTTCAATAATTAATCACCCATATATGTTGGATTGCAATCAGCATCAGAAAATACCTTATTGATAAAGTTTCAATAGTTGTATAAATAAAATAATTACATTTATAAAGCCACTTTTTACCCAAATGAAACACTGCGAGTGCCATAATTTAAGGTAAAATGCCTTAATTTAATCAATTAATTAAAATACATTAGAATAATTAACTAGAATATATTTTTTTGAAAAATAATTTTGTTGAATATTACAAATATACATTAAAAAAATACTCACAGGGAATTTCTGTCACTTTCGGTTGTATTTTTAGTTCTGACCCTGATTGCAATATTATCCAAGTTTGCACATACATTAACATCACTTATATAACCTAATATAGTCAGGATGATTCAGTGTGATTAAACCATTAATATAATATAATATAATATATTTTTATACATTTTTTTTAGTTCCTTTAATGGTTCACACCTGAAGCCCAAGTTAGCAAGTTAACAGGGCTCTGTAACTGCTGCTGGGGGTATGGCTCATTCTGTGTCCCAGTGCAACCAGCAGGGAGGGGTGTGCATGTGCCTTTGTCCCCAGTAACCTTGGCCAGTGTTAGGATTACCTTGCATTTACACTCACTGCTCCTTCTTTCCTTAAGACTTATTAAGAATGATAATGAGCTCGGAAAGGGGCAGTATGTCCCTTTCTCTGTCTTGTTAGCTCTCTTTCTCTCTCTCGATCTCTCTCACTTACTCACCCCCCACCCTCGAACCGTTTCTCTCGCTCGCCTCCTCCTGCATTGAAAGGACCCAGGACAAATTACCAAAAAGGCCATTTTCATCTATGAAGTGAAGGCTTAAATCGATACTTATTCCATGCCTTCAAAATCAAGCCTATATTACTGTTGTCAGTGTGATTTGTTTATTTTTGCTCAAGTATATGCATGCTCTTTCTGTCAAGGGGAAATGCTCAGGATGCAATTCACCTTGAACCTCAATTATATTAGATTTCCCCACTGGTTGATCAAGCATGCAAAGAGGACATTTCCAGTGCACTAAAACAAAAATAATAATGACTATTAAACAAACATGTGGCCTATGCATGCCTGCGTGTTGAGAACGGAAGATTTTACAAGGTTCACAATAGTGTGAATACACATACCAAATCATTACAGCGAGCAATTTACAAAGTGGTGGTGTAAAAAAAAAAAAAAAAGCAATTGCATTACATCTCGAGAGCTGTCAAGCATAGCGCAGAATCATGAATGTACATTTGAACACAAGGGTTACGGGTTCAAAGCCAAGGTCAGAGCAACAAAGAAAACAGGTCTTAGGTAGCACCAGCTCCTTGACACTTGCAGTAAATCAGCGAAACCTCAAATGTATTCTTGATTTTGACTGAAGCAAGTTAAAGAAATCACAAAAAATGAAAAGGCTTTCGCCACTACTTTACTAGAAAGCCGTTTTGGGGGTAACGCATTACAAGTGACACAAGTTACATAATCAGATTACTTTTTTCAAGTAACTAGTAAAGTAACACATTACTTTTAAATTTACAACAAAATATCTGAGTTACTTTTTGAAATAAGTAACGCAAGTTACTTTGTTTTCCTATTTATAGACTGACACTTCTCAATGTTGAGACGCTTTATTGCTATGATATGGAATATCCGCGGCACTGTTACTTGTAACTGGATTTGGCAGATAATTTGTTTCAGACTACAAATGTTGACACAATGTAGAGTACTTGCTATGTATGTTCTGAGACCAGCAATATTAATTTCTCATCCATTTTGTTCCGTTCTCTGCTTGATGTCGTTGTACAGCAAGAATGTTGTGACAGTTGGTTGGTGTTGTATTTGTCCCGCCCCTCCTCCACACTGATTGGACGACTGGCTAAAAAGTGACATTGATGAACACAGTGTTTTACTCAAAGTTGAACATTCTTCAACTCGAGGCGACTAATAAAAAACACAGAGCGCTCAGCGCTTGAGCGTAAAAAAGATGCTAAAGATGCTTAAAAAAACGTAGCGCTCCCATTGAAAACACTAGCCGCTGAGAAAAAAAAACATTGGTGGACACACGTCCTAAGTGCAGAGGCGTTGTGTACGCTGTGTAAACATGGTGGTTATTCTAGACTAGTTCTAGACTAAATGTATGCATACATTTATTCATTTACTTCTCCTGCGTCCTATTCTTCTGTATTTCAGAATGGCACAGCTGTTAGTGTGAACTGCGCTCTTTACTGTACAGACGTGAATTTGCATTTCCTTCAGCATTTGGTGTGAAAGGGCCTTTACATTTGCCAAAAATAGAACTTTTGTTGTTATAAAAACAAACAAACAAACAAACAGATGAGAAAACGTCACACAAAAATAACATAACACATTACTTTCCATAAAAAGTATCTCATTTAGTTACTTTTTTTTTAGGGAGTAACGCAATATTGTAATGCATTACTTTTAGTAACTTTCCCCAACACTGGTAGCAAGCATTATTTATTAAAACCAACATTTATGAACTTTCAGTACTTTAGAGCAAATCAGACGCAACCTCTTAAAGTACAAACAGCAGAGATAGAGATGGAGAGGTGAGGAAGGGAATATTCAAGGCAGATGGACCCCGAGACTGATCAACACCTGTAAAACTGCTCTGACGGTTCGAGCTGGATGGCTTTCCAGATGGAAGCGCATCTCCGGGCACAAGCCACATGCCACCACATTCCACAGACACATTGCGGATCAACACTGTGGGACGGGGCCCCAAGCAAAGCTTGTCCCTAGCAACTCCCACATTAATAACCAATTACAAGCAACCTGTGAAGGTTTCGAATGTATTCAAAGGATTTCAAAAAGCTTTAATAATTTGACTTTTTAGGCTTTTTATAATACGCTGAATTCATTCATTATTCTATTGATTAGACACAAAGGCTCGTCATTTGAATGAGACCCAGACACACAAAAAGGCTGTCCTCACACATAATTACTTATTAAATATGTATAATTTTTCATAACAATCAAAACCATAATGTATGATAAGCAAACGCAGGCAGTGGGCACACACGAAACGCTCAGGGCACAAAAACACTTACATTCTAAACATTAAGGTTTCTGTTTACCTTCTCTTGGATATCACAGGCATTTTAAACACGAGATGCTTCCCCTCAACTGATTGGCTTACTGGAGACAGGGAGGGAGACAGAAAAGAGAGTAATTAATTACTTATGTGAACCATTGCATGAGAAAGACAATAAACCTGCCTGGTCGCCATGGATATGACATATTTGCTCAGAAAACAACACAATAATTAGCAAAGCAGAAAGATCCGGCGAGAATATGCAAACTCTGGGGTTTAAAGTGGCAGTGATCTTTTTACACGCTATTGCTTTCAGACACAACACAAACACACATAATGAAAGGAAATGCACCTTGCAAACTAACACCACAAAAAAAAAGGTTAGATGACACTAACTATATTATTAGTCAGTAAATCCAAAAGGAAGGGTGGCAGATGCTACGAAATCATTTTGAAATATTGTACAATAATGATATAGTGATAGTGTTTCTTTGAATAAATAACTGGATCACATTAAATTAATCTTCATTAAACTGTGTATTTAAAAAGCTGAGTAATACTAATTATGTACTTAATGCATAACTACTGTGGAGATGCTTTATAATACATATAGTTATTGTTATTGCTATAGTAACTTAAGCAATATGTGTAACATGATCAGTGTAGTGTTATAAGAAGTTCATTTTGACCAATGTCAGAGACAAACTGAATAAACAGTTGAAACAGAAAGCAAGTGACCTACCTTACTGCTGTCCTCTAGTGACCTATTGACTTCATAAGATGCAATGGAACATATTGCTCAGAATAAAAATAATATCTAGCTATTCGTTTATGATTAAGAGTATGGAACAGAGCATTATAATGAATTGTATATACTGATATATATGATATGATATGATATATGATATATATATATATTAAATTTACTTAGAGAATTGGTTTCTAGATTTTACTGTAAAAATACAGTGATGATATGTCAAGCTTCCAAATGTGTCGTTTCGTGATGTAAATGCAACCAATTAAGATTTGAACCCCTCCAAAGGGGTTGAAGCCAAAACAAAAAGTTAGTTTTTTTTTGTTGTTGTTGTTTGTTTGTTTTTGTTTTCAGATTAATCCAAAAGTTTCACCAAAAGCAAAAGTTACACTATAAGTTAGAGTGTGCTAAATTAAAAAGTTACGTTCGTCTATGTATAGAGGTAACCATAACAACAGTTCGTACAGTATTTTCAGTATCAGGAAAACTAAATGGACTATAAACCCTGTCATAAAGTACTGGCATTATTTATCACTTTATTGTAGATTTACATAACCCAAATATATCACAAAAAAGTGAGGTGGCACGAAAAATGACTGCTAGAAATCCTGTATACAAACACACGTACATACTTCTTCACTATGCTTTCACTTTGCACTCGCGTGGCTTACACCTGTTAGGTGCCCGGTCACGCTGTGGGTATTTAAAGCTTTCATAAAACCTCCAATGTCAAACTGTCTTCCGTCTTACACTGATATTTATATTACGTAGAATGACATCAAAGAAAAAAAAGCACTACGACTTACTGTACATATCTTTATTATTCGGTGTGTGTGCAGAGACACGAAATATGCATTTCTAAAGCATTAATAGCTGTAGATCGAGCGGACAGGTAAGGACAGGCAAGTCACACGTTATCGGAAGCGATCAAAAAGTTGTGAACTACTTTTAGACTAACGTATACAAAACACCGCACGGTTTTCCTGAACCGGTCCGCGTCTGTCCCGCATGTAGGTGATTGTAGGTGCGCAGAGTTTCAGTTCTCACGTTCTGCACTAAGTGACGCGTTCTGTTCAAAACATAAGCGTTTTAGACTATTATAATCGCACTCACTGAATTACACACAAGCGATCTATTCTATTATAAATATCTGATCATATTAAACTCACTGGAGTCATAAACAGATAGTTACATTTGACTAGTGAGATGTAGCTCATCCAAAAACAAAAGTCTTACCTGTAACGATACTTCCTGGCTTTTCCGAGACTTTCCAACTTAGAACAAATGTTGTGTATAAGATGGATTACAAGGGAGCATGCGTGATCAAAGTTGCCTCATTTTTTTCATTTTTTTTTTTTTTCTTTTTTTTTCTTGTGTTGTTATTATTGGATTTTCCTATTTCTAACATAGGGCGGGTCGCTCGGAAGATCTGCCCTGGAGAGCCGCTTCAGAGTGGGAAGAGGAATCCTTAATTGAATATCTCAGTTAGCACAGTAAGTGAGGTGGAAAACATGAAGTGGAGTCCACATATCCGCCTGTCACTGCACTGTGTATTGATCTGAGCTGCACTGCATTGAATGATATGGGACTTTTTTATTCAGTTCATTCATATGACATTGTTGTGATCACCTTCTGAATTCATTTTCCTGATCCAAATCCTAAAATCTCTTCTGTCTAAGAAAAATATGCTCTCCTCTGCTGTATATTTACCATTACAAGCCATTTTGAATGTTTCAGTGCATACAATTTAACTGTTTTACCTTTGAACAAGAACTAAAAAAAATGTAATTTCACTTGATTATATCATGTTTTTTGTCAATGTTAAAGGTTAGATTTTTAAACATGCAGATATTGTACAAAATCGAAAATGACCTTTAATCACATTTTTATTGAAGCTATTTTTTGCATAATACATAACATAATAATCATGAAGGTTATACAACAAAATACCCTCAAGGGGAAAAAAGAGCTGTGATAATGTATTTCAAACCTGAACTTCTCCTTATCTAAATTCTGCACTCTTGTGAATTATTGACAAACAGATTATTGCTAATTAGCAGTTTTGTGATGTGCCCTGCTTGACATAAAAAAGAATAAGGGGTAATCAATAATATAGTCAGGGTAATGCTATGATCATGCAAAATCAACTTTTGCAAACATTTTGCAACTGAATTGAATCATCAATTGAAAATACATTTTATATATTATATATATTATATATAATTATATATATATATATATATATATATATAATTACATATATATATATATATATATATATATATACACACACACACACATATACATACACACACATACAGGGAAAAAATTAATTGCATGCCTTAACGCGTAGTGCCGTCAACGTTAACGCGTTAACGCATGCGATACATTTTTTCCAGTTTAACGTGTTAAAATTATTTAACGCAATTAATTCAGCATCTGTTTTTTTCTGTTATCCTTTTGCTAGCATTACAATATAATCACACTCTCATCCATGCAAATGCTTTTAAACCATTTAAACACGCAAAAAGAGAAAAAGGGAACGCGCTGTCTATGAATGTCCTCTCTCTCACACACGACACACCGAAAGACGCGCCAGAATCGAGTTCTCTGTCATGCTTGAACAAACAATACACACAATAAAGCATTTGCAATAATGCCAAAAATGTCAATTTTGTCTAATAAATAAAGCCTAATAAATGTAAAAAAAAAAAAAATGTATAGCTTTCAATTACACTGTAATGTTGAATGGCTATAATTCATGTTTAATATTGGGGGGGGGAATCAGTTTCATCGAGACATCAGTAGAAGTATTAGTATCATTAAAAAAGTATTTAAAATATACCGTCTTTATGTTGTTTCTCAGATGAAAAAACAAAAAAGCTTTTTAGCAGCAAACACTCAAGATTGGTTTGGTGCACACAGGGGTAAAAAGTACCCCATGTGTACAATGAAATATACTGCTGTATCTTTAATGTTGTGGGCCTATTTTTCTGCTGGAGATCTTGGACATCTTGTTCAGATACATGGTATCATAGATTCTATCAAATACTAACAATTAAAAAATCTAAACCTGACTGTCCCTGCTATAAGTCATATAATGGGCCGTGGTTGGATCTTCCATCAGGACAATGATCCAAAACAAACATCGAAATCAAAACAAAAATGTGTCACTGAGCACAAAATCAAGCTTCTGCCATGGCCGCCCCAGTTCTCTGACCTGAACCGAACTGAAGAGAAGAAGCACCAACATGGAGCTGGGAATCTGAAGGATCTGGAGAGATTCTGCATGAAGGAACGGTGTCTGATCTCTTGTCAGGTGTTCTCCAAACTCATCAGACATTATAGGTGAAAACTCAGAGCTGTTCTCTTTTTCCCCCCATTTTCCCCCCATTTAAAATTATTATTCTCCAGCGAAAGGTTTGATTTTTGTGGATTTTTAAAATAAAAAATCAAAATGATTAACGATGCAGATTTATTTTCACAGCCTTCTTTGGTCATATTTATCAAGGGTATGAATAATTTTGATATATATATATATATATATATACACATACATACACACACACACACATAGTGGATTTTAAGAAACAAATGTCAGCTTAATAATAAAATATTTATTTTACCAACATTTATAGGTGGCTTTACTTAACATCATTTTTAAAAGACAACATAAGGATAACCTTTCACATTTTAGCTATTAAAGCAGGATGAAATTATATTTCATATCTGCTGCTTGATAAATATTGAAAGACATGTTCATAGTTCAAATCCCCATCCTATTATTGCCTGTGGGATACTGTTACAAACGGTACATATTTAATGATGAAATAGCCCCACAAGCCCACAATGTTCAGAGGTAAAGCTCATGTTCTGCGGTTCAGACGGTTGGGTTCATCACTTTTAAATGGTTTGTTTGAACATCATGTTACACAAAAGAACTTCTCTGAGGTAACGCAAGAACTATGAAAGGGACGCACAAAAAAAATAGGGCTCACATAGAATAGCCTTGTGATTGATAAAGCTTCATTTTATAAGTTGTTTTGCAATTTA